>CM074293.1:8738268-8888268 GCA_037194245.1 Opsariichthys bidens | reverse complement strand
AACTCACTGGACTTTTGGCTGGAACCAAGCAGGGTTTCCACTTCCTTGAGGTGAGACAGTTTCCGCTGTATTGTCACAAAATGTGTGACATATTACTTGCTCACTCACAGTATGTCTAGGACAGTGGTTCTCAACATTTATGACTCCAAGACAATAATTAATAATAATTTAATTCATTCCCTCAACAAATGCATTTTTATTTAAGAAATATGATGTCAGTTTACATGATTATGTTTTAGCTTATTTTAATGGTTGCTTTTTCTTCTATTTAAATAATTTTGTGTTATTTATCACCCCCCTTGGAGGTTTGCAGATGACCCTTGGTTGAGAACCGCTGGTTTAGCACTGACACCAAAGTACTATGGTATTCTTTGAAGTTTGCAGTATTTTCCTGTCAAATTCTCTTGTTGTGCTCTCTGTTTTTGGAAATAAGGAGGGAGGTCTTTTGGTGTGCGTGTTTGAGCGGGAAGTCTGGTGTGTGTGTGATATTTGGGAGGATGCCTCAGTTCGCAGTGGCTGGATGCAGGGACTGTTGAATATGCTGAAACACCGGCAAGCTCTGGATTTCATCTGTGGAAAGGGTGAGAATTGTCATCAAATATCATTTGGAATTATTCAGAACGTGCCAAATGTGCATTAAAAATGGACTATAGTAAGAGAGTTATGGGCCAGTAAGTTTATTAAAGGAAATGCACCATAATTATGCTTTAAATTGCAAGGTAAGAACTTCTTTAATTTAGATGGCAGATGAGTCGCAACAAATTTTAAACACACATAGTTGTGGACCTTCCAGTAAGATATTATATATATATATATATATATATTTTTTTTTTTTTTTTTTTTTTTTTTTTATTTATTTATTTATTTATTTTTAATCAGCAAGGATGCATTTTATTGATCAAAATGTCATTAAAGACATCTGCATGGATGTTTTTTGGGCTTTAAAAAATCTTCCAAAATCTTCAAAACCTCCATTCACTCCCATTATAAAGCTTAGAAGAACCAGGATATTTTTAATATAACTCTGATTGTGTTTGGTTGATTCATCACGCATTCATCACAACCCCAAACTTTTGAACAATATTGTACATAAACATTCACACTATGTAATTCATTTTTATGAGAGGTCATCAAAAGTAAACACTCTATTGTATTGTGTTGATTTAATTATGTTGATTCTAGATTATTGCTTATTAGCCGGTTTAGGTTCAGATGAAACAATGACAATTTTTTTTTTCTTTTCAAGTTATATTCCTTTCTATCCACAGGATTTATCAAAGTGATTCTCCAGCTGCAGAATGACAGGAGTCTGTTTGTTGCCTGTTTGGCTAATCAGCTTTTAGTGCACATCCTAAACTTCCTCACATCATCAAACATGACCAACGGTGATGCTGTGGGCTCAAATGAATCATCCTTGAGCCCAGATTGGGTCTCGGTTTCCTCAGAGATTATGAATGGCGTTGTTGAGGCGTTGAGCTCAGATGATCATCCTCGGGTCCTCCAGGGCTTACGGCTTCTGTCATCGGTTCCCTCGCACTGTGGAGAGCCTATCAGAAGCATGCTGTGGAAAGATGTGCTATTACCTCTGGAAGTCTTGATCAACCGGGGGTCTGAATCATTGACTCAGCCTCTGATGACTGTTCTTCAAGCTGCTGTGAGGTGACTTGAATAGGACATTCTTACATGTTATGCATCCATTAATTTGAGATTTTTATTATAATAACATATAAATGCTAATAAACTTCTGTAATTCTGCTTTGCATATAGGTTTTTTCCATGGAAATGACATAACACTATCCTTTACATATTCCATTAGGTTACATTGAATTAATCCTGATTATTTGAAAAGTGATATAATTTAAAAGTATTTAAAAAATTTATGTAAATATTATATTATTACTGTAGTTTATTTCAATTACTCATTATGGAAAGTACATATTTTTTTATTGTTTTGCTTTAAATATGTATTCAGTGTAATGCAAGGATGCAGAGAATTGTTTATCTTCTGTTACAGGACGCCTCTGCTGGGACAATCAGAGTATAAAGTGGAGGAATTATTGGAAGCCATGTTGGGTTCTGGAAACAAAAAGGAGAGTTTTCAATGTGCGGCACAAATCATAAAGCTAGAGAAATGGTGATTACCGAAAACTTCTCTCATATACATTGTGCCGCAATAGGGGTGGGCATTACTGATAGACACGATAAACCAGTAAAAATGTGAGATTATCATCTCTCTCTCTGTTACATTCATGTGACCTTGCAGTTCTGCGTCATCTTGAAAGTTTATTATTGGCATGCTCTTTCGAGCCTTTGCCAGTTTAAACATTAAAGTCACTGTTCTGACTTGCGGTTTTCTGAGCAATCACAGAAAGCCATCTTTATACAGCATGTGGATACTGAACTATGTTCTCTTATCGTTATTAAACGATAGTCAGATACACACAAGGTTATGTCAAAGAACGTCCATCCTGTCGTGAAGACTATGTAGCATTGTATTTTTTACATTTTATGACTTTAGAATTTTAGTATTTTTACCTAGTATTGTTAATATTTTAAACCGAAATTTTTTTATTATCTATCTATTTATTTATTTGTATCTTTGTTCTGTAGTATTTATTTATGCTATTTTTTTTTATAACAGGTTTATTTTTATTATTTTGTTACTGACTGACTGTTTACTTGTCTTCAACGGGCGTATATACAGTGTGTGTATACAAGTTAATGTGATATAAAATTATATATAAAAATATTTTGTCCACCCCTATGCAACATACACACACATTTGAAATAGGAGGCACTTATGTATTTTGTTATCTCTCTCTCTCTCTTTCTCTGTATCCTTTAGTCCTAAGGTTTTAAAGAGAAAGGCCGTTGACATCATCTTGCGCCCCCTGCAGTGTGTGTCAGCACAGTCTCAAGACACTGGTATCACAGATTCACAGAATTGTGCGTTATACATTATGAAATCCATGCAGTTTACTTATGGAAGTCTTCATATCTCCAGCAGAGAAGATGAATTTAGTCCTAAAGGAACAGCTATCCCAGAAAGCCTCATGTGTTTCCCTCCTCATGCAGAGTTTATCAAGTCTAGCTGAGCTGGCATACAGTGTAAGTAGACTTTTGCTTCACTCTAAAGACTCTCTAAGAGGCGGTTCACACAGAAGCTGTTTTTGTTTTCCACTGTGCTACTTTTTAATTGTTTAACATGCAATCGATGGATGTCTTTGACCGTTGCGTCTTGTCTCACTGCTTTTTCAGCGTCTCGCACATGAGTGATATCTTTTTTTTTTTTAGTAAGATATAGATATAAGAGATTGTGTAAAGTTCAAACTTTAAGTTCAGGATGTACTGTATCTTTAAATACAGCTCCTTTTCTCTCTGCAGTGAAAAATATTGTGCGGTGTCTAGGGCTGTGCAATTAATCGCAATCGCAAAACAATCGCAATTTGAGCACATGCAATTTCTAAATCGCACAAGTCTGCAATTTTATTTGTTAATTTATTTATATTTTAATTCAGAATACTGCATCATTACTGTGTGCATGTTTAAGATGTTAACCAATCAGAGCTCGCTCAGCACACCGCACAAATTAGAACAAAGCAAAGCGGGAGAACAGAATAGGCAAATGGGAGGAAAGAAGAAAAAATATGGATGCAGTTCAGAATAAAAATGATTTGGTACCAAAGAGAAATTCAACATCAGTCGTTTGAGAGAATTTTGGATTCAAACACTGGACAAAAGATACCAGCTGCCAACTCACACTTATTTCACACAAGTTGCTATTCCCAAAATATATGAGAAATGTAAGGCGGGCGTTGAATACGAGTTTAAGCAGGTGAAATAATCGTAATTTATTTTATGTTGTCTGTTTTTAAGACACTTTTTTTTTTACAGTTTTGTTTATCAAGCAGTTAATCCCACAGTACAGTATGTTACTTCATTGTGAAATGTGTGCACTGAAATACAATTTTGAAGTTTACTTATTATGACTGGAATTTCAGGTTAACCTTAATTTATTTTATGTTGTCTGTTTTAAAGACAGTTAATTACAATTTTGTTTATGAAGCTGTAAATACATTTACTTCATTGTGAAACACTTTATGTACTTCTTGTTCACTGAATACATTCAGAATGTAGCATGTTTGAAAAAGCAAAAACAATTACCAAAATTGCAAAATAAATCGCAATTGCAATATTGATTAAAAAAATCACAATGTGATTATTTTGTCCATATTGCACTGCCCTAGCGGTGTCTTGCATTTTTGAAAGCAAAACCATGTTGTGTGTGAACAGTTCCTGGTCTTCCTGGTGTTTTGCTGTAATGTGTTCAACACAATGAAATGTTTCCCTTTCTTTTGTTAGAAATACCAGTTTGAAGGCATTTCCATTCACTCAGTCACCTGCTCTGTGGTGTTGCTTCTGAGGATTTGCTTTGGGCATTGCTCCTCATCTTTGTTACATATTAATACCTCCACTCATCTGATTGGCTGCTGCAAGGTTCAGAGGTCTTGCCTGGATACATTAGGTGCTCTCAGCATGTATGAAGGTAAAGAATCTTTCAGATTCTTTTTCAGTTTGAGTTTGTTGATACTGATATAACGGGGATGAGTAAAACATAATTAATTACAAAAGATAACCTTATCAGTGTACTCAATATTTATGCATAATTACACTACCGTTAAAAAGATTTAAAGGTAACTTTTTGTCAAAGTCTCTGGTGCTCACCAAGGCTGCATTTATTCGATCAAAAATACAGTAATATTGTGAAATATTATTAGTTTAAAATAACTGGTCTCTATTTGAATATATTTTAAAATGTAATTTGTTCCTCTGATGGCAAAACTGAATTTTTTATTTTATTCCAGTCTTCAGTGTCACCTAATTCTTCAGAAATAATTATATTATGCTGCTTTTTTTTTGATGAATAGAATGAACCAAGTAATAGCATTTGTTTGAAATGTTTTACAATGTAAAAGTCTTTACAGTCACACTTGATTAATGTAATAAATCCTTGCTGAATAAAAGTATTAATTTTTAAAAAATGATAGTGTATATTAAAAAACATTATTGATCCCAAACTTTTGAACAGCAGTGTACATTAAATATACAAGTAAGATACATGAAACAACCTGATCACACAATACAGCTCGGTGGAGAGCAAAGTATGAGATTTATAGTTACATGGCAGATGATATTTGCTAGCAGAACTATCCTTTTAATTTAACCTGTACTATTGATTATGAATGTGTATTAGTTAGTAGTAAAACAAAACAGTCTAGAGCCTACTGACTGCTTTGATTTTGGTATCATTGACTTTGAAATTTATTGATATTGGCTTTAATGTCTGATCCATCTATCTACACATAGAAAATGTGGATGTAAGGAAGGACATATTTAGTGTCCTCTTGGACTATCTACAGAGTCCAGATTCCCATGCTACAGTAAGTACGCACACTTCCTTATATCTAACTAATATTACATTTTTGCCTTGAAAGCAGATCTTTATTGAAACTCCTTATTTACTTGACTGTACTGTGATTGCCAAGGTCTTGAAGAAAACATATCAGGCCACTGTGACGTGGATTGCTGTGTGTTCACCTTTCCCTGATCTCCTGCAGTTTATCAGCCATGGTGAGGAGCACTTCAGCCTCATTTTAAATGTAATGCTGAGAATTTTTATTATTTAAAAGGTTAGTCCAACCAAATATGAAAATCGTCATCATTTACTCTCCCTCATGTTGTTCCAAACCTGTATAACTTTCTCTCTTCTGCTGAACACAGAGGAAGATTCTTTTGAAGAATGTTGGTATCTAAACAGTTTTGGGTCCCATTGACTTCCATTGTATGGTAAAAAATATATATATAATGGAAGTCAATGGGAGCTGAAAGTATTGGGCAACCAACATTCTTCAAGAAAGAAAGACAGAAGAAACATTCTTCAAGACAGAATAAAGAAAGTATTATATAGGATCTTGTGTGTATCTATCATTTTGGAAGATTGGGCAACAGCCTGCACATTTCAAAAACAGATCGAGATTAAAATGACACCATGGTGAGCTATTGACCTTTCGCAAAGACCCGCCCCCTTTAGTTACTGTTGCTATGTCCGACAAGCCATGCGCTCTCACACCGCACATCATGTTCTCACAGTGAAAAAGGGACACTGACAACACTTTGACAGACAAGATAGAGCAGGTTACTTTTAATGTAAAACAGTTTCATATTCAAAATATTGTAATTTTTTAAAGAAGTTTAAACAATAAATACCGTATAGTGTCTCTTTAATGTGTCTCGACAGATCGCTGTATTTCCTTCAAGCGGCTCGTGAACCGACAATCTCTTCATACTAGTTCATTTATAGCATCAAATAAACATGAATGTTCACCAATGTTAATCTACTAACTCTCCTGACTGCCTTGTCAGACAAAATTGCGGATTCGGGGTTATGATGGGTCAGATCACCTGTCAGTCAAACTGCTGGCGTAGGGTCAATTGTGAATATTTTCACAGTTTGTGGTCATGAAGTGAGCATGTGTATTCTGCAGACCTCTTTCCTGTATTGGAGAAACGGATGTGTGATTTGCGATGGGAAGTGAGAGACTCCACACTAGAGTTCATCACCCAGCTGACTGTTGCCCTAAACGGTACCACAAGCATATTTATCATTACGCTTTTACGATTTCATCTATTGCTCTGCAGAGTATTTTTAGTGATCATTTTTGATGTAATTGTACATTTGTCTCTATGTCCCAGGTAACAGTGCTTTCATTGAAGCTCTCCACACCAGTGGCATGGTCTCTGTTCTTCTGTCTTCACTTGCAGATGCAGAAGGCTATGTAAGAGCTAGCGCTGTGGCTGCCGTCGGGGAGGCAGTTACCTCTTCGTTCCATCAGACGGTGCTTGAGAGCAACAAGCTGCTGGTGAGACAATTACTCATATCTTACAATTCCAGTTTTTCAAATATGATCTTTAGGATGGTCCTGCATATTAACTTAGCAAGTGATGAATCTGCTTCTGATCAGTGCAGAACCTGTTCCAACATTTTTAAAGCTATTCGTTCTTGTCATTTTGTTTTCTTGCTTTCTTTTATGACCAGTGATGTATAGTTCTCTTTATTTTAGGTTTAAAGCTGTTTGTAGGCAAAACACAGATGATTGCTTTTCATTTAAAAGTATTGCTGCAAGGGCAAAAAAAACATAGTATGGACCTCCAATACAAATGCCATAGTTACCATAGATATAATACTCTTTACTGCTGCACAAGAAGCCTTAGAGCTGAAACCTGATTAAGGTAAATGGCGTTATATTTATAGCACACAAGTTCAATGTGTTTTTTGAACTTCATGTAAATGTTTTCTGTGAGATCCTAAATGTCATTTTAAAGCCACAATATGTACCTACATATGTACCACAATAATGTTCGCCACTAGACTTATTCAAAACAAAGGTATAGAGTGATGATACCATGAATCATGAGAGGTGTTGTCTTCACGTCCATGGAAAAAGAATCCGATGGGACTGGGGTAGAAATCATGTTCATGAGCTAATGCATTCAAGCAGGATGGGTCTGAAAACCCAAACACCTACACATTAAATTGCTTATTTCTCTGGATTTAAACATTCTTGGAAACATGTATAATGTAACTACACAAGCCAACAAAATAATAACATTTTTCCAGTGATTTTTGGATATTTTAATCCATAAATATTACGTATTGCCTTTAATGATTGGGCACTTGACATCATGTTGATATTCTTGTTTTGTGTTCTTTCTCAGTCTAATCTCATGTTTCATCACATGTTGTTGAACTTTAGGAGGAGGCTTTGAAGGAGATGATGACCATTCTCTCTCAGGACACAGAGGGCTTCCCACGTAGAGCAGTGGTCAAAGCCTTCACATCATGGCTGACAGGATCACACCTCGTAACAGCCGTGCACCCGTCCCTGAGCTCCGTCCTGTCACTAGGAGGCAATGATTTTGACTGGGAAGTGAAAATGCACACACTGGAGCTAGCAGAAGTGTTGATGGAGAAGACACTGACTTGCTGTCCGTATGCAGTCCAGAACTTTGGTTCCTCTGAAAAGACGCATCTGACGCAGGCCTTGAGCAAACTGAAAGAATTTGGGCTGTTTGACGTGCTATTTAACTGCTTGTTTGACTGCGACAGACCAGTGTGTGAGAAAGCCTGCGCACTCTTGCTCAAACTCAGAACTGTCATATCTGAGTGCCCAGACTTTGATTCCGCTCTTGTCTTAAATGTAAATGGGAACAGATGGGGGGACGGAGTGCAGAGTAGATACCTCAACAAACAACAGGCCAAAGGATCTGTGTGTGTGACTAATGCAGTTACAGCATCTGATGAGAGAACGGACAGTGATCTACGCTGCATCAAAGACATTAGCCTACCCATGATACTGCACATACTCGATCTAGATGACATGCAGAGGATGTTGAAGTTAAGTAGTGATCATGTTGTGAATTCACCCCGATCGTTAATGGAGGACATTCTTTCCGCAGCCCAGCAGAGTGAAGAGAATACAGTAGATTGCTATTGAGAATATATTGTGTTGCTGTTTGAGTCTTTTTTTTTTTTTTTTAGGGCCATTTAATAAAGGATGATGTACAGTCTGCCCTTTTTAAAGCTTTGAATCAAGAATTCCTGTACGTCCTGCAGGTCCATATTGTTAAAGAAGAGGATGATGTCAATGAGGAACTTGAAAATATAAATGGGCACGATTTGATGACAGGTAATCTTACTCTTCAGAGTATGGCTCCAAATGCCAATCCATCTGAAAGGCACTGCGAGTTTGAGTGACTTATTATGTACATTTGAAAAAGCAACACGTGTCAAACATCCTTCCAGACATGAGAAGCATTTATTAACATCTTGTCCAACAAAAGACAACAATTTATAGCATGTTTTTACTCCAAACTCACTTCAAAACGACAGTTGAGCATCCTTCTGTAAGATGATGTGGCTTGTACACAGAATAAGACAGTCGTTTGTCTATTAGTCATGTTCAATCAATCAAAGCGTTTCAATCTTCTGTCTATTCAGCTACAGCAGGGACATGTTATCCTCTGCTGGAGGGCAGTTTTGGCGTAATATCAATGGAAAGCTTATTTCAATTTTAAAAAAATTACCCTTATGACTGGTTTTGTGGTCCAGGATCACATTTGAGCCTTTCGCGGGCAGTTTGATTGACAGGTGATCTAACCAATCATAAACCCAAATCCGCCATTTTATCTGACAAAGCAGTCAGAGGAGTTAGTAGATTAAAGTTGGAGAACTTGAACTTGAAATATTGTGTTTCCGCGCTTGAAACAACATTCCTTCTGATGTCCATTCATGTTTATTTGATGCCATAAATCAGGGGTCTTCAACGTTTTTCAGGGCAAGCACCCCTTAGATGAGAAAGACATAGAGCAGGGACCCCCGACGCAAAATGTGTCAAACAGATTCTCTGATATTAATAGAAATCAATCATATTACGATAGCAATATTATGTTGAGACAATATAGATTGTTGTACATTGTCTGTAGGCTATATTTTCATTGTTAAAAAGATTTATGCATCATAACAAACATTTAATGATTATACATTTACCTGAACTTTAAGCTGTTGATATTACAAAGCGATCCATTCTGGCAAGCTATATTGTATATAAATTATTAGCCAGTAGTGTTTTCAAATTATAGTGCTCATAGTCTGAGTATCATGAGATCACGTGACTGCACGTGGATGGAAGGGTTTTATTAAAGCTGTTAATGTAATACTATTTGTAAAATCAAATATGTTTTATTTAAATTTGACTTTGTGATGTTTTTACCCATGTTTTAATTTTTTTTTTTTTAAATTATTTGTGATCAAACATTAATTGACAATACTGCCGCGGACCCCCTAGGGGTCTTGGACCCCCAGTTGAAGACGCATGCACTATAGTCAACCTCTCATCCGGACCGTTTTTACTTGCCTGGTTGATATTTTTCTGTTTAATTTTGAGGAATTAAAATTACACCTCATCATCTCACTTGTAAGTCGCTTTGGATAAAAGCGTCTTGTAAATGATTAAATGTAAGTGTAAATCATATGGTGCCCATTTTTCCCTCAGTGCCCTCAGGGGGCCGTTCTGCCAACCCTCGTGTGCTTCAGGGCGCAGTGGTCTCCAGCGAGCACCTATCTCAGTGTCCACCTGGAAACATAGCGGCGCTAGGATGCTCGCTCCCTCTCAGGGGGGTCCCAGAGCAGTCAGCTCGGTTGCATCCTGCCGGTTCGCCGTTACAGGACACCGAACTGATCGTTCGGGGGAGCACCAGAGGCCAGCCTCGAGAGGCTGGTTCCCTTAGTAGAATTTCTGGCAGCGTGAAGCTCATTTCTCATTGGGTCCTGCGTACAATCAAAAGTGGGTATGCCACCGAGTTCGGGTCACGGCCGCCCGCCCAGATTTACTGGACTGCCCAGTCCTGCTAGTAGTGGTGGACCCTAAGGAGGCTCTGGTAATGGAACAGGAGGTAAAAACTTTGTTGGGGAAGGAAGCCATAGAGCATGTACTTCCTCACGACAGGGAAGCTGCATTCTACAGCCAGAATTTTATCATTCCAAAGAAGGATGGGGGGTTGCGTCCCATTTTGGATCTGCGTCTTCTGAACCAGTCAGTTATGAAGCTCAGAGTCAAAATGTTAACCTTGAGACAGATCATGTCACAGATCAGATGGACTGGTTCGTCACAATAGATTTCAAGGACACATACTTCCATTTATCCATCCTTCCACAAATACAGGAAGTACCTGCGGTTCGCTTTCAGGGTGGAGCGTACCAATAGCGGGTTCTTCCGTTCGGTCTTGCTCTATCACCCTGAACTTTCAGTAAATGTATGGAAGCAGCGCTGGCTCCACTGCATCTCCAGGGCATTCGTGTTCTCCATTACATCGACAACTGGCTAATTCTAGCTCAGTCACATCAGTTGGTAGTTCGTCATTCTCGCCCAGATAAGAAAGTTGAGGTTGAGGTTGAACGGCAAGAAAAGTCTGCTTTCTCCAGTACAGAGGATCATTTTTCTAGGCGTGGTTTGGGACTTGGTTGCGATGCGGGCGCAGCTTTCGCTTGCTCGCATAGAACCAATCCTTTCTACCATAAACCTAGTAAAGCTAGGTCAATCACTCACTGTGAAGCAGTTTCAAAGACTGTTGGCTCTGATGGCAGCAGCGTCCAATGTGATACCTTTTGGCCTGTTGTACATGAGACCCCTGCAGTGGTGGCTCAGGACCAGGGGGTTTTCTCCGAGGGGAAATTCATTTCACATGATCAAGGTCACACAGTGGTGCCTACAGGCCTTGGTTATGTGGAAGAAGTCCTGTTTCCTATCCCAAGGTCCAGTGCTGGGAGCTCCATGCCGTTGCAGAATGCTAATGACGGATGCTTCTCTTACGGGTTGGGGACCGATCCTGGAGGGTCGTTCGACTCTGGATATGTGGAAGGAGCACCGTCTTTCCTGGCATTTCAATTGGCCAACTGCGGTTGTGAGACCACGTTACTCCAGAGCTCCCTGCACAAGGAAACTGGCAGAAATCATCAGCTGGATCCAGTTGCTGCCCGGTTGGTACAGTACTGTCAATTCTGCTGAATTGATTCTCTGCAGGATTATCCCCCTCCACTCTAAAGATTATGTGGCAGCCTAGCTGCTTACCACGCACCTTTCTAGGGAGAACCCTCACTGGTGTTTCCTTCATGGTGCATCTGATCAGGAGGAGTATGGAGGCCTTGTTAATAGGGATGTCCCTACAAGAGATCTGTGTTGCTAGTTTTAGAGATCTGTGTTTACAACCTAGTTTTGGGCTTCACCCCGGGTCCCAGTTGTTTGTCTTAGGTGTGCTCACCTGTATTTACACAAGACAGGCACTGGTCAGTATGGCTGCGTGGATATAGTCATTCCCGAAGCGTCAAACTCTCGAGCAGCGCAAAGGAAGGGAACGTCTCGGTTACGACTGGAACCTGAAGAGGGAATGAGACGCTGCGTCGCCCTCCATACTTCCGGCATACCTGTGATCGACTTGCTTCGGCATATCAGAAGCTGACATTGTTTGATCTGGGTGTGCTTTAAAGCTTCCTGGTCGTGACGTCACCTTCCTTCCGTCAAGCCATTGGACTGATTTCTCAAGTGCTTCACGACGCAATCACACAGAGTGTCCCACACACAAAGTGTCAAACTCTCGACACAGTGTCTCGCTCCCTCTTCAGGGAACTAAGTTTACAGTCGCAACCAAGACGTTCTTTAATAAAAAAAAAAAGAATGATTTTTTTTTTTTTTTTAAAGAAAAGATTTTTTTTTTGTCCTGTATCGGTATTCTCTCCTCATCTCACTAACACGCCATTTGGCAGGGCTAACGTAATGATGAAGTCTGCGTTGATTTCTTCTGCAGGGGCGACGTTGTACTGTGACTTTTTATAACAAAAGCTCAAGGAAAAGTTGATTTCTCAATTCATGACTCTTTTAAAGCTCCATTAAGTTTTTTCTTAGATTTACCATTAGTCAAAGGTAGGCGACCGCCTTGGGCCCCTAGAAGCCAAGGGCCCCCTCAAAAATGCATTTATAAGCAGTTGCTGTGATGTTCGTTACCCTGATAACTGTCTCCGCGTCTGCGTTGAAAGCGTTTGTTGTGTATCCTGCTTGTAGCAAATGAAAATATCTTTTATCTGAAGCTATAACTAAATACTGAGCAGTGCATATTGTATTGTTATTGTTTTGCGCTCACTCGATTCTGTGAAGGACCCATTTTAAAATAAATAAAAATGAAAGTAGCCGATTTATAATTTATATTTAAAGCCTTGCGTAGGTAGTAGCGCAGTGAAAATTAGGCTCCAGACAGCACAGTGTCCAACCTAATTGTGCTGTTATAACTTGTTTAAACACTTTCACTATTCAGCATACTGTTGCTACTTCAGGGTCTAATACAATAACAAGCCATAATAACATGTAACTTAGGCTACATGAAAAATGGACACAACCAGCCTAAATGGGACACGAAATGAACTTCAAGGATGATCCAGGTAAATATGTGCGATTGCATAGCGCGCAATTGCTATATTTTTCATGGGGCCCCTAAATCACTAAATCCACCCATCTCAGGGATTTAAATGCCTTTTGTTTCAGGTATTGGTTTTCACAGAAGAAGTTTTTCTGTAGTGTGTATGGACTGGTATGTATTTGATGATTCTTACACGTGACAAGAATAATACACTTTTGTTTAAAAACAACAACAACAAAAAAAACCTTTCCATTTATTCTTTAATAGTTCATATTTTCGTTAATACAGTTCAACAAAAGCATTTAAATGTTCGATCTTCTGCAAGTTGAATTTATTTCTTTAAAATCGATATATAATATAGCCTACTTTTTCTATAAATATTCAATTACGCCTATATAGAGAGAGGGAGTGAAAGCAACAGTTTACTTGGGCTCGCCCACAAGCGCACCTTCTCGAGAAACTGAACACGACTCTTCCTTTTGTGGAGAAAGAAGGACATACGCCATTCGAACAACTGATGAGGAGATCCTATATGCTTATTGAAGGTGAGAAATGAATAATTTATCATTTTTTGGGTGAACGAAGGTTGTGATATGGTCTGTGGTAATTTATGCGTGTATCAGTTTCAATTCATGGATTTAGCCTTACATGAACGACTAACAAGCGCGAGTCTGGTGAAACAGGTGTTCGTTGAGTTGAACTTACAGTATATGTCGGTAATGCGTTACTGAAGGCCAAAGAAAATTATTACTTTTAGATAGTAGCGTTATCTCATGGCAATTCGTGACTAGTTTACGTTTGGGTGAATGCCAGATAGTTTTAGTGAATTGTAAATTCAGAATTCAACAATACTTTTTGTGTTTTTCTCCAGAATTCGCAACTTGATCCATTCCAGATCAAATGTTTAGCATTCAATCTATTTTAAGGATCTGGAATAGACATCCACAGAATATGGGAATGCAGAGGCAGCTCCAGTGTTTCCTTCTTTTGGGAACAGTATTTGTCACATTCGTCATAATAATTTGCTGGGATAAGATGAGAGATGGGACTTTTTACCAACACACGGTTTCATCACAAGATCTCACACGCCTCAATCTGCGTCAAGCACATCGTAGACGTGTTGTAAGAGAGCTTTGCTCGGCCGATAGCAGCTTGAATTTTACAGAGAAATTAATCACATTTGACCAGATTCCCAACAAAGCCCTGGATCATCTCATTGTGGATGATCATCATGGTGTTATTTACTGTTTTGTACCGAAGGTAGCATGTACCAACTGGAAACGAGTCATGATTGTGCTCAGCCAGAACCTGAAGGCACCTAATGGAGATCCATATCTGGATCCTCTTGACATACCATTTAAGGTAATCCATAATTCTACAGTACATAAGACGTTTAACAAGCTTTGGAGGCGTTTTGGTAATTTCTCACGTCCTTTGATACATCACAAACTAAAGAATTACACTAAGTTCCTTTTTGTGCGGGATCCTTTTGTACGACTTATTTCTGCTTTCCGCAACAAGTTTGTTCTGCCAAATGAGGATTTCTATAGGTGGTTTGGATCCACAATCCTTCGACGTTACGCTAATATTTCAAACCCCCCTGACTCCGCTCAAGAGGCCTTCGCCGCAGGAATCAGACTGTCCTTTACTCACTTTATTCAGTACCTGTTAGATCCTCAGACCGAGAAGGAGACGCCATTCAATGAACACTGGCAGCAGATGTACAGACTCTGCCATCCATGCCAAATTGACTATGATTTTGTTGGGAAGCTGGAAACTCTTGATGAGGATACAGAACATTTGTTGAAGATTCTTGGGCTGGATGAATATATTCACTTTCCCTCCGGGTACGAGGATAGGACATCAGTAGAATGGGAGCGAGAATGGTTTGCAAACATATCAGTAGCTGACAGGAGAAAACTGTACAATCTTTATGAAACAGATTTTAAATTATTTGAATACGAGAAACCTGAGATACTTCTGGATGAGTGACGAGTATCGCTAATTGCTTTTGCATTACCTCAATACCTCATGCCAGTAGAATCAAGAGAAATTATCCCATGAAACCTGTCAAGAACATGTCTCGGTCAGATTTAAAAATTCATTGTAAGTGTATGTTAATAATTTTTTAATTTATTTTTTTATTCCAAAAGGTTGGTCCAATATCAAAATGAAGCTGGCAAATAAGCAGGTTGTGGATGCATTTTCATTGTTTTATTAAAATAAACTTAACGCTGTATGTTTCTTCATCCTGGTGGGTATTCCAGAAAGCAAGATTAACTTACCGTCACATGTACGCTGAACTCTGTTGAGTAACTCAAACCTTGCTTACTCGAGGTATGCAGGTTGCAAAAACACATCAGGGAGTAAGTTCAATCTCTTTATTGAATAAGTAATCTTTATTCACTGAGAATAAGAAATATATTGTTTGTTTGATGCTAAATATTTAACAAGATATCACATATGTATTTTATAATAGAAATTATAGTATAGAAAACTATATTAATTAAATAACACGCATCTGAATATCTCTTAAGCAAACTAACCCTGGAACACGAGCTGCTCTGGAGCAGGTTATGTTCAGAGAGTAAGTTGTTTTGGCTACTTACACCTTGAAAATTACCTCCGTTTTAGGAACAGAAAGTTGAGTTTATCGGCTTGCTTACTCTTAAACACATAACCTGCTTCTTGGAATACCCCCAGGGCTACAAAAGCAGTTTTAAACATTTTTGAGACAAGATGGAATCTATTTTTACTTTTTTTGTCTGTTAAATAAATTTAGAATCCTGTTTTATGATCTTAATCTAATTGTTTTTTCTAGATTTTATTCTTTTTTCAGGTTTTTTTATTGATTATAAACACACTGTAAACAGTGACAAAAATCATAGGTAGTGTATGTTTCAATATTAATAAAGAAAAAAGTATAAAACAAAACACCCAGGTTTCATTCTCACCCTACCCTACCTCCTTGATGTTCTAGACTGTTCTAGGACCAAAAACAGTCATTTTAGTTTTATTTTCTTTTAAATTTATAAGATTAAGAGACATCCCAGAGCATATAAGATTCTAAGTGCATTAAATATTAAATTGGAATTACAAACAAAATAACAGATAAGACTTCACGTTAAGAGTGACATTTTACTGTAGTAGTACACTAAACTGTGTAAGAGTCTCTGGGAAGTTCAAAGTCCGGATTGATTAGTGTAATGTGTCACGTCCCATGTTATAATTATGATTTGTTTTGGGTACGGTGTTTTTCTTTTCCCCCCTCCCCTTTTTCTCTGTATTTCCTTTCGTTTCAGCAGGGCGACGCAGGTACCTGAGTGGTCTAATCTGCTGTCAATCATCGAGACACTTGGTGACATTGACACATTCTGTAGCCCTGGATGGTATTCCAGCAAGTAGGTTATGTGACATACCCAGGTAAAAACAGAGGTAATTTTCAAGGTGTAAGCAGCCAAAACAACTTACTCTCTGAACATAACCTGCTCCAGAGCAGCTCATGTTCCAGGATTAGTTTGCTTAAGAGATATTCAGATGCGTGTTATTTAATTAATATAGTTATATTAATGTTACTAAAGTTGTTACATAGTTACAGTTATATATACAATATTATATTATACTATATATATATATATATATATATATATATATATATATATAAGCACTATTGCAACGTTTATTCAATTCTAATATAAGTATTTATTTTATTGTAATCTCACACAATTAGAAATTATGTTGAATCCCATGAAACCTGTCAAGAACATGTCTTTCATGAAAACGTGATTTACTCCCAGAGTCTAAAAATTTGGTGTCAGATTTACTCTGCAGCAATTTTCAAATTGCTAATAATTTTCACAAATAATTACAAAGAAATGGCAAAATTTAAAACTGAACTTTTGAATTAGATAAAAATAGTATTTTCTTATAAAAACCTATTTCAGTAATCTTTGTTTTTAATTTACAAATATTTTTACAGTCTATCATTTACTGTAGATAATGAACTATAAATTTTTTTAATTTTAACTATAAAAAATAAGTAATGAAGTCAAAGGCAGTTTCAAGCTTATAAATCATGTTAAATGATAAACACCACAGTGAATGAAATGAAAAATGTCAAGCTTCCAGTATGTTCTAGTTCTTTCTTTAACCAGCAGAAAGCTGCAGAGGGATTTTTAACTTTTTTTCTGCATTGAGCATCGTAGCCAATCACAGACTGTTGAGTGTATGAATGCAATGGCCAATCAGAGGTGCTTAAATCAGTCACTGGAGCTTTTTGCTCAGTGCAAGGTCATTGACTGAGATCTTGCACACTTACAAACTAACAAGGTACGGGTACGATGTAAATACAAATATTCAGGGTGCAGTGTAAATAACTATATATGTGCATTCAAAGAATTATTAATATTGTCACATTTCTTAAATGTTTTAACAATGTAAAAGTCTTTACAGTCACACTTGATCAATGTAATAAATCCTTGCTGAAGAAAAGTATTGATTTATAAGAAATGATAGTGTATTTATTAAAAAACTTCATTGATCCCAAACTTTTGAACAGCAGTGTTACAAGATACATGAAACAACCTGATCACACAATACAGCTCGGTGGAGAGCAAAGTATGAGTTTTATAGTTTTTTAGATTAGATTAGATTCAAACTTTATTGTCACTGCACAAGGTACAAAGCAACGAAATGCAGTTAGCATCTAACCAGAAGTGCAATAGGCAGTAAGTGCAGAATATACAAGATCTACAATATGTAAAATAACTATACAGATAAGTGTTATGGGCATAATTTACACATTATAAATACTATCAACATGATATACAGATAGGTATACTATGAACATACTATACAGATGGATTATGTAAAAGTGTATGTACACTATAGGCAGAACTATGAACACATGAACATAATTTACACTGTTGCAATGGACAGTAAAGTGCATGAAAATATTTCATGAAAAGGGATTATCCAGTGTTTCTGGATGAACAGACAGTAGTGCAAGTAATGACAAGTTTACTGTTTTTGCTTGTTGTGAATAAATAAATAAGTCAGTTGTGGTAATGACGAGGGGGAGGAGTCTGTGTGTATGATGTGGGGGGGGGGGGGCAGAGTTCAGCAAGGAGACAGCTGTAGGGAAAAAGCTGTTCCTGAGTCTTGTGGTCCTTGTCCGGAGGCTCCTGAAGCGCCTCCCGGAGGGCAGGAGGTTAAACAGTACATGGTCAGGGTGAGATGAGCCCTTGAGAATGCTGCGAGCTCGACGTAGACAGCGTTTCCTCTGGATGTCCTCAATAGCAGGAAGTGGTGTCCCTTTGATGCGTTTGGCAGTTTTCTCCACCCTTTGCAGTGCTTTGTAGTCAACCACTGAGCAGTTCCCATACCAGACTGTGATGCAACTGGTCAGGATGCTCTCGATCCCACACTGGTAGAAGTTCACCAGGATGGCTGAAGACAGCTGGTTCTTCTTTAGTGTCCCGAGGAAGAAGAGTCACTGGTGAGCCTTCTTGACCAGGCTGGAGGTGTTTGTGGTCCAGGACAGTTCCTCCGAGATGGTGGTTCCCAGGAACTTGAAGCTGGAGACACGTTCAACAACCATCCTGTTAATGTGGATGGGGTCATGCGTGCTTCCTTTCTTCTTCCTGAAGTCCACAATGAGCTCCTTTGTCTTACTGGTGTTAAGGAGCAGGTTATTGTCAGCGCACCATGTGGCCAGGTGGTGTACCTCTTCCCTGTTGGCAGTCTCATTGTTGTCACTGATGAGGCCAATCACTGTGGTGTCGTCTGCAAACTTAATGATGGAGTTGGATCCATGCACAGGCTTGCAGTCGTAGGTGTAAAGGAATGGGCTCAGCACACAGCCCTGTGGTACGCCGGAGCTAAGTGTGATGGTGGTGGAGTGGGTGTGGCCTGACCTAACATGCTGAGGCCTGTTGGTCAGAAAGTCCATAATCCAGTTGCAGAGGGAGGTGTTAATGTCCAGGTCTCCAAGTTTTGTGGTCCGCTTGGAGGCAATGACGGTGTTAAATGCTGACCTGAAGTCAACAAACAACATCCTAACATACGTGTTGTTATTGTCCAAGTGTGTGAGTGCAGAGTGCAGCACTGTGCATACTGCATCCTCTGTGCTCCTATTTCTGCGGAAGGCAAATTGGTGTGGGTCCAGTGTGGGTGGGAGGAAGTCTTTGAGGTGTGCTAGGACCAGTCGCTCAAAGCACTTCATGGGTTTGAGTGCTACAGGGCGATGGTCATTCAGGCACATTGGGGAGGAGTGTTTTGGTATTGGCACAATGGATGTGGACTTAAAACATGTTGGCACAGTTGCTTGGGTGAGGGACAGGTTGAAAATGTCTGTGAAGACCCCTACAAGCTGCTCTGCACATGCCCTAAGCACACATCCAGGAATGCCGTCCGGGCCAGCAGCCTTGCGTGCGTTGATCCGGCTCAATGCAGTGTGTACATCTGTGGAGGTGAGTTTGAGAGGTTGATGGTCTGCTGAGTGTACAATTTTGGTGGCCGTCTCCTTGCTGCATAAAAGTCATTTGGCTCGTTAAGGAAGGAGACGTCCATGACCGTTGGAGTGGAGTTGCTTGACTTGTAGTCACTGATGATCTGGATGAGCAGCATTCTGTTGCTACTTCGGGGTCTAATACAAGAACAAAAGCCGTAATAACATGTAACTTAGGCTACATGAAAAATGTAGAAAAATTGGACACAACTAGCCTAAATGGGACACAACAGAGAAAGGAACTTCAAGGATGATCCAGGTAAATATGTGCAATTGTATAGCGTGCAATTGCTATATTTTTCATGGGGCCCCTAAATCACTAAATCCACCCATCTCAGGGATTTAAATGCCTTTTGTTTCAGGTATTGGTTTTCACAAGAAGTTTTTCTGTAGTGTGTATGGACTAGTATGTATTTGATGATTCTTACACGTGACAAGAATAATACACTTTTGTTAAAAAAAAACAACAACAAAAAAAAAACCTTTCCATTTATTCTTTAATTGTTCATAATTTCGTTAATACAGTTCAACAAAAGCATTTAAATGTTCGATCTTCTGGAAGTTGAATTTATTTCCTTAAAATCGATATATAATATCAATAGTATTCAGGCCTATTTATTATGTAAAAGCGCGTTCAGGAGAGTGAGTGAAAGCAACAGTTTACTTTGACTCGCCCACAAAGTACACACGCGCACCTTCTCGAGAAACTGACACGACTCTTCCTTTTGTGAAGAAAGAAGGACATACGCCATTCGAACAACTGTAGGATGAGGAGATACTATATGCTTATTGAAGGTGAGTAATGAATGATTTTTCATTTTCGGGTGAACCCAGAAGTTGGCTGTGATATGGTATGTGGTAATTTATGCGTGTATCAGTTTCAATGCATGGATTTAGCTTCACATGAACGACTAACAAGCGCGAGTCTGGTGGAAACAGGTGTTCGTTGAGTTGAACTTACAGTATATGTCGGTAATGCGTTACTGAAGGCCAAAGGAAATTATTACTCCGAATCTTCACTTTTGAATTGATAGTAGGGCGTTATCTCGATTGTTTGGGCGAATGCCAGACGCAAATATATGTAAATAATTAACATGCTGTATTTAAATGATGTTCTTCTTTTCTTTCTTTTTTTGTCAAATGTTAGCTACTAAAATATTTCCTGTGTTTTTGTATTTTTAATCAAATCACTCTAACAGGCCTCATCATAAAGGCTATTTCAGAATTATGAACATTTTAAAGTGCAGCAGGAATTCTGTGTATGTTATAAAGGCTTGTTGCATTCAACAGTTTGTTGAACTTGAAGAATGTTCTAAATTAAACAAAATGGACGGTCTCATGACCAAACCTTTTTAAAAAGAATGTAGTCTGACGGAAAGATCAGGGCTATGACACATTTACATTGTGTATGAGTTTAGATATGAATCATATTTTGTGGTAGTGAATTGTAAATTCAGAATTCAACAATCCTTTTTGTGTTTTTCTCCAGAATTCGCAACTCGATCCATTCCAGATCAAATGTTTAGCATTCAATCTATTTTAAGGATCTGGAATAGACATCCACAGAATATGGGAATGCAGAGGCAGCTCCAGTGTTTCCTTCTTTTGGGAACAGTATTTGTCACATTCTTCATAACAATTTGCTGGGATGAGATGAGAGATGGGACTTTTTACCAACACACGGTTTCATCACAAGATCTCACACGCCTCAATCTGCGTCAAGCACATCGTAGACGTGTTGTAAGAGAGCTTTGCTCGGCCGATAGCAGCTTGAATTTTACAGAGAAATTAATCACATTTGACCAGATTCCCAACAAAGCCCTGGATCATCTCATTGTGGATGATCATCATGGTGTTATCTACTGTTTTGTACCGAAGGTAGCATGTACCAACTGGAAACGAGTCATGATTGTGCTCAGCCAGAACCTGAAGGCACCTAATGGAGATCCATATCTGGATCCTCTTGACATACCATCAAAGGTAATCCATAATTCTACAGTACATAAGACGTTTAACAAGTTTTGGAGGCGTTTTGGTCGTTTATCACGTCCTTTGATGCATCACAAACTAAAGAATTACACTAAGTTCCTTTTTGTGCGGGATCCTTTTGTACGACTTATTTCTGCTTTCCGGGACAAGTTTTCGAAGCCAGATGAGTATTTCCACAGACTGTATGGCGCCACAATGCTTCAGCGTTACGCTAATATTTCAAACCCCCCTGACTCCGCTCAAGAGGCCTTCGCCGCAGGAATCAGACTGTCCTTTACTCACTTTATTCAGTACCTGTTAGATCCTCAGACCGAGAAGGAGAAGCCATTCAATGAACACTGGCAGCAGATGTACAGACTCTGCCATCCGTGCCAAATTGACTATGATTTTGTTGGGAAGCTGGAAACTCTTGATGAGGATACAGAACATTTGTTGAAGATTCTTGGGCTGGATGAATATATTCACTTTCCCTCCGGGTACGAGGATAGGACATCAGTAGAATGGGAGCGAGAATGGTTTGCAAACATATCAGTATCTGACAGGAGAAAACTGTACTATCTTTATGAAACAGATTTTAAATTATTTGAATACGAGAAACCTGAGACACTTCTGGATGAGTGACGAGTATCGCTAATTGCTTTTGCATTACCTCAATACCTCATGCCAGTAGAATCAAGAGAAATTATCCCATGAAACCTGTCACGAACATGTCTCGGTCAGATTTAAAAATTCATTGTAAGTGTACAGTAAGTGTAAGTTCAGCCACACCTTCAAAAGCAGTTTGGCTGCATCCTTAAATGTCATTGAGGCAAGATGTAATCTTTTTTTTTTGTCTGTTAATTTTAGACTCCTGTTTTGTGATCTTAATCTAATTGTTTTTTCTAGGTTTCATTTTCAGTTTTTTATTGATTCTAAAATAAAATATTGCATATAAGAGTGTAAACAGTGACAAAAAGCATAGATAAATACAATAAGTTCCAATATTAATAAAGAAAAAAGTATAAAACAAAACACCCAGGTTTCATTCTTACCCTACCCTACCTCCTTGATGTTCTAGACTGTTCTAGGACCAAATATGGTAATTTTCTTTTCTTTTAAATTTATAAGATTAACAGACATCCCAGAGCATATAAGATTCTAAGTGCATTAAATATTAAATTGGAATTACAAAAAAGTAACAGATAAGACTTCACGTAAACAGTGACATTTTACTGTAGTAGTACACTAAACTGTGTAAGAGTCTGGATTGATTAGTGTAATGTGTCACGTCCCATGTTATAATTATGATTTGTTTTGGGTGCGGTGTTTTTCTTTCCCCCCCTCCCTTTTTTCTCGGTCTTTACTTTCATTTCAGCATGGTGACGCAGGTACCTGAGCAGTCTAATGTTCTGTAACTCATCGAGACACTTGGTGACATTGACACATTCTGTAGCCCTTTATATTATACTATATATATATATATATATATATATATATATATATAAAGCACTATTGCAATGTTTATTAAATTCTAATATATGTATTTATTTTATTGTAATCTCACACAATTAGAAATTAGGTTGAATCCCATGAAACCTGTCAAGAACATGTCTTTCATGAAAACCAAATCACTCCGAGTGTCTATACTGAAACAATTTGGTGTCAGATTTACTCTGCAGCAATTTTCACAAATAATTACAAAGAAATGGCTAAATTTAAAAGTGAACTTTTGAATTAGAAAGACTAAAATAGTATTTTCTTATAAAACCTATTTCAATAATCTTTGTTTTTGATTTACAAATATTTTTGCAGTCTATCATTTCCTGTAGATAATAAACTATAAAAATAAGCAATGAAGTCAAAGGCAGTTTCAAGCTTATAAATCATGTTAAATGATAAACACCACAGTGAATGAAATGAAAAATGTCAAGCTTCCAGTATGTTCTAGTTCTTTCTTTAACCAGCAGAAAGCTGCAGAGGGATTTTTTAACTTTTTTTCTGCATTGAGCATCGTAGCCAATCACAGACTGTTGAGTGTATGAATGCAGTGGCCAATCAGAGGTGCTTAAATCAGTCACTGGAGCTTTTTGCTCAGTGCAAGGTCATTGACTGAGATCTTGCACACTTACAAACTAACAAGGTACGGGTACGATGTAAATACAAATATTCAGGGTGCAGTGTAAATAACTATATATGTGTATTCAAAAAGTATTCATATTGTCACAAGGTAGCGAATACAATGTTTTGCTAGGTAAACAAGCTATGTACGTGCATTTGGTTACATACAGTGCCCCTCCTGAAGCCGGATTCATGAATATTTTCACACAAACTAAGTATTTAGTAGATAAAATCTAAGAGTTTCGTAAGAATGTTTATGTTTGAAAAGTGCTCAGATGGTCTATTTTCTTAAGAACATCTTATGTTTGTCTTACTTGTGATGCCTTGTCTTGTACAAGTTTCATCTCAGGGACACCTTTAAGTTCAGCTCTTGTTTGCAACAATGTTTGAATAATTAGTGTTATTCTGGAATAGACTGTTTGCACAGATTAGATGATATTTGATGATTTTAGCACATGAATATCACTTTTTTTCTTTACTTTTAGATAGCAGGCTTACATTTATTCTGCACAGTAGTTCATCGTTTAGTTAACTCATCGCTACTGTAAAGCTCAATATTCAATCTTCTTTGAGTAGAATTTACTCCTGATAATACAAGTGATACATTGACACATGTTGGGTTCGGCTATAACACACATGTACAGGCCTGGCCCAAAACTTTTTGTAATGCTCAATGACACAACTCCACCAAACTGTCACTCAGGCAGTACCCTTTCAAAAGCTTCACATCTGTACCTAAAGAGTTCATATTAGTAGCTTAAATGCACATATTGGTACCAAAAGTGTACATATTAGATTTTTTTTTTGAAGGGTACTGTCCCATTGACAGCTTTTCTACTTTTCCCCCTGAGAGTGTACTGCATTACCACAGTTTGACCAATGGATGGCGCACTACGCCCACTAATCTGTTCACAGTGATGGACGATCACCAAACTGCCACCCATGGGATTTTATTCATCCTTAAAATGGCTGAATTAACCAACTCAGATTAGAGTTTACCTGCAGGGAATACATAGTATTTTATTTTATTATTTATTTCATGTTCAATAAATATATATTAAAAAATTAAAATTTTGTTCCAAACATAGCCTTGACTTGCTGCAATTTATTTTTCAGGGCAGATGTTTCTTATTATCACCAGATGTGAAATAACAAACGCAAGTCTGTACTTCAATCAAATGATTAGAGAGTCAATACAGTCAGAGGTACGTTAGAGTGGATTATGTTCATTCACTGCTTTATTACATTTTAGACAAGAGCTTGGCTAATGAAAAAGCTTTCAGGCTAATTAGCATGTATGAGTGCTTTTTATGAAGCTTTTTATGAACCATTCTGCATGTGATTCTCTCACTCCGTGTGCGAGTTAGCGTGCACTCATGTGAACGCACGTGTGAAATGCACCACCTAAATATGGCTTTTTAAAGCCTGCTGTTCACACACAACTCCCATGACCACAACAAATACATTTTTAAAAATGTCTTTCATATTAATATGCTCCTCTCTTGTTGTCAGGCCTTAATGGCATTTTCATCATGTTCTTATACCATCATTATATGACTGATGACTGCAGTATCTCCCGGTCTGCGGGTCAAATCACAGCTTGGTGTGACCCAAGGGCGACGTACAGCATGGCATGATTACAGTTCCTGCACTGCAAAGGTGCAAAGTGCATCAGATAGTAACAACTGGCTTTGAAAGATGGTGTTAACAAAAAGGAGCTCTTTCCTGAAACCGATCTTTCGTACAGTTGCAGTGCAAGATGAGCCTAAACATAAATAAATGAAGATATGATCTATTTCTGATTGATGACATTTTTTTACTCAAATTCATTTTAAAATGTTTATTAAGACATTTAAAAGACTCTGAAGTAGATCTCTACTGTGGCAAGCAAAATCCACCATTTGCACTCCATCTAAAGCGACAGTTCACCCAAAAATTATGTCATTATTTACTTATATATATATATATATATTTTTTTTTTTTGGTTTTTTTTTTTTGTGTTTTTGTTGTTGTTTTTTTTAAGCTGTGGAGCACAAAATAAGGCATTCAGATAAGTGTTGCAAGTATCTATACAATGAAAGCCAATGGGGTCCAAACCAAAACAACTTTTTATAGTTTTTCAACTAATAGGTTTCAACTAAAAGGGAAAAAAATGTTAAATGCAAACAGAATGTACCAATAAAATACTATTGACTAAAAAATTAAATAAAAAAAAATCAAAGGCAGTAGAGACACTGAAATTAAAAAGACAATTAAAAATGCATTGTATTTATTTATGCTCTGACCATTTAACTTTACATATCAGTGTTTGAATGTAGGCATTTTGGTTCACTTTTATGTGATAAACAATTTTGGATCAACACAAACAGGAAAAATGTGGGGTGGGACTTAATTTTATCAATCAGGAATTGATGGTTGTGGTTTTGGTGCAATATTCCATTAAAAAAACAGTTGTCAGTTTTGATTTCATGCCGACTTTGAACAAAACCTGTTGAGAACCCTGTGAATAACCATGTAAATTTCAGGAAATTTCTTTGCATTATTAGGATCATTTGATGTGCTCAGGAGAGATAAATATTTTAGGAAACACAAGACCTGGTTGTTTTCAAAGTTGCATTGTTAATGCAAACGCATGTCTTTTTTTTTTCCAGTGCAGCGTGTCGTTTAAGAGTGTAATGTTAGGTGATGTTCAGGCAGCTCGGAGGACTCTGCAGGCGAGATATTTGCGCTCTGTGTGTGTGCTCGAGCTCAAGTCACAGCAAGGCGCTGTTCCATTTACAGTCACTCTTTCTTTCTGCTCCTGTGAACTCTTTCACACACCTGTTTGTGCATGTCTGCTTGTGAATGCACTATGTACGCACACAATGGATATCACAGGAAACGTCTGCGTGTATCATCTGTCTGTATTATCAGGCTTGGTTGTGTTTTGGATAGTTTATCCATTGTATACACTTATTATAGGGACAAACTAGCTGGAGTAACCTCAGGGTTATTGCATAAAATACATTTCTTAATCAGCATTTTTACACTAAAATGATGTAAAATCCATAAAACAAAACTAAAATTAGCAACATTTTTGTTGAAATTGAGCTCATTTTTCTTACCCTATCAGCAAAATTTTGTTTTAAGTATGTTAGGATATGGAGATATAGAAGATATTCAGCTCAAGGTCATTCTCACAAAATGCATTTTTGCTTTCAAAAAGGCGAAATGTGGGCAGTGGAAAAAAAAAAAAATCTAGTGACGATGATTCCAAAAGACTGCTTCAAAGCTTTACAAATCTTTTGTTTCGAATCAATGGTTCGGCGCGGCAAAGTCATGTGATTTCAGTAAAAGAGGATTCGTTATGTCATAAGTGTTTCGCAATTTCAATACTTTGTGTGACTTTGGCAGTTTTATATATGATCCGAACCACTGATTCGAAACAAAAGATTCCTGAAGCTTTGAAGCACTGGTTTAAATCGGCCATCACTTGATATTGCAGAAAAGTCATTATTTGGCTTTTTTTTGGCGCACAAAAGTATTCTCGTTGCTTTATAATTGTAATGAAGAGTCAGCAGAATGGGATCCAAATGTAGCTTTATTAGAAAACGTGGTCAAACAGGCAATGGTCAATATAAAGGCAAACAGGTATGGAGGAGGATAGGCAGAATCGTAGTAAATGCACAGGCAGATAGATCGAGGCAGGCGGCAGGCAAACAACAGTCTATAAATCCAAAGCAGTAAATCCAACAGGGTAGGCAGCGAACAATCAGTAAATGAAACAGACAGGCAGAAAACAAGACCAGGAAAACGAGACACGGGAATAAACGCTCAGAACTGACAGGAAACCCAAATCAAGACTTCGCGACTGCGTGAGTGTGTGTGGAGCTTCAATAGTGAGAAGTGATATGGATCAGGTGAGAGTGCAATCAGTCCAGGTGTGAAGGCTTCTGGGAAATGTAGTGAAGAGTGACTGAGGTGGGAGTGCATGTGTGTGAATAATGGGAAATGGAGTCCGGTGAAAATAACAGTTCCACGGTAGAGAGCCCTCTTGAGGTTAGGGCAGGAACTTTGGCTGATAATCCTAACTATAATATTAAGGTTGAACCACTGTACTCACATGAGCTGTTTTAAATATATTTTAGTACTTCTCTGAGCATCTGAAAGTGTTCATTGTCTTGCTTGCAATAAAGGTCTTTTATCAAAAATATCTTAATTTGAGTTTCGAAGATGAACAAAGGTCTTACAGGTGTGGAACGACGTGAGGATTTTCATTTTTGAAGTGCACTAACCCTTTCAATGAAGTCAATGATAAGTTATACTTTTATGATCTTCAATATAAATATTTTCAGTGTGTACATTTATTTTTCTGTTGTGTATTTCTCCTCTTAATATCATTTCAAATTGTTTTCCGCTATTAAAGAAAAGGTAATGGCATTTTGTCACCATCCCATCCTCCATATTAAACAGAATAATTACATCTGGAATCAGGCTTCGATGGCGCTAATAAACATTAGAGCATCAGTGTATTCAGGGGTGTCAGTGCTCATTTACTCATCTCTGTCTCTGTGTATCACCAAAGATCAGTTGAATTCTCATTCTGCACTCTGAGAAAAAGTGAACAGGCTGATTAAGAAACGCAATTACAGGAAGTAAATAACTTTCCAAGATCACATGTGAGTTTACTCTAACAATGAGACTGGAGGTTGGGACTCGCACACACCTACACACACAGATACACATACCCGAGGGACCCCCACCCCCACCTTAATTACCACCCGCTCTGTTTGTCTGCGATAAACCCAATAGGAAGCAGATTTTGGGTGAAAAATAAGAAATCAAGAATTCCACTTTGTAGTAAAGACTAATTATATTCAGTTTACTGTGCTTGGGGGTTAAAGGGAGGTTGAGAAATTGATATGGATGTGCATGTGTGTTTATATCTGTATTTGCATGCACACTGCTCTGCATACTTACACAGGATTCTCCCCTACCCATCCTGATTAGTTTTTTAACCTGATGCCTAGCAAATCACACCTTGGTTGTAAAGCAGATTTTAGATTAATTTTCATTATCATTTCATTAACATTCCAGTGTGTGAAAACAAACAGACAGGGAGTTAATTGATGCTTTTGTGCAATCCACTGACGATCCAATCCCGAGCTTGATGGCAACTTTTGTTAGTCTTGAGTATTAGAGTTTGTGGTTACATCTGCGTTTGAATAACATTCCATATTTATGTTTATCATGATTAGCCAGTGAGTGTTGAAAACAGTTCAGCTCTATAATCTAGTAATTAAGACTGGCCTATGATACCTCTTTTTTTTTTCTCCTAGACTAATGATTGTCAATTTGATATGCTCCATTCTGCTGCCCAAAATACAGTCTAATGTTCTAGTCACACAAATAGGATAGAGTTTATACAAGTTTGAGATAAACGATACTAACGTTTGGCATAGTAACTTCCTTTTCATGCCATCAGTCAAATTGACAGCATACATAAGAGTATATGTTTAAGTATTAAGACAAGGATGTGCTAAAAGCGGAAAAGTTTTTTCTTTGCATTTTTCTCATACAGATGACACCATTGTCAAAATAATCTGCGAAAACAACTAAAAACGCTGTTTAAGCATGCCAGGCCAGTAGTTAGCGATGTCACTTTGTTAAAAAACACTACGCGCTTATAGACTGAACACGTAATATGTATACGCATTCAGTCTCATTTTCAAAAACTTGCACTTTGAAACCTGTTTTCAAAAGTTTGCATTTTCAGGCCCCCAAAACACCGTTGTCGTGTAAATGAATGGTCAACACATAAAAAGTTTTCTGTTTTTGGCCCCTCAAACTTTAATGTTCTTTGCTCGTTTTGAGTTGACTATAAGCAATTCGATGAGTTGTTACCAGGAGACTCAACCAGATTATTGTAGCAGAGTTGGTGACTTAAGACTCCTATGCAAGTACATTTCTGCCACAAGTCAAGCTTTTTTTAATTAAAACTTTGCGATTTCAGTTTAATTTCGGTTAATCGTGCAGCCCTAAATGAAAGGAATAGTTTACCCAAAAATGAAAATTCTGTCATCATTTACTCACCCTCAAGTTGTTCCAAACCTGTATAAATTTCTTTGTTCTGTACACAAATGTCTTCGTGCTGTACACAAAGGAGGATATTTGGAAGAGTGTTTGTAATCAAGCAGATCTCACATAGTATTTTTTTTCCTACTATGGTAGTCAATTGGGGAGGGGGATCTGCATGGTTACAAACAAAAAACATCCTCCTCTGTGTACAGCAGAACAAAGAAATTTATACAGGTTTGGAACAACTTGAGGGTGAATAAATGATGACAGACTATCCCTTTAACCTCACAAAAAACAAGTACACTAGAAATGTTCACAAACAGGCGACTCCGTCTCACAAACATGTAAAATGCATATATGTCACACAGCCCTGCTTTAATATCATAATTATGACATAAAAAGATAAAAATTATTATATAAAAAAGTTAAAATTATAAGACAAAAATTCATGTATGAGGTTTAATTATGAGATAAAAGTCAAAATTATGAGATAAAAGTCAATTATGACAAAAGAATGATTTGTTTTGGTTACAAATCGGACATTGCTACTGTTACAAATGAGGCTCCCTCTTCGCGTCCTCCGGACCAGCAAAGTGAGCTCTCGCCAGAATATTAGACCAATTCGGACTTCATTTCCCATAAGCCCTCATACCTGGGACTGATCACTTCCCCACCTGGCTATTTAAGCCAGTCTCATTCTGTACCTCATTGCGAAGTATTGATTGTCTTAACCGCCATCAACGCCGAGCATTATTCCCTGGATTGTTTATTCTGTGTTTGACCTTGGACTGTTACCGTTTTCTGATTCTTTGCTGCCTGCCTGACCCCTGCCTGTTACCTGGACTGTGTATGTTTGCCGCCTGCCCTGACTCTAGCCTGTCCTTGTTTATGTCTCTGGTTTGCCTACGTTGTTCTTACTGCTGTATATTGACCTTCGCCTGTTTGATACGGAGCTATTTTAATAAACTGCAAATGGATCTTCACTCCGCTGACTCATCATTACAGCTACATCATCTCTTGGAGCAGGTCTTGATTTCTACAGTTCAATAAAACAAGGAACGTCACATTTTTGTGAAATGTGGAGGAGTAATGAGTTATATTATGCTTGTTATGCATAAAATGGAGGTCAAAGTTAACGTTTCCCAAAATGAAAATCCTTTGTTCAAGTACAGATACTTAAATACGGCAGTGACACTTTCAGCTATATTGAAACATCTCAACTCACCACCATTTCGTATTTTTCAGAAGGAGATAAATATCAGACTCTATCAAATCTCTTGCTATCTCCAAGCAATCTCACTCTAGTTCTGATTGTGCCAATATTGCTCAAAGTTTAAAACAGAAACTTTTGACAACTATCAATTGAGCTGGACATTTCAGTGTCGACATGCCCTCATTAATGTCTTCATTCTTTATATTCAGTTGATTTCTGCATGACAACACACTATGCACACACTGTTTGTCCTCCTGCATGACTGCACACACACACACTCATTCACATGAAGATTGCTTTGGTCTTCCCTGATGACAAAGGCACGGCTGCCACCAGTCTCTGACCTATATTTCAGCATTTATTTATGCTCCCTCTTTCCTTCTGTTTGTGTCTCGCTCAATCTCTTTCAGTCTCTCCTTACCTCGCCTTGCTGTCCATCTGTCCCCTTGGCAAATACCAACAATAAAATCTATAGGAAATATTGAAATTCTTGGCTGTATGCATCGAGAAGATCAAAAAACTATACTTTCATTATATAACAAATATAACAAAAAAGGTGTCTGAATTTATTTGTTTGATTGATTCTAATTGAAACATTTCTTAAAATTGCCCAAAACAATATACTATTTTAGAAAACAATTTTATGATATTTCAATCACGCTATTGTGAGAGGCACTTTCTCTTTCATTTAATGTGCAAAAACAATCCATCTCAATATTCAACGAGAGAACAGTCATTATTTGCACATTAGACAAGAACTAATGCTGCCTTCAGGTCATGTTGGAATGATCATTTGAGTTGAACGCATATGAATGGCTCCAAAATGTCATAAATGCGTGTGGAAAACTCAGGATTCTCTTTGAGCCCTGACTTTTCAAGTTGGGGACGTGTGTATTAAAGAATCATAGTGGAAGAAAATGGATTTTGTTTGAAAATTGAGAATGTAATACAAACTTGTAAATAGGAACTTGTGTAATGCATATCCATATTTTGAATACTGGGTCAGTATTCATTAAACCCGCTTTTCCACCAAAATTGCAGTTTGTCCCAGGAACTTTTTTCTCCCAGACCTGTTACTGTCTGCATTTCTAATGCGGTCTAAAGTACCATGAAGATTAAGTCCGGTGACTTCAAGCTAATCAAGCTTAATAAAGCTTGAAACTCGTTGTCGGTCCATTGGTCGTATTTTTTTTAAAACTCCATTGTTGATTCGAATTGCAAATTGTTATGTTTTATTGCTCAAAGGAACGACACAGACGACCATTTCACTGCAGAGTCTTTACTGCTGCACGCTTAGAATTCGCTCTCACGTTTACACTGCATTGCTGCTCCAACCAGCGCTCAACATACGGAGAAACTACCGTAATGCATGGTATAGATCTGCATGAACAATATATTACACAAATGACTCTTACTGCAACAATCTACAGACTTTTAAAAACGGTGGTTGAAATAAAATGCTGCGTGGAGTCAACCAATCAGCATGTTCAGCGCCAAAGTCCCACCCCCGAAAGTTCTTGAACTTTGACAAAGTACTACTTCACGAGCAGGGACTTTCTAAGGGGGAAATTTTTACGCAGAACCTCATTTAGAACCTGGTTCCTGCAGTCAAAACACACCGAGGTTTACCCTAAAGTCCCTAGTTCCTGGGGAAAGTTCCTGCGGTGGAAAGGCGACTTTAGTTGTTTTTTTTGAGCGTTTGTCAGTGACAATAACACGGTTTTGGGACCAACTTTCACATGGGCCTGCCTGTTCTGATCAATCCTAGCAACCCACTTCCTTTGATCTAACTGTTTGCTCATGTGGAGTGCTGGAATGGAGCAGATATGTGCTTTTGTCACATGCCGAATACGCATCAAAGGTAAGTATGGCTTGAAGAGAAGAGAGGAAAGAAATTTTTTTTGTTTTTTACATTTTCACTGTCATCTAATTAGCACAGCTAGACTTCTTGGGCTAAAGGCAAATGGAAGAAAGGTCTAAAGAAGGAAATGTCTAAAGGAAGAGACATAACTAAAGAATTGTGTGTAGACAAATTATAAAAGGACATACAGTAGATATATTCCCTGTTTACACCTAGCATCATGTCTCGAGTAATCCAATTAATATGCGGCTCCTTTATTTTTTTTACTCCGAGGCAGCGTCATCCATTTTAATTAGTATGTTAAATTTACTTTGGATGTGCATGCTTCACACCCACTGTTTTTACATGTTGAATGTAACCGGAAAAGTTTAAAACTCTTGTTTTAGTACATTGGATGACTGACAGGTGACATAAAGCATTATTTTTTACACTACAAATGCTACAAAGATTTACATATTCAACTATCTCTGAATATGCTTTGAGTGATCTGTTCACAAAAGGATTTGGACTGTTCACACCTACATTTGCTGCTGTGAACTTGTGAACATACAGTCGTGGCCAAAAGTTTTGAGAATTACATAAATATTAGTTTTCACAAAGTTTGCTGCTAAACTGCTTTTAGATCTTTGTTTCAGTTGTTTCTGTGATGTACTGAAATATAATTACAAGCACTTCATACGTTTCAAAGGCTTTTATCGACAATTACATGACATTTATGCAAAGAGTCAGTATTTGCAGTGTTGGCCGTTCTTTTTCAGGACGTCTGCAATTCGACTGGGCATGCTCTCAATCAACTTCTGGGCCAAATCCTGACTGATAGCAACCCATTGTTTCATAATCACTTCTTGGAGTTTGTCAGAATTAGTGGGTTTTTGTTTGTCCACCCGCCTCTTGAGGATTGACCACAAATTCTCAATGGGATTAAGATCTGGGGAGTTTCCAGGCCATGGACCCAAAATTTCAACGTTCTGGTCCCCGAGTCACTTAGTTATCACTTTTGCCTTATGGCACGGTGCTCCATCGTGCTGGAAAAAGCATTGTTCTTCACCAAACTGTTGTTGGATTGTTGGAAGAAGTTGCTGTTGGAGGGTGTTTTGGTACCATTCTTTATTCATGGCTGTGTTTTTGGGCAGAATTGTGAGTGAACCCACTCCCTTGGATGAGAAGCAACCCCACACATGAATGGTCTCAGGATGCTTTACTGTTGGCATGACACAGGACTGATGGTAGCGCTCACCTTTTCTTCTCCTGACAAGCCTTTTTCCAGATGCCCCAAAAAATCGGAAAGGGGCTTCATCGGAGAATATGACTTTGCCCCAGTCCTCAGCAGTCCATTCACGATACTTTCTGCAGAAGATCAATCTGTCCCTGATGTTTTTTTTGGAGAGAAGTGGCTTCTTTGCTGCCCTTCTTGACACCAGGCCATCTTCCAAAAGTCTTCGCCTCACTGTGTGCAGATGCGCTCACACCTACCTGCTGCCATTCCTGAGCAAGCTCTGCACTGGTGGCACTCCGATCCCGCAGCTGAATCCTCTTTAGGAGACGATCCTGGCACTTGCTGGACTTTCTTGGATGCCCTGAAGCCTTCTTTACAAGAATTGAACCTCTTTCCTTGAAGTTGCTGATGATCCTATCCTATAAATTGTTGATTTAGGTTGATTTGTTCAATCTCAGTAGCCACAATATCCTTTCCTGTGAAGCCATTTTTATGCAAGATGTGCAGATGGCTGCACGTGTTTCTTTGCAGGTCACCATGGTTAACAATGGAAGAACAATGATTTCAAGCATCACCCTCCTTTTAACATGTCAAGTCTGCCATTCTAATCCAATCAGCCTGACATAATGATCTCCAGCCTTGTGCTCGTCAACATTCTCACCTGAGTTAACAAGACGATTACTGAAATGATCTCAGCAGGTCCTTTAATGACAGCAATGAAATGCAGTGGAAAGGTTTTTTGGGATTAAGTTAATTTTCATGGCAAAGAAGGACTATGCAATTCATCTGATCACTCTTCATAACATTCTGGAGTATATGCAAATTGCTATTATAAAAACTTAAGCAGCAACTTTTCCAATTTCCAATATTTATGTAATTCTCAAAACTGTTGGCCACGACTGTACATTTAGTATAAAGGATTTAAAAATTAGAGGCTTAAGCTTATAAAAGTTGCTAAATAATCACTGCATAATTTTGGAGAAAATGCAGTGTTATTTCCTGAAGAACTGTGGCAGAGCCTTATTCATCTGTTTTCAGAGCAGATCCTGAAATATCTGATTTCATACTTGGTTCTCCCAGGTGTGGAGGAACCCAGTGAACATCACCATGACAACAGCTCCCAATCAACAGCTGCGGGAAGATTGGGATGCAGCTGTTGAATTTAAGAGAAGCATTTTAAATACGGCAACTCATAAATGTCTAGGCCGGGCAATGATCTGTCACTATATGCTTGTATTAGCACTTGAGATAAACAGATCAGGGACTCTTACATCACTCTTAAGAAAAAAGAACATTCACCGTCACGAAGGTAATCAGTTTCCTCTCCAAACTAAATCCTTCACCAGATCCATCAAGGTGCTTTTTCCCCTCAGTAGGCAGGCATTTCATTATGCATAGAGAATACAAATAGAACGCTAAAATTTAAATTTCTGAGTTTGATTCGATCATCTATGATTGATTTTATCTACATATAAACTTGGCTCTGAGTTTGGCAGTAGAAGGTTCACAATTATGAATTAAAAATACTTATATTCAACGTGAATCACAACTCTTATTATTATACATATACAATTTATTATCATAATCAAACAGATCATAAGTGGAACAAGGATATTCAAACAAAAAGAAAAAGTTGGGACAGGACTTTCTTTTATCTAACAAGAATGTATTTGAGAAATACTCAAAATGTTTTTTTTTTTTTTAATGTAAGTAATTATATTATGGCTTCAGAATTCATTCATAGGTCTTACCAGTTGGTAAAACATTACAGACACTTATCTGCCATATACTGACGTGAAGATATGTTTCCCTCACAATATTTTAGTGCTTTGCTTATGTCATGTGTCCCTTAATTTGTCTTCTGTTTACTTTATAATCAAAACTAGCAATTTGTGAAGGAATAATTATCAGAATGGTCTGAGTCTGTCACGCGGGCTGTACAGGAACAGGCACGACGAAGAAGGTAGATTGACAAATAACATTTAATAGAATCCAGGCAGGGTAACAACAAAGATGAAACAGTGTGCATGGCACAAACAATAACCAACAACTGAACAGGGTAGACACAGGAACTTAAATACAGGAAGTAAATGACAAGAACAGGTGAAGGGAATACAAAACACGGCTGAACATAATTAGTGTAAACGAGTGGCGGGAGCAAACCAAAACAAAGAACACGTGGAACAAGACTAGACAGTGTTACAGTACGCCCCCCTCGAAAAAGGCGTGTCCTCGCGCCGTAACAGAGCTTGTGGCGAGGGTGCAAGAGGGCGGAGGCTTCGGTGAGGGGCGTGGAGACGGGTGTGTCGCTGGAGGCGGGCAGCAGAATGGGGCCGATGGCCACGGACGGCATGGTGACTCAGACGGAGGGCGGAACCAGGAAGGCGACCAGCGAGTCCTGTGGGATGGCTTCCTGGGGCCGAACGACGGCGAAGGAGCCATGGCGGATGGTGGAGAACCCGGCGGAACTTCTTGGCCGACAGCCCTGGGCGACTCCGCCGACCCGGAAGTACGACCCAGAGCTGCCGGCTTGCGGGACTGAGGCGGCGACGAGGCTCTGACTGACCGGGGTGATGCTGGGGTGACCGAGGCTGACTGGGAAGTTGTAGGGAGGGAGGAGCCTGCTGGCGCCGTAGGGGTGACGGGTGGTGATGTAGCCGCCATCCCGGAAGTCCGTGGCGGCGGCTGGGCGTCGACCCCCGCAGGCTGACCAGGAGGGACGAGGGGACCTAGCAGAGCCTCTGGGCAGACAGGCCGAGGAGCAGGTGAGGGAGGCGCAGGCCCAGGCGATGGTGGCGGGCTGATGGGTCGCGGTGGTGACGTGGGCCTGGAGGCTTGGTGTGACGCCGGGGCCTCCGCCTCAACCTGGGTTGGTGGCAGGGTAGCCCGAGGCGCTGGTGAGGAGCCGCACGGCGTGGGTGGCGAGGACAGAGCCGAGGAGCTGGCCGACAGCAACGGTGCCCACGGATCCAGGGGCTGGTTGTGACCAGCGATGGAGACGGGATGGGGGAGACAGGCAGGCTTCCGAACAGGAATGGGGCAGACGAGGTTTTACGGGCGGGGATTTGAGCGGGGAAAGGATCCGCGGACCACGGATCGATTAAGTTCCGGGCCGCTCCTGGCTCTGAGATGGACTGTCCCCCGAATTCGTCGACTCCCCCCTCGACCTCAGTGCGCACCCCGGGCTTCCAGGCTGAGGCGGAGCGGTAGTCTTGCCGGAACGTCCAGAGGATGCCCTCCAGGTAGGGCCTGGCTTCCGGACTCAGCAGCAGGGCTGCCGTGGGTAAGTCCATCTTGATTATCCATTGAGAACGTTTCTCTTTTTCGGGTGTCGGTTAATCTGTCACGCGGGCTGTACAGGAACAGGCACGACGAGGAAGGTAGATTAACAAATAACATTTAATAGAATCCAGGCAGGGTAACAACAAAGATGGAACAGTGTGCATGGCACAAACAATAACCAACAACTGAACAGGGTAGACACAGGAATTTAAATACAGGAAGGAAATGACAAGAACAGGTGAAGGGAATACAAAACACGGCTGAACATAATTAGTGTAAACGAGTGGCGGGAGCAAACCAAGTGGAACAAGACTAGACAGTGTTACAGAATCGTTTTACAGTTCAGTCCGAGTCATTCGGACAGTTCACTCAGGCGGTGAATCGTTTCTCACACGGAAAACCAATGAGATACTTTAGAATACAGAAAACCAAAAGAGGATGGATGGAGTCAATATTTACCTAAAATCCACTGAAATGCATTTTATCGTTTGCCAGCGATGAAGCATGTCTTTATAAAGTCAACACCTGTGAAGTTTGTGAAAGACTCTGTACAGCAAGTAAAGACAAATTGTTAGTTTCGTCCCAACGGTTCACGAAAATACTAACATACTATGCCATTACTACGATTTTTTTTTTTACCAGTGGTTCTCAACCCGACCACATTTAAAAAATAAATTCCAGTTTTACAATTTATTTTTGTTTTTAAATTAAATAAAAATGGGTTAAATTAAAAAAAGTTGTTTTGTAATGTTTTTTATCATATAAAATCATTTGTGATCATATAGGCCTATTATTCGAACAGAATGAACATCACTCTCTCCACCTTCGATACCATGACTAAGTTGCCCTTGAGTAAGGCATCTAACCCCTAATTGGGTGTGTGTTACTGACAACGCGTCGACTGACAAGACAGAGCCGGTTACTTTTGATGTGAAACAGTTTCATTTTTAAAATATTTAATATTTAAATACCGTATAGTGTCTCTTTAATGTGTCATGACAGATCGCTGTAGCTCCTTCAAGCGGCTCGTGAACCGATCATCTCTTCTTACTAGTTAATTTATAGCATCAAATAAACATGAATGAACATCAGGATGTTGTTTCAAGCGCGGAAAGACGTGAGTACACACAATTTTTCAAGTTCAAGTTCACCAACTTCAATCTACTAACTCCCCTGACTGCTTTGTCGGACAAAATGGCGGAGTCTGGGTTATGACTGGCCAGATTGCCTGTCAATCAAACTGATGGTGAATGGTCAATTAACGTAATTCCGAGATGACAACACATGGCATTTTACTCAGAGCTGGGAATTATGCATTTCATTGGCAACACTATCGATTCCAGAATTTCGGTCAAATACAGGCTATTTTTGCTGTGTATAAAAGATACAATACACTTCAAATGATTATTCATATTTGTAAATATGCATTACTTTAACGACAAGATAAGGTCATGTAGCTGTTGTGGAAAAAATTAATAAACAATACCAGACACAGCAGTAATCCAATAATATGTGAAGGCAGCATTAGTTCAGTCAGGCCATATAGGCAAAGCGCTGTGGTCAGCTGTCAAATCGCTCCAATCACTACCATTCTCCTATTAGACTGGGGACATATATATACAGGGTTGGGGAGTCACGAAATACAAGTAACTTAGTTACGTATTTAAAATACAAAATTTGAGTAACTGTATTTCATTACAGTTCCATTTTAAATGGGTGGTAATCAGATTACAGTTACATCTGAAAAGTATTTTAGATTACCAAAGTGATTCCTTTTAGTTTTAATCTCATTTAAACAGCAATTGGTGATTCTCTGACTCTGACCGTCTGAAAAAGCGGAGTTAAGTTTCATCTACATTTTAATACTTTTAAGAGGGATGATAAAACGTTTTGTTATTTTTTAGTTCTGTCCTGAACAAGACAAAATGACTAAATATATATAAAAAAGTGCCCAACTGTTGACTTAACTGTCCTGTCATGACCTGATGATCCACGACTGTTTTCATGTTTTGTGATAGTTGTTTGTGAGTCATTTTATAATTCACTCGTCACTGCAACTTTTTCCTCTCAGTTAGTTTTTTTTTTTCCTCACAATTGTGAGTTTGCATTTCACAATTCTGACTTCTTTTTCTCAGAATTGCGAGATTTAAACTCACAACACACAGTTATAAAGTCAGAATTGGGAGATCTGAACTTGCAATACTGACTTTTTTTCTTGCAATTGTGAATTTAGTATGTGAGTTTATATCTCATATTTGACTTTTCTCAATATGAGTTTATATCTCATACTTCGGATTTATCTCAATATTGCGAATTTATATATCATAATTCTGACTTTTCTCAATATTTTCAGTTTATATCTCATAATTTTGACTTTTCTCAATATTGCGAGTTTATATCTCATAATTCTTACTTTATAACTCACAACTGCAACTTTCTATCATGCAATTGTGAGATAAAAACTTGCAATGACCTTTTTTGTGTTTGTTCCACACTCATTAGTATTCCAAAGTATTCTAAAGTATTTAGATTAAATTAGTAAACTTGAGTAATGTAACGAAATACGTTACAAATGACTTTTTAAAGCATGTATTTTGTAATCTGTAGTGAAATAAATTTTAAAAGTAGCCTACCCAGCATACATACATACATATATATGTATGTATGTGGCAGTACTGCTCAGTAAGTATGCTCAGACTGTTCGTAACCCTTCCTCCCCACTATAAGTATCAGCATGTTACAGTGCACCTTCTGGCAGTCGTCTTCTTTTTGTTTCAGATTACCAAGGCTTTCAAGTCCTAGCTGGCATGATCCTCACAGCTTAGAAACACTCATCCTCATAGCCAAACTACAGCATAGAAGTCCCTCTTCCACATCTAGGCCTGCATGTTTCGCTTTTAAAGACATTACTAAAGTGTCTTAATCGTCTGTATATCACCTAAGCTGATGGTTCCATGGGGGTTAATGCTAATGCTCTTGTATGTTCGATTAATTATGGAGCAAGAACCCCAATAATACCGCCAAAAACAACAACGATAACTCAGTGTAACCTGCCAGAGTGGTCCTGTCTGAAATTGAATAATTATTCAAAAATATGAGGATGAAAAATATTCTCCAGATTAAATACCTGGCTGGCAGATCAATGTGCTATTTCTTTTCGCTTTAATATCAAGGTAAGAAATGAAATGAAATGAAAAATCAAGGATGGTGATAGGATGCATGTAACTATACGACAGATTCCGTTTAAGACTCCATTTTATGGCGTGATAGTATGACCCAAAGGTTGTCACCTCTTCTGCAACACACTCAAAAGTATGTACTTTTTCTACATAAAAAGAGTAAATACTGTACTTTTATGGCATAGTATAAGTAGGCAATTTGGGATGCAGCAAAAAAGTTTGGGACTATGTGTTTATGTGGTGCTGATGACGCCAGCCAAGAAGGAAAAATGTTTACGGAAGTTATTTCTTTTTGCTGAATGATTTCATTGACATATTCATGTTTGTTGACTAAAAAAATGCTAGTCTGGTCCTTTATGAATTCAGTACTATATGAATTCAGGTTAACTGGGATGTTTTTTTCCCAGGCATCTCAAAACCAAAAAAAGTGTACCAATAAACCTGAATTGACCCTAAATAATAATATATTGTGATCATTAAGAAAATGCCAAAAAAATAATGTATTTCATTCAGTTTTACGTAGTAAAATTAAAAATTAATTTAATTAAAAAAACTAAGGATTTTCTTACAGTCACATCCAACTCCAAAACAGTGTATGTTTTTTTTTCAATCTATATTTCAGATCAATATATCCTCATGACACTGTAACTGTCACTCTAGATTTGCACTTTTGCTTACATATCTTTCAACAAATTCCCGCAATGAGTGCTGATGATTACCTCAATGAAAACAGGACTACAAAACCCCTCGCCTGAGTAAGCATCTTCAAAACAACTTCTTACAGAATCGCTGATCAGCCGCAGCAGAGGAAAGAATGGGAAATCAAGAGCCCCACCACAACTTTTCCTTCTAAGTTGCAAACCACGTCAAGTGAATGCTTATTTATAGAAAACTCTTTATTCAGGCTTTCTGCTGTGATAGCATTCTGAATTATAGATGTGATACGATGCATTCAACAGGGAACGTTAACCTCCTCTTTTTTGGAGTGAAGTGTAAATATTTAGAGGAATACCACAATCCAGCAATCTCTGGAAAGTTGTAAAAACCCAAGTGAAATGGAAACACAGGCAGTGTTGTGTTTGACAGCATGTGTGTTGTTGCCGTACCATTGATCAACTGAAATTTTTTTGTCTTTTGAATTGTGGCAGCAAAGGAGATTGTTACATATAAAATTACATAAAAAACATAAACACATAAAAAAATAATTCTCAAAACACTTAATATGAAAAGCGTTGATTTAAAGGGCCATGTCTGCAAAAATTTTATGATTAAAGGGATTGTTCATCCACAAATGAAAATTATCCCATGTTTTATTCACCCTCAAGCCATTCTAGGTGTTTATGATAATCTTCTTTCAGACGAACACAATCGGAGATAACTGGTTGTGAATGGCGGGGCCACGTTTAAAAAAAAAAAAATGCATCCATCCATAATAAAAGTAATCCATACGGCTCTTTTGAAGCGATTGGTATGCGTTTTTGTAAAAAAAAAAAAATATCCATATTTAAAACTTTATAAATTCAAATAACCGGCAGACAACCGTAAACATATGCAAGTCGACTTGCCAACTGAGTAAATGCCTGACACGATATATGACACAGGATGAGGGAATAAGCTTAGACGGCCCTCGCGGTTCAAGAAAATAGGGCTGTGCAACAAATTTAAGCTCCTCTTCTCTTATATCGAAAGAGAAGAGATAATTATCTTTAAAATGTCTTGTTTTAGACTTTTAATTCGTGACCGGTGTTTTGTTTTGCTATCCCCATTGCGTCGTCAGGTCAAAGGTTGCTCTTCTGCCTAAATCGACTGACGCAATATACGTACGGTCGTCCGCCAAAAGCCAGTTATTTGAGTTTTAAATATGAATATTTTTCTTGCAAAAATGCATCCCTTCGCTTCAAAAGGCCTTTATTAGACCCTCTGGAGCCGTATAGTTTACTTTGATTATGGATGGATGTATTTTTTTATTGTTTTAAAATGTGGGCCCATTCACAGCATTATACACCTTGAAGGACTAAGAACATTTTTAAATATATCTCTGATTGTGTTCGTCTGGAAGAAGATTGTCATATACACCTAGGATGGCTTAAGGGTGAGTAAATCATGGGATAATTTTCATTTTTGGGTGAGCTATTCCTTTAAATTGCTTATTTCTTGGTAAAAATTACATTTTAAATGGAAAAAAATGGTCTTAAGTAAATGTAATTTTTAACCAACTGTTGATTCACAGATACACACACACATACATAAGACCTTAGGCAAATATTGAAATCAAATATGCCTTGAAGCCTACCTTTCCTACTTCGAAAAAATGGCATTTTTCTTTCTTTTCTTTTTTCCCCGACAGAAACAAGGCACGTTAGTTGTGTGAGGATCCAGGACGTTGTTCTATACATCTCCCTCTGCTGTTTGATCATCTTCAGTGTGCAATGGCACACACACCCACAGAGCCTCATCTGGATTCACACGGGCATATGATTTTGGAACTATGTCAGAAATCAAAAGAATATTTAAGGGGCTTGAGATGCTGCTGATGAGTGCAGTTTGGATTTATGCCTTCATTCAAAGACAAATAATTTTGCAAGTCTCTGCTCCTTTGAATCTTTAAAAAAGGGAAAGCACCCCAGTAGGGGGGGCAGGAAACGGCTTGGGGAAAAGAATTAGGTTGCAGCAAAACGTTGGGGTTTGTGCAGCTGTTTTTGTTTTGTTTTGTTTGATTTGTTGTTTACCACTTATGCTGTGAGAAACTATTAAAATTGAACTTTTCTAATAACGTGGCCTTTGTCAGAAATGGTGAAGATGGAGTCCATGACTTTCTGGAATTATACATCCCGCATTAGATTAAAGAAAAAGTTAATTGACCTTCGTGTGTAGTTGGTTATCTCTGTATAAAGTGCATTAATGCCATACTCACTTTCTTTATTGAAATATCTATGTGTTCAGGATCGTTGCTATTTGGCCTGACCCACATTTTATTATCTGTTCATAGAGATGCACTGACTTTCTACGGTGTAATAATTGGCTACTACCATTTATTATTTCTGTAATCCATGATACATGCAGCATATGTTGCAGTTGGAATGAGGTTCATTTGTTTTTAAAAATCCACTTAGTTAAATATGCTAAAATGAAAATCATACAGCATTTTTTGCATTTATTTTAGTTTGACGTCATTTCCTAAAAAGAGTTTCAAGCAATTTATATATTATAGTACATTTATAGGTATATAACATCTGAAGGGTGGGCACCATTAAATTTGTTTCACATTGTCTTAAAAATGTTACATGAGCAGTACATATTTATTTTGGTATATTAACCCTTTCCCTGTCATCGACAAGTTTTTCCAGAAATCCATGTTTTCACTGTTATTCGGTAGGGGGCGCTATTGTGGATCTTCTGAAAGAGAACGGAATCTCCGGATTAAAATAGGTGAAGAAGAAGCAGAAACACGTGATAGAAGAATATTCTGGGGTTTTGTGAAAATGATCAAAAATGCTGCTGCTGACTGGCAACTTTTTAAAAAAAACGCTGGTGGTTTACATGCTGCACACGTACCAGTATACTCTAAAAAAATTAAGGTTTTTTATTGGCATTTATGGTTTTGCACAAAAGGTTCTTTATAGAGGGAAAAAAGCTTCTCAGATTATTAAAATGTTCTTCACAGTAAGAAAAAAATATTTTAAGAACTGTTCACTGAAAAGTCCTTTGGGTAACCTAAACATTTGGAAAAATGTGTGTAGCATAGGTCCAAGAAGAATTTAGGCTCTGAGCCCACTGAACTCAACAGAAAACATAGAATTGCTGCACTCTAAATCTATTTAACAACAAATTATAGGAACATTGGCTTTTATAAACCAGTATATAAATTCTATAGTAAGCTCGTTGCCCATTTTTTGAAGAAAGATGCAGTGACAGTCAAGCAATCGGCAAACGAGGTAATCCTGGTGATTTATGGCCGTTTATAACTTACGTTTGTGTAAATTCATTACTGTTTCGACGTTACCATTTACATTTTGTATAATTTATGGACATCTATAAAAGAAATAGCCAATGTGGGAACCCAGAAATCATTTTATTTTTACACACCTATTGTGATATGAAAGACAACATCCTGGAAGTGCAGAAGTTTGTGTCCGTTTTGTATGTGCCCTTATACTTTTATCTGATTTCCAAATGTTGCCCTCAGCCCATGCAGTCCTCTTTCAAGTCCACACTTGGTCTCATGGGATGTCGGGTAGTAGTCCACATGTGCAGACTTCACAAAATGGAGCATCAAGGGCGAATCATAGCAGTAAAAGGGGCTTTTATGAGCACTTACTGAATCATAAAATGACAAATGAGGCCCCATGGTTTTGTGGACTAGAGCACAAGAGTAAAAGCCATACGACCTCAAGTTCACATTAAGTGTAGCCTATATATTGGGAAAGGACCTTTGTTTTAACTTTCTCAAACTGCCCTTTTCATAGAGCTGATCAAAAAATAATTTGTATACTTTTCAGGGCTTTCATGTTAACATTAAATTAATGCAGTTGTGGTCACTTCCATATCTTCTGGGAATGCCCCAATATTTCTTCGTATTGGATTGAGTTGATGAGGGTAGTTGGGTTAATACTTGGCTCAGACCTCGAGTTTAATTTCAGTGTTATATATTTAGGAAACCTACCAACAGGGTTGAGAAAGGAAGATAGATATTTGTTACAAATACTTTTAGCAGGCAGCATGAAAGCAATAACTAGGAAATGGTTAAGTAAAGATTCTCCGACAATTGCTGAATGGATAGAGATAATCAAGGAAATTTATGTTATGGAATAGTTGACTTTCTCTCTGAGATATGTCCAAAAGAAATGTGAAGCATACTGGGAAAAATGGATATCTTATATGAATACAAATTGAGATGAATATTATAATTTTTTTTATTTTATTAAAAAAAATTTATGCAGTTGTAACTGAGGCAAGCTAGTATTGTGTGCTGGCGACTGATGCTAGAGACTGAGGTCTTTAGTGTCCATGTTAGCGTGCCGCCTCCCATACCGGAGACCCGGGTTCGAATCCTGCTTGAAGCCAGTCGAGTTGAACCGGTTACATTTGGTGCTGTGACCTGGATTGGAGTGAAGTTTAGGGGGTGAGTATAACAGAGGCAAGCTAGTATGAGTTGTGTGTGTAAAGCTTACTCCCCTGACCTCAAGAGGTGTGCTGGCGATTGGTGTTATAGAGGTCTTTAGTGTCCTTGATCACATCAGAGATGCTGGTTTGAGTCCCAGTTGGAGCAGGTAGAGTAGGACTGGTTACATTTCGTGCTGCAACCCGGATGGGAGTGAGGTTCAGGGGACAAGTGTAACGGAGGCAAGCTAGTAAGAGCTGTGTATGTAAACCTCACTCCACTGTTCTCAAGAGACGTGCTGGTAACTGATGATGGAGACTGTGGTCTTTAGTGTCTTTGTTAGTTCACCCACCTCCCATACAGGAGATGCCGGTTCAAATCTAAACCCACTTTTTATATGGTTTACTAGTCTACCAAAATAATGTAATGCCTTGGGGAGAAACGAAATACAAGTAACTTAGTTATGTATTTAAAATTCAAAATTTGAGTAACTGTATTTCATTACAGTTACATTTTAAATGGGTGGTAATCAGATTACAGTAACATCTGAAAAGTATTTTAGATTACCAAAGTGATTACTTTGAATTTAAATGTCATTTAAACAGCAATTGGAGATTCTCTGACTCAGAGTCTGAAAAAGCGGAGTTAAGTTTCATGTTTTCGACTGTTATCATGTTTTGTGATAGTTGTTTGTGAAATCATTTTACATTGTAAAAAAGGTCACTGCATCTTTTTCTCACAATTTGTTTTTTCCCCTCAGAATTGCGAGTTTGTATTTCACAATTCTGACTTCTTTTTCTCAGAATTACGAGATTTAAACTCACAATTGCAAGTTATATAGTCAGAATTGGGAGATATGAACTTGCAGTACTAAATTTTTCTTGCAATTGTGAATTTAGTTAAATGTCATAATTCTGACTTTTCTCAATATTGTTAGTTTATATCTCATATTTTTATATCTCATAATTCTGACTTTATAACTCGCAATTACAACTTTATCACACAATTCTAAGGGAAAAAGTCAGCAATTGCAATTACCTTGAAATTGCCTTTTTGAGTTTGTTCCACACTTATTAGTATTCCAAAGTATTCAAAGTATTTAGATTAAGTTACTAAAATTGAGTAATGTAACGAAATACATGTAAGCATGTATTTTGTAATCTGTAGTGAAATACATTTTAAAAGTAACCATACCCAGCCCTGATTATATATGATTAATTGACCCTTTGCAAACAGTTTGACAGGCGTCCGACAATCATAGCCTCCAATCCGCCATTTTGCAAAGCAGTCAGGGGAGTCAGTAGATTAACGTTGGTGAACTTGATCTTGAAAAATTGTGTGTACTCACTTCTTTCCTCACTTGAAACAACATTCCTCCTGATGTTCATTCATGTTTATTTGATGCTATAAATGAACTAGTATGAAGAGATGATCGGTTCACGAGCCGCTTGAAGGAGCTACAGCGAGACGTGGTATTTATTGTTTAAACTTTTTCAAAAAATTACGATATATTAAATATGTCATAAGTCTGTTGTTGCATTGTCAGTGTCCTCTTTGCTCCGGGACGTATTTTTCACTGCGTCAGAATATGTAGGACATGTAGGAACTTTGTCGGACAAAGCAATAGTATCCAAAGGGGGCAGCTCTTTACGAAGGGTCAATTCATTTGATTGATTAAAAGTTTTGAATCGACTAACAGCCTTAAATCACTTAACTTTTTAATTTGAATAATCAGACCCCTTTCAATTTTAAAACCAGGTTTCTGTTGTCCTACCTCGGTATGTGCACTTTTTAAATGAGCGCTTTTCACACTTCAGCCCCATGATCGAGTCAAGCCGTACTCTGATATTTCACAGGTTTGTGATAAATGAGTGGACGGCAGCGTGCTTCTCAGACAGTCTGTCGAGAGGGTAGAAACGAAGACCCCTGGAGAGACTTGTGAAATACTAATGAGCAGGGAGACTTTCAAAATACAAAAGCAGAGGCAGACAGACTTGAGCTGCAGGGACGAGTGGGAAAGACCGAGAAGAACAGGGCGGAGGAGAGGCTGCTGGAGAGCTGTAGCTTTCTTAAAAAACCCCATTCATCATAGAGGCAGCAGGCTTCAGTTCAGTAAACAGAAAGGCGAGCATGTTTGTGTGAGTCCGTATGTGTATTATGTGTTTGTGTGCGTGCGCATGTGCACGTGTGTGACACCAAGAGTGATGAATGGGATGATTTGCATGGAAATGTTTTGCCACGGATCCTCAGCTCAGTATGCAGCCCGTGCTGTTCATTGCTCACCTGTTGTTTTTGTTGTGACTGGCCTGTGCCCTGTGATTAAATGGATGTAGGCTAGTTTCAGCAAACACTTACTAATAATGTGTATATTATGGCAAACTTTATGATATTTAAATGTCCGTTGTTTTTTTTACAATGTGTAAACAAAGTAGTTTTTCTTTGCTGTGTTTGTGATTACAGCAGAATAAGTACATTTCTAAGCAGTTTCCTTTCCTTAAGGTTTCTGCTTAACTTCATTTGGATTGGACTATCTACGAGCTACTCTAGCATTGTTTTTTATCATTCTAGTACGGAATTAAATTCACATTTATGTCTTGAATGTGATTAAAACAAGATAAAATTAAATGACTATAAATTATTATGACCTAAATTATATAAAAGTCTATGTACATGGATTTTTTAAGTGTTATTTTTTGCTACAAAATTTGCTACAAATCAACAAATATGCTACGTTTAAAGTTTCAGCTGTTTTTCCCGTTCTGATTCTCATTTTGCACTTCAGCAAATCGTCTTGACCATTGCTGTGTCCCAATTGACCCATGCCTAAATGCATTGAGTTGCTTCCATGTGATTGGCTGATTAGGTATTTGTATTAACAAGCAGTTGAACAAGTATACCTAATAAAGTGACCGGTATATATATATATCCTTTCCTAATACTTTTCAACTCTACAGTTTAGCTGGTGGCAGTAATGCACCAAGAGCCTAAGCCAGGTAAATCAACATATCGACCATGAGTGAAGGCCTGTATGGCGTATAAACACAGTCGACTCACCCAACCGTTTTTTCAGCATCCCTCCACCACCCCGTCTCCTCACACTCGCCTGGTTGCTTTCCTAACCAGAAATACGTGCAGGGAGTACTCTGGGTTCGGGCCAGATACTGCGCTCTGAGCCCCACTCCTCGGGCAACACGCCAAACTATTCCTCATACCATTTACTATATAATTATTTGTAAGTGTGAACTCGTGATGTGCTTTTTGGATTAGACATTTGTGTATTGTGAAGTTTTAAATATTTTAAGGAAGTTCTGTCAGCTTGTGGCACTGCTAGATGTCTAGAAACAACTGTTTCTACTGGCTGAGAGTTTTTCCATTGTGTTGTGGTCTCTTGTTTGATTTGTACATGCGTAGCTATGGCCAGGGCTGGGTAGGTTACTTTTAAAATGTATTTCACTACAGATTACAAAATACATTCTTTAAAAAGTCATTTGCAACGTATTTCGTTACATTACTCAAGTTTAGTAACTTATTCTAAATACTTTAGAATACTTTGGAATACTAATAAGTGTAGAACAAACACAAAAAAAGGTAATTGCAAGTTTTTATCTCACAATTCTGACTTTTTCGAGTTATAAAGTCAGAATTATGAGATATAAAATCGCAATATTCAGAATAGTCAAAAATATGAGATATAAACTGACAATATTGAGAAAAGTCAGAATAATGAAATATAAACTCACATACTAAATTGACAATTGCAAGAAAAAACGTTAGTATTGCAAGTTCATATCTCCCAATTCTGACTTTATAACTTATAATTGTGAGTTTAAATCTCGTAATTCTGAGTAAAAGAAGTCACAATTCTGAGGGAAAAAAACAAATTGTGACCTTTTTTACAATTGTAAAATGACCCACAAACAACTATCACAAAACATGAAAACATTCGACAAACTTAACTCCGTTTTTTCAGACTTTCAGAGTCAGAGAATCACCAATGGCTGTTTAAATGACATTAAAATTCAAAGGAATCACTTTGGTAATCTAAAATACTTTTCAGATGTAACTGTAATCTGATTACCAGCCATTTAAAATGTAACTGTGATGAAAAACAGTTACTCAAATTTTGTATTTTAAATACGTAACTAAGTTACTTGTATTTCGTTACTCCCCAACCCTGGCTATTTCCCACCATATTATGTAGGTGTATGCAGTGCAAATCACACTGTTGATAAAATAAATGATTTTTCAGTGTAGGTAGACTTTTTTTATTTGTTTGTTCGGCAGAAACACTCAGCATAATCATGAGTCTGAGACATTCATCAAACTGTTGATACTTTTGTCTCAACAAATGAAATGACAAGCAACTGCTTACAATAGAGAAATAAAGATGTACTCTTAAAACATACTCTTTTACTTTTATTGCTTTCCAAGGGAGTCGCAATTGTCAGTTATGTTTTAGCAATGGTTGTATTTTGCATTAAAAATGTGTATTCTCAGATGCTTGAATTATCTGTGTCTTTTGTTTAGGTTAAGCTTTGTTGTATGTTTTCATGGTTCTGTTTGCTATTTTCTCCTGTGATTCACGTTGTGGTCTAAATAGGCCTTTGTGCATCTACTGAAAAGGTGTCATGCTTGAATTTCCTCACGAGCCTTTTATATGTCCACTGATTGACTGATAAGGTTAGAAAGAACCGCATCCTAAAGGGCCCTTGAGCGAAGTCCTATTACTCACTGACAGTTCAATTACAAGTGCTTTTTCTTCAGTGATGGAGGTATTTCCTGTTTGAAAAGTGTTGCTTCAATGGTCATTGTGTGATGACATTACATTTTCTGCATTACCGCCACTTTTGTGTGCGAACAGCATGATCGTGTCTTCTCCACATCAGATAAGGACATGATTCCAAATGAAATGGCAGATACGAGTCTCAAGGGACAAAAGTAGTTATATTCCTTGGACAAATTTCATTCCTGCCACTCCGCTAATAATCTCCTCAGTCACCTTTCTAGATGACATGATAGAAATATGTGTGTGTGAGGGTGGAAAATGATTTCTTCAGTTGAATGGACAGGGTCTGGTTGAGTCATTGCTGGCTGAAGGTGTGTGTTATGTCACTGTCACCTCACCGCACAACAGTGTCCTCCAAACACCTCATCAACCCAAAGATGGATGCTGTCCACCATGACTCCGTGTAACGGTCGCCTGCGGGGTGAGTGTGTAATTGTGTGTGTGACTCTGTATGTATGTAGGCTTCTGCGCTACTGAGAATTGAATTGAGAATGCCTTTACAATCCAATTAAACCCCAGAGTTCAAATTGATTCTATTCATTCATTCTGTTGATTCTATTGTTTCATTGGTTGATTCTTTCATTCATTCATTCCATTGATTCATTCTACTGATTTGTTCATTCATTCTATTGATTTTATTAATTCATTCATTCTGCTGATTGATTGATTCATTCATTTATTGACTCATTCCATTGATTCATTCTACTGATTCATTCATTCATTCTGTTGATTGATTGATTGATACATTCTATTGATTCTGACTGATTGATTAAAATATATTGATTTATCAATTCGATTGATTCATTCTGTTGATTCTATCTATTCATTAATACTATTTATTGATTCATTCATTTATTCATTCAATCGATTCATTCATTTGATTGATTAATTGATTGATTGATGGATTCATTCATTCATTCAATTGATTGATTTATTCTATTTATTGATTGATTCATTCATACATTCTATTGATTTATTCATTCATTCATGCATTCTATTGATTCGTTCATTGAATTGATTCATTCATTCTATTGATTATGGTAATTCACTAATACTGTTGATTGATTGACTGATTAATTTGTTCATTCATCTGATTGATTCATTAATTTATTCTATTGATTGATTGATTCATCCATTTGTTGCATTGATTCTATTGATTGAATTTATTTTTTAGAAATTACAATATTTGCATTTTGCAAGTTATAAAATAATTGTAGAATTGATTTATTTATTTGATAAATCATATTTGCTAATGATTACATATTGACTAATTTATTTTTCACTTTTGTTTTTATAAATAAATTTATACAATTTATTTTCATTTTTTAAAATATTATTTTATAAATGTATAAAATTATTGTGGTGGCAAAATTAATAATGTCCTTATTTATGCTCTGTCTCAAATTTTGTATAGGACAAAATGATGAAATTTCTTGGTTATAAGATTGTAATTTTGGTTTTAAGGTTCGGAATGGCACAAGGGGAGTATATTATGACCAACATTTCTTTTTTGGTCAAACTGTCCATTCAATCAGTTTTCCAGGCAATCTGAATTGAGTTTACGATTTTCGCAAATACTTTCCATTTTGGTATGCAGTATGCATCAGATGCTCCGTAAGTGGACTGAGGGCGGTCCGTGGGTGTACCGTCCGTGGCCGAGATTATTGTTAACTCCACTGCTTCATCCCTTTAACTTCATTGCAGCAAGATACATTCAACCTTGAAAGGACATATTCTGAATGCTCAAAGTAAGACAATGCTTTTTGAATTTCAATACTTTTGAAAGACAGAGCATTTCTCAACTTTCAGGACTGATTTGGTTAGACAGAAAAAGATCTCAACATATTACTTTTTATTAAGGTGGAAGCGCAGAGCAGAAAGGAAGTCATTGAGCTCTGCTTAAATGGAACTACTAAAAGCTTGACAGGGGCTTCTTGTCATTATGGGACGGGACATACATCTCGTCAAGGTCTTTCATATAAGAAGGATGTCATAATGTTCTGTTCGTCCTTCTTTCACCTTCCCCTTCACACAAACCAACCCATGTAAACAACTACACAAGCACTCCCATTCAGACTTGCATTGTAATTTCTATCATATTCATTAGTGTAATTATATCAGTTTTTTCTTTTATCACAATATCTCCAGTGAACATAAAGAGTGTATTACTGATAATTCATTACTTTGATTTGAGCCGATATTGCAGTGTTCGTAATTTCAAACAAGAAAAAAACCATATGTATGACGCCCATTTGTGAAGACAGAAATGTAAAAAAAAAAAAAAAAACTGAAAATGAAGACTTCACATGAAGTGTTACAAGTTGCTCTCTCTGGCCTTTCCTTCCTGAGACCATGTGCAAATTGAATACCTTCAAGTTTCATCTTAGACATCCAACAGAAATCCCTAAGAGACAGTATTTTCATGCACACTCAAATCTGTGTAAAATGAAATAGCTGAAAAGAAAAACTTTCCTTTTGATTTTAAGAGGAGAAGTAAAAAATGGCCATTTTAATTGGAGAGCCCCTCTTCTTCAGCATAATATGACTTCTAAAACGAGCAATGTTTACCTGCAGGCTGTATGTGCAGTAGCTTATTGTGTGTGTGTGTGTGTGTGTGCGTGACATTTCTTTCATCTTTTACATCACAGTCCTCAGAATCATTTGTCATTGGCTTTTGTTTTGTTCTCATTGCACCTGAGGGATGAGTGGAACAGAGATACTAGGAGAATCCACTGAGGAAGGGAGCGAGGGGGACCTTTGACATTTCGCTAATTCAACAACACAGAGGGGAAGTGTTTGAACATCATAGTCACTGCCTAGAGCAAAGTTAGTGAATAAGATACAAGTCGGCAGCACGGGAGGTACGTAAAGTGGGATATAAGGAGAGAGAGGGACGCTGTGTGTGTGTGTGTGTGTGAGAGAGAGAAAGCCCGTAGTGTGCGAGACCAATAGCGCGGGTGTGGGGAGATTGTGTGGAATTCTTCACAGTGCGGATGGGGGGAAAAAAACAACAAAAAACAAATGGATTAAGGTCAGAGTCGTCTGGATCTGAACTCAACCTGTCACACATAGATTATTATTAACAATAATAATTGTAATCTCTAATCCCTCAGCATGAATTACACTATTATACGCAGCTCATTGTTTTACCCAGGAATTATAGCAGAGGGGATTATTTCATGCTATTGTCAAGACCGTGAAAACAGTTTTAAGCAATGAAATTCATTAGGCTGAAACTTCATTAGCCACGTGTCTCTGAGCAGAAAGAGAAGAGCAGTCTTGAAGTCTGTGCTGTCAACAGAGTAAGTCAAAAGAGATTGTAGAATCTAGAGATTGACATACAAAAACTTATTATACACTACATTTCAAAAGTCTGGGATAGGTCATATTTATTTCATGTCTTTGAAAGAAGTCTCTATGCACACCAAGGCTGTTGCTATGTTCGACAAGTCATGCACTCTCACGCCACACATCATGTTCTCACACAGTGAAAAATACATTGCGGATCAAAGAGGACACTGACAACGAGTCGATATTTAAAATATCGTCATTTTTTAAAGAAGTTTAAACAATAAATATTGTATAATGGTTCTTTAATGTGTCGTGACAGATCGCTGTAGTTGCGATCAGATCATGAACCGATCATCTCTTCATATTAGTTCATTTATAGCGTCAAATAAACATGATTGAACATCAGAAGGAAGGTTGTTTCAAATGTGGAAAGTACACACAATTTTTCAAGATCAAGTTCACCAAACTGCTTTAAATCCCCTGACTGCTTTGTCAGACAAAATGGCGAATTCAAGGTTATAATTTGTTCGATCGCCTGTCAATCAAACTGCCAGGGTCAGTTGTTCAAAAATACATTTAAACAATAACAGTGTAAAATGTTATTATAATTAATAAATAGATATTTTCTATTAAGTTCAAAAGAACAGCAATTATTTGAAATCTAAATCTTTAGTATTAATTGCATATATATTATATTATATTATTTATATATATATATTCATGTTTATTTGATCAAACTTTAGTGTGTATATATATAATATATATATATATATATATTATAATATATATATATATATATATATAATATATATATATATATATATATATATATATATATATATTATATATACACATGAAAGTTTGGAAACAAAGGTCAAAAGTTTGGAAACATCACTATTTTAATGTTTTTAAAAGAAGTACACTCATCAAGCCTGAATTTATTTGATTAAAAATACAGAAAAAACATCAAATTGTGAAATATTATTACAATTTAAAATAATGGTTTTCTATTTTAATATACTTTAATATATATTTTTGACTGTGACGCAAAACTGATTTTCATCAGCCATTAATGCAGTCTTCATGATCCTTCAGAAAGCATCAGTAGCCTGTGTGTATTTTTTAATTATTTGAATACTAAATTTGGAATTGCCAACACTTTAGCAGGGTTGAATAAAATGCATTATGACAAACTACAGCATTCTTATTGCACTACAGTGGCATCACAACCACAAACCATCTTTCTGAAGAATTCACAAGTCAGAGTTCACTAAACTTAGACTTTGGTCATCCAAGACACAACACTAGTGTGTCAACTGAGTGTCTAAATAAAGTAACTGAAGTCTTAATTTTAAACAGAATATCTATAATGCATCATTTAAAGCCGATAAAAACCTTCTTCTGTTAAATATGCAATGGCATATTTTTAAATGTGGCTTAAGCATCCAAACATATTGTGAGGCCTCTTTTAACCATCGTCTCTGATCATTTTTAGTCATTGCATATGTTATTATTAGACAGTGCACTAAAGAGCACTGCGCAGTGTGCCTTAGGAAACCACTGTCCTTTAGTCAAGCTAATGTCAGTTACATTAACATAGCGTAGCAGTGGTGTTGTCACAGTTTCACAAAAAAGGTCCCCTGCAGTTCTAATTTGAAATTGGGTTTGTCATTTTACAGGCTGAAACTGGTTTATTCAACATCAGCTGTGCAAGACTGCCTTTTGACTGCAGTTTTATGAAGTTGTGAAACTCCCGCCACAGTGAGGATTGATTGGATTGAAAACACTTAATGTTAATTAAGTACAGTAATCTCCCCGCCTGAGTTCTTATTCCCGTAGTTGGGTGATAGCAGAGTAATTACCTTTATTGTTAAATAGGTTGTATGGCGTAGGGATTTTCTAAATGAAACCATTTGTTTTAATACCAAAGCCAGGACATCGTTCAAAAAAGACGTCATACGTGGCGCTAGGAAGTACAACTAACCAGAAATTACATTTGCATATTAATCAATTAAAGCATAATATGTGCTTGTCCTTCAGCTTCTCTCCTAGCCGTTTCTGATATGAGGCCATCTTTTCATTTCAGCATCACCTAATTTCCTGATGAACAGCCGGTCGACGGGAAGGACGTGCTGCGCGACTATCGCATTACCCAGAGGACAATTGATTTATCAAGCAGAATTACAATGGTTTATGTCATGGCACGCACACTAATGATCTGAACTTAAGTTCATTCTCTGTCCTCCTTCAGAAGAGATTGTGCAAAGAGTGTGTTTGGTATGAGACAGCAAGAATATGTACCTTTGCAATGTCAAATGTGCCTGAGTCTTTTTGATGAGCTCCAGCGGTTGTCCCACTATGAAATATGTCCTCCAAAAGTGCATTTCTGAAGTCTGTGTTTTGTCTCGGTAGAAATATTTATCTGAAGATCAAAGGGGCTGTTTACACTACACATTTTTAACTAAAAGTGGAAAAAATTTTACGCGTTTTGGCTGTTTATTTAGACGACAGTGGCATTTTGGGGGGCTGAAAACACGAACTTTTGAAAACTGGTTCAAAGTGCAAGTTTTTGAAAATGATAACATCATTGTCTCAGTGTAAACTATATTTGTGAATATGGTGACATCATGCGCACGCATATTACGTGTTAGGGCAAGGCGAACATCGCCATCTACTGGCCTGACATGCATATGAAAGTGTTTTTAATTGTTTTCGTGGATTTGTGTGAATAGGTTCGTTTCGAAAATGTTGTCTTCTGCACGCAAAAAACGCGAAGGAAAAACTTTTCCGTTTTTAGAACATTGTTGTCATATAACGTTCCCTAAAGCTGTTCAAAACATATTTTTATTGTAATTTTATTTGACTTTTTATTGGTTGTTTATAAAACTTGATTCTAATTAGTCGATTATGGCATTTTGTCGTCAAAGATTTGTATAATTACCAACAGGCGGAAATACACTATCCGCAACTTTAGTACTGATTTTTGCCCTAATTTGCAGTCTAGACGAGTTTGTGCTAGTTAGTCAAAGTGAGAGCCAGTTTGCAGATTTTGGGTAGTTGGAGTTCACTGATTTTGTAGAAAATCGTATAGTGTATTATAGGTTCAGACTGTAATTCCATTCATTCGGAAGAGATGATCAAACATATTTGATATTTTAAGCCAATTCTAGAACACACTTCTCCTAGCAATGAGGCGTATGTTTTTGCATGAGTTCGTGTTTGGAATGACTTGAAAATCTGATCATTTAGTATATGAGATTTTCCTCACAAACATTTATGAAATTGTACGATGCCTATAGTGTTTAAAATTTTATTTGAAAATTTGAGTAGTATTTTAAACATTTAATGTTTAAAAGAAAACTCTTTGCTGTGTTTTTTTATCAAAAATACAGTGAAAACAGCAATATTGTGAAATATTAGAATTAAAAAGAAACTTTCATTGAGGGCATAGCGGATTTTTCAGCATCATTACTCCAGTCTTCAGTGTCACATGATCCTTCAGAAATCATTCTGAAATGCTGAAATCCTCCTGACTGCCAGATTTATTTTTTTTTTTTTGTGAATTTAGTTTTAGTTGTTTTATGACATTACATTGTTTAGAGCATAAGAAAAAAAATGGAAAAATAAAATTGTTGAAATTTTTTTTTTTTTTATTCATATGTTATGCTATGTCCTCTGTAGTGGACACCAGGATGCAGTTTTTTTTTTTAAATAAATAAATAAAATAAAATAAAAGACATGTTTAGACATGAAAAGGCAAAATCAATATATATTTTTTTAAATCACCTGTCAATTTTTAGGTTTCAGGATTTCTTATACCAAAATTTGTATAAAGATGATTCACAACTTTGTTATGAAAGATATAATATAATTTTATATACCATTTTTCTTTATGCAACATGTGAAATGGCCATAAATGCTTTTTTCCCCATTATATACAATATTTACATGCCGTACGCAATTTGCATATTAATGTGTTCTTGGAGCAACATGTAATGAAAAACAGAAGTGTAATAATGGGAGTAATTATTGGCAAGATTTTCGAAATATCTAATATTTCATATTGATCATTTCTTTCCCTATTCAATTGTTGTGTCTCCTAAAATGCCTGATAAACATGATTTAAGTTCTGTTGTCCTCTACGGTGGACACATATAGAAATAGGTATCCAGTTTCGTAACAAAGTCGTATTTTGATTTGAAACATTTTCCTGAGATGTTGATTTATGACAAACAATTTGAAAATTGGTCAGATGTAAATGATAACAACAAAATGTTATCATATTTCCATAAGGGTGTTAAATTTGATCACTAAATTAATGTCAGCCATATTTAAAGACCAAGGAGAGGGAGTGATCATGATGAAACATCCGAACATTTGGTATCTCTGAAAAGCCCTGAATGTGCTCTACAGGACATCCAGACTTAAAACTGTGACATGCAAGATTAAGATTAAGACCACTTAATGCGCCTTAGGTGAAAAAAAAAAGGAAGAACGAAAATGTGTGTGTGTGTGTGCACGCACGTTTTTGTGATTTATGAGGACACAATGTTTGTATAATAAAATGGGTATTAGATTGGTGTTATGACTTAAACATGAAATATGAGGACATAACTAAACTGTTTTATTAAAAATGCAGAATGTTTTCTGTGATGGTTTTAGGAGTAGGGTTAATGTAGGGGGATAAAATGTACAGTTTGTACAGAATAAAAACCATTCCATTACTATGGAATGTCCTCACTTTGATAGCAAAACAAACCTGTGTGTGTGTGTGTGTGTGTAAGGTGGTGTATGTTCTGTTTTAGTTTAGCATTCTGCTCTCTGTTCTGCTTTGCTTGAGTTCTGATCCCTAGTTTCTGGTTGTTAATTAGTTCCTGCACCTGTTCTGTTTTACCTTGATTGCTCTCCCTGTGCATTTAAACCTTTGGTTTTGTCTTTTCATTGTTTTGTGCCATCTATGTTGATTTTTATATTTTATATTTTATATTTATACGATTATTATTACTCCTGTGATCTCATGCATATTAATAAAGTGTGCCCTTCATCGTGTGCTCACTACAGTAATATATATATATGTGTGTGTGTGTGTACATATTTTGCAATGATCTAATTTTCAGGTGGTCCTGATTAACCTGACCATATATTATTCTGCCTTTTACATGGATACTTGCCAAATGGTAATTAAATATTGATTAGAGTTGATTTTTTATTATTATATAAAAAGAAAGCAGAGTAATACAACTAGGTCAGTTACGTAGGACCTTGGTTGCTTGAAACAATGGTCAAAGAGTCAGAGTTTAGTGCTCATTATATACAAATATCTGACTGCAGAATGCCATGATCGATCAGAATCAAGTGTTCCAGGCATCTGTAATAAAATAAAACTTTGCCACAATGAAGATTTAGTAAGTATCATGTTGTCAATGTTACGATTGAGCATTTTTATCATGTGAATCCATTACAATATTTAAACATGCTGCATCTTGGAAACTGTATAGAATCACATATGGGAAAGAAGCTTAAAGATCACCCCAAAATTGTTAATCCTTTGCTCTCCAATTCATGCATTTCTTTTATGGAAAAACTGCAAGAAAGAAATCACAGAGAGCAGGTGGGGAAGACAGATAGCAGAACTGCTTTGATCTTGAGCAATTCTTAACACGTCTTTGAAAATGAATTCACTGCTTCTTCAATTATGAGAAGTGTTCCTCTCCCTGCAGATAAAACAACACAAGCCGTGCATCTGCGCGTTTGCAAATGAGAGCAACAAGTCTCTTCCCTCCGCTACAGCACGCGAGGGAGCCACCGAGGAATCATTAGAATGAACTAGAATAAGCAAATGGTAAAAATTTCACAAAAACACGCAAGTCTACAGTGAGACTCATTTGTTTCGGATTTACTAACAAGCTCCCAGACGGGGCTTATAGTTGACTTGGTAGCTACTTGTTTCCTTTATAACATCTTGTGGTAGGTTTTTCATGTTCAGAGGGAAATATTCAGAGCAGTTCTGCTCTAGAGGAGAAAGGTGGGACACGTGCAGGTTTGGTAAAAAAGAAAGTGGTTCTGCCTGAAGAACCGAGGCTGGGTGGAATATAAATGAAGAAAGGGAATAAACCAAGAAACTTGGAGGCCTCTGTGAATGTATGTACAAGAGAACCTAAAATACAAACTGTACAGAAAAATATGGGGAGGTAAAGCACGTATTGAAGAAAAGCACCAGCAGTACATGAGAGCTGTGGAAGATCTTTCTCAAAAGTACATTAAATATAAAAAAAAAAAAAACATTGAATTTGTTTGCTGTCATTTAGGATATAAGAATGATTTTATATGAATACATGCTGCTTTCAGAAGTGAATTGTCGAGAAACACAATGTCAATGAAAAAAATTTATCCTGTGGGTTACTATCACAGTTTGTATTTAATTAGTCCTCTGCTTGCTTACGAAACCTCACAACATTCCCAATTTGTCAACCTAAGTACTAGCAGATCTCAGACTATGCCATTACAATATGGGTGTCCCTCAGGGTTCTGTATTGGGTCCTACTCTGTTTAGTATTTTTATGCGGCTATCATTGCTATACCTATATTATAGCTAGACTTAATTACTGTAATTCGCTTTTTGCAGGTCTTCTGGCAAATAATGCAAATTTAGCTGCTCATGTCTTTACTTATGCCAACACATTACCTCTGTGCTATTTTCTGACTCCCTGTTCAATCACGAATTGATTTTACAATTTTTATTTGAACTTATAAAGCAATACATGGGTTGACTCAGTTTACATTTGTGATTTGGTTACATCATCCATACCTTCTCGTTTTCTCTGCTCTGCTGGATCTCTTTCTCTTCATCAGCCTCTTTGTAAACTTAAAACCATGGGAAGGAGAGCTTTTTCTTGCATTTCTCCAAGTATCCAAAGTGGAATCCATTACCTGCTTCTATTAGGAATGCTCCTCCTTTTGATTATTTTTAAAGAAACTACTCAAAACACATCTTTTTAGTAATTTTGATCTGCAATTATTATTGTAACTATTGTTATAATGTATTATGTGTTATCTGTTATTTTACATTCTGTGCCGTGCTGTAGCCTTTGAATATGAGAAAGGTGCATCATAAATAAAGTTTATTATTATTATTATTAAAAACTAGTGAACTGCCCACCTCGAAGCGAGAAACAAAGCAATACTTTAATGTCAATATATTTTTAAGAATGAGAAGACTGATGTAGTAGGAAACTCTAAAATATCTACATTAGTTTCTGTTGAATTAATGTGAAAGACCCCAGAGAAATTACAAAGACTGATCTGAAGTATGAAATCCATTATTGGACAAATTGCATAAAAAAGGAGGAGAAGAAGAAGAAAAATGTCTGTATAATGTTTCATTTGAAAATCACAAGTAAAAACTTTATATCTACTTATTTATAATATTATAATTTTGTATACTATTATAAAATTATATTATTTAATATCATAATTTTCAGTTCTGTATTGCAAAAATGATGTTTGGTTAAAATGTTAAAGTATTTACAGATTATGATCATTGTTTTATGTAAAAACATAATACAATTCATTAAAAAAATATTTATCAAACAATAGTGACAATAAGTTATTCCTTTTCAGATTTCTGTCTGTTATTTGTAATATCTCTCATATCCAATACTTTCATGCAGTCTGCTAATATTTACATTATAACTAGATTTCTGACTGGAAAGCTGAACTTTTTTCTCTGTAATCAATCAGTGACTGACCTTGGAGAATGCGATGTTATGTTTCTTTATTTATTTCTTTATATTTAACTATTCATTTGTTTTTGATTATTAATTATTGTATTAATTATTTAAATTGTTTTGAAAAATAATAACAAACTGTTTTTCTCTCTTTTTTGCATTTCGATTCTGCTCAAGCTTGTGTACTAATCTTATACAGTACTTGAAATTTGACATTGTACAAAGCAGCTATTATTAGCTCTTATGATAAATTGCTTGCGATGTTCATCATTTGCAAGTCACTTTGGATAAAAAGAGCGTAATGAAATAATTCTTGTAATGAAATATTAATCCATTCTGGCTTTTGAACATTGATAGATTATAAACAGTATATAGCTTTCCTGTACATTGCATCGGATAGAATATATCAGCTGTGTATCTCTTCATCTCTCAACGAATAGGAGCTTGTTCACCAGAGAGTAAGAGAGTGAGAGAGACGAGGGTAGATGAGCAAGAGAAAGAGAGAGAGGATGAGGGTGTGTGGCTGAGTGTAGCTGACATGATTAGATGGCATTAGATTCGGAACAAACAGCTGCGACCTGCTTACCTGCAGCAGCCTGATCAACTCACTCTTTACAGTGTTAGCAGCTACATCAGCAAGAGCATTACCTTTAGCTTCCACAGTATTAGTTGTGAGATGTGCTTTCACTTTGATCACTGCTAATTTCTTTGGAAGTTTCATGGCAAACATTAGATCTTTTACTAATTCAGCATGTTTAATTGGGGATCCCGCAGAGGTTAGAAACTGTCTGCTTTGCCAGATGACACCAAAATCATGAATTACCCCAAAAGCATACCTGGAATCAGTGTAGATATTTGCAACCGATCCTGAAGCTAGCGTGCATGCTCTAGTTAAGGCTACTAGTTCTGCAGCTTGAGCTGAAAAATGATCTGGAAGACGACCTGAAGCTACCACTTCAGTGGTGGAAGTGACTGCATAACCTGCTCGTCTGTTACCTTCAATTACTTGAGCTGAACCATCAACAAACAACTCCAATTCTGCATTTTCTATGGGAGTTTCTGTTATTTCACTAGTAACTGCATATGTAAGCGTAACACAATCGTGAGTCATTTCTCCTTCATCCTCTAACACAACTTCAGTCATTGCAGACATCATACATGAGGATGGGTTCGTGACTGGTGCACGCTGTAAAACAATGTTCGGGGCTGTGAGGGTTGTTAACCAATTTCCCCAACGAGAGGAGGTGACAGAAGTGACTTTTGCTTGATTCATTAATGCGGACACTGCATGAGGGCATCTTACATTTACAGTTTGTCCTAACACCATTCCTGATGATGCCAGAATAGCTAAATGAACTGCCTGCACTGCTCTAAGACAAGGACCCATCCCTTGAGTGACTATGTCAAGTTTACCAGAATAGTAATGAATTGGGCGTAAACTGCCCCCATGATCTTGCATTAGACATGCAGTCATAAAGCCTAAGTGTTCATGGACATAAAGCACAAATGGCCTATCAGATTGTGCAATTCCTAATGCTGGTGCTTGACATAGTGCTCTTTTCAAATCGTTGAAAGCTTTGAGTTGGATTTCTTCCATACAAACAGTATCAGAATCTTTAACTTGGCCTTTCAACAAGTCATAGAGAGGCTGAGCAATCACGGCATATTCTTCAATCCAGGGTCTACAGTAACCTGCGGTTCCTAAAAATGATCGGAGTGTTTTAATTGTATTGGGCGGAGGTATAGCTTTAACTGAAGCAGCACGATCCTGTGTAATAGATCTTTGTCCTGCACCAATTGTTTGACCCAGAAATGTGACTTGGTTTTTAGCAATTTGAGCTTTGTGAAAGCTGCATTTGTGTCCTCTTTTATGCAAATAGTCCAACAATGCTTTCAATTCAGTTTGATGTACCTCATGATCTGTAGAGGCAATCAAAATATCATCGACATATTGAATCATAGTGGACTGCTCGACTGGACATTCTGGGTCACACAAATCACGTCTGACAGCCTGATGGTATATGGTTGGGGAATTCTGAAATCCCTGTGGCAACCGTGTCCACTGGTATTGCTCATAGTCAACTGTGAAAGCTAACCATGCCTGGCTGTCAGAGTGCAAGGGTACAGAAAAGAATCCATTAGACATATCAATTACTGAAAAAACCTTACAATCTAATGGTAAGCCATTACAAATTGTAGATGGATCTGCTACTAGGGGAGTGATTTTATCAATATGTTTATTGGCTACTCTGTAGTCTACGGTAAGTCTCCATGTCCCATTGGCTTTCTTGATGGGCCATATGGGTGAGTTACAGGGACTATTGGTTTTAATTAGCACTCCTTGCTTCAGCAATTTTTCTACAATAGGTTTGATTCCCTGTATGGCTTCCCTATTGATCGGATATTGTTTGGTAACAGGAGGTGGGCTTCCTGTCAATTTGACTGGTTCTACGCTAGTCAAAAACCCACAATCATCCTTGTCTTTAGCCCAAATTAGATGATTCTGTAAGAAAGCATACTCGGGAATGGTTGCATTATTGTCAGAAACTTGTGCTGAGGAAATTCTTATGCTAGCAGATTCTGAGGACATGTCTAAAGTTAGATGTACTTGTCTGAGTAGATCCATGCCTAGAATTGCACCTGTATTTAATGGAGCACATAACAATTTTGTAGTCAGAGTCTTTGGGCCTAACTGTACCTCTATGGATGGGGTTTCATACAAAACAGAATCTTCACCTATTACGCCAGTTAAACATAGTTTAGTTTTTTTTTTCCTGGTCTTTTTGTGCTTTTAGAAGAGCTTGAGCAAGCTGTCCTAAAGTTTCAGTGTACCCTGGTGAAACTACTTCAGGGTTGTAGGCAGGCTGAGAAGGAGGAGAGTAATGCATAGTATTTCTTTTACTATCTCGCAACTTCTTCCTACACTCTTTCTCCCAGTGACCTGATTTTTCACAGTAGTTACATTTGTCTTCTCTTTTAGGCCATCTGTGGTCTTGATTCCTTGTGCTAAACGTAGCTGCTGCTACTCTCACTTTTGCCTTAACATCAGAATCTCTTTCCCATGTAGCTAACCTTTCTAGATTACTTCTGAGGGCTTGGTTAGACCAAGTTAGATCTAGGAATGGCAATGCTTTTCTGTACTCGGCTAAAAGGCCATCTGACCAGATGCGGACTAAGGGTCCCTTGTCATCAAGCACACGTTCAGAATCCTCAACTATTCCACTGTAAGTTACAGCTAACTGACAAAACCTTTCAGTGTATTCGCTCACAGATTCTTCTTTCCTTTGCACACAGTTAGTGACTCTGGACCAGTCTATTTTGGGCCCCAAGATATTCTTTAGAATTTTTACAACACCTTCTCTCAATTCGCCTTTACTGACATGTTGTAGTTCAGAAGTCACAGCCGATTCAAAACTGTTGAATTCAGATTCAGTTAGAATTTGTGACATCAGCTGTGTGACTTCTGTTAACGACATGTCATAGAGACGCATTTTACTTATCAATGCCCTTCTAAATTCAGAAAAACTTCTGTGTGCTGAGGGTAAACTCTGGGATAGTCTCTCTATATCTTTAGGTCCTAGCACTTTGGCAACAGTTTGTACTTGGACAACAGAAGAATTTGGAGGAACACTCTCCATTCCCTCAATTCCTTGAGATCTCCTCCTAGCACCACATACCTTCACTGAATCTACAGGCACATCAGTTACTGATTGGATGGCTATTTCTGTTTCAAAAAAAGCTTGTAAGTCAGGATAATTGTTATCAGGCTGACTTACTTCATCCACATCAATTTTTGCTGCAACTTTGTTGCGGTTCAACTTCTTAGTCAAAGAGGCTACTCTAGCACGGAGCTCTTTGCTCTGTTCCTCAAGCTCTGAGATACGCTGAGACTGTTGTCTAGCTAGCGCTAAACCAAATTCTCTGTGGCAACAGATAATACCTTTCACATTGTTCTTGCGAATACATGCTCCTAAAACCTTTTTACACTCATCTACAGACCAAGTCTTGTCTGGATGGATCTCATATTTCTGAGTTAGTTCTCGCCTAACTTTCTCAGTGACTATTATGTCCATTTGCACTCCTAACTTTAATTTGAATTCACTGTCTGACCACAAAGGAGTCGCGAGACCACCCTTTTCTGTTGTGGGGGTCAGTCTAGCAGTCTTTCTAAACATTTTTGTGAGTTTCTTTTGTTACCACACAGTCAAAACATTAAACTTCTCTGAACAACAGAGGGTATACTTGTAAACACAGATCAACTATTGTTAACCTTCCTTGGAAAACAGAGGACAACACAAAATTTTAGCACTTGGTGCTAAACTTCCCTGCCTGAAAAAAACAGAGGCTAACTTATATTAGCATGTGATGCTAATCTTCCCTGCCTGAAAAACAAAACAGAGGATAACACAAAATTTTAGCACTTGGTGCTAAACTTCCCTGCCTGAAAAAACAGAGGCTAACTTATATTAGCATGTGATGCTAATCTTCCCTGCCTGAAAAACAGAGGCTAACTTCTTCCCTAAAAGAATATTTTAGAGGATAACTTAGTTAACCAAACCCTACAGCTGTCTGTTAACTCTTCTCTGACGGCGCAGAGGATCAGACAAATTTGTACTGGTCTTAAAGGTTCTTTTGGATAGAGTGGAACTCACCAACCCTTGGTTGTACAGCAGAATTCAGTCTGGCTTGAAGTTTCACAGGATTCAAGTGAGGAACTCTATCCGGGTCACGGCACCAAAACTGTTGGAAATCTTTTTCCTTGTCGAAGTAAAGACCAGGAGATCTTGGGATATCTTTTAAGCAGAGGTTGCTCTTTATTGAGAGAACGTCCGTTGCGTTGCTGTGGTCATCCAAAATCTCTTCTGAGCAAGTATACATTGCAGTTAAATACATTCAACAGTATAGGTGGAGACAATGGGTGGAGACAAAATGTCTGTTCCCAGCATTTCCCAAGCCCTGATCTAATCAGCATAACAGTGTCATTCAAATGCAAGGGGTGCTAATTAGATCAGTGCTAATCAGATCAGTCTGACGGTATAGCCCATACCTTTACATTAACATAAGGCAGCTGTTAAACTTGTCATGCCGAATACACAGGAAGATACCCACAGACTAAAAGTTAATGTCTGCCTGAATTAATTCCCTTAGATTACAACACAAAATGTAAGAAACCACCATGTACATAACTTTTATAAATTTGTAATCCCACAACAGACACATTAGTCCAGAAATTGCATGGTGTTGCAAAATGAGTTAATACAGACACTCATTCATGCCAGCTCACAAACGTGTATGTACTGTAATGCCTATATTAATGCATGTGAGAGCCCTTGAATGAAACCATACCATTTAATTTGAGGGAGCATACACATGCAAACATGCATTTGAACAAAATAACTTAAGACCTTTGATATTTGCCTTATATCTTACATCTGGATCAGGGAGTTCAGGGCGCCATTGCAGTGTGGCCTTCGTGGCCTTGCCCCAGACCCCCTGTTCGGCCACTACAGCCAGGGGTATATGGCCCCCCAAATATATTTCTTGGGCAGAGTTACCCTCGTACCCATAATCTGGGAAAATCCATAGAGTCTGGAGCAAGATCAGGTGCTGGGGCGGAATCTGGAGCAGACTCGTGGGTTGGAGCGGGCTCAGGAGAAGACATTCGAGTAAACCCAGAAGCTGGAGAAGACGCTGGAGCCAACACTCAGGAGCGGATTCAGGGGTTGGAGCTGAGACTAGAGCGGATTCAGGGGATGGAACCCTCTCTGAGTTCCAGGACATCCCCTCATACTCCACCAAAAGTTGTACAGGCACAAATGTGGTGGCCATCTTGCGATGAAGCTTGGACGTGGCGGCCATCTGGTGATGAGGCTCGGGCGTGGCGGCCATCTTGAAACAAGGCTCGGGCGTGGTGGCCATGATGATCGTGGGACAGAAGATTGGTATGGTATCAGAGGGAACATGCTGATGGACAGAAATGGCTGATACCATTGGATTGGCATGTGGATATATGGAGGAATTAATGTGAAAGATGTGGAGGGCTCTGTGTGTTTCTGATGTGGCTAGATAAGAATAACGATCTTCTTGAACCTCATCTACTTCAAAATTAGATCCGTTTAGATAGAGAATAAGATTAATTGACTTGATTAGGGAAAAATAACAAGCAGGTTCGTAATATTCGAATCGTATCCTCATCCAAACCCAAACGAAAACACACAATAAGAGAAATGTCAGGCCAGCTCACCCAATATACAGTATATATATATATATGTACCCTATATGTATGTATGTATGTATCTATCTATCTATCATGCCAAACATGTCTGTGTCTGTCTTTCTACATCTGATCATAGCCCATGAAAATTATTAATCCCAACACACACATGTTAAACTTATTTTACAAATTGAAATGGATTGTGACAATGCGATTAGCTGATTTTAATTAACTAAATTAAACAAGCAGCAAAAATCCATTTTGGAGTCTATTTGTTAAGCATAGCAAAAGTTGGATCAGCCCCGAATCCCTAGGTCCTAAGACCAAATAAAAAGTTTGAAAAAGAAACAGAATTTGACAGAAAAAAAGTGATAAAACAGTTGTAATTCAGAACACACCTCGGTGCCTTTTCAAGGTGAAAAAAATAATTAATTTTCTTTTCTTATTATGATGGTTGTGAAGATGCCGACATGAAGCTTGTGTGTGTTCTGCATAAAGAGAATACAGAACCGCAGGTCCACAAATTAGAACATTTGCATGATGTGACAGGAATGAGTAGTTTGACATTTTAAACTCCCTGTTGTTGTACGACGTGATTTAGCAGGAAATATTCCTGTTGTTTGGGCTTGGGGAACAGAATGATGAAGCATTTCGGGGGGAAAAAACAAGAATAGAAGGAACTGTAGGACAGACAAAGGCTATGTTGCCAGATCCCACTAGAAAAATATGCAGCCTGATCTGAAAATTAACACAACAGTGTGGCTTCAACAGCTGGAGAATTTAGTTGCCAATTGAGTTGAGCTGACTTAATTGCAGGTTATTTATATAGTGTATTCTGGAAATAAGAAAATGTAGCTTGGGATTTATGAACAACTTTATGAACAAACAAGTCCAAAGTAGTTATTAAAAGTGGACATGGCAACACTGACCAAAGGGTTGAAGGGTATAAAGCTCAGTTGGTTGGTGGCAGCGGTTAACCTCGGGTCCTGACGCTTAGTGTCAGTTTGACATATTAATGCTGGAGCAGACTGACTGAAACCAATTATTTAGGAGAAAAGTTACGTATCGTGCACACAAACGCACACACAGAGAGGAGACTTTTGGTTAAGCACTTCTCCATCACTCTGCTACACTCTTTCTGAAGTCTTTTTCTTTATCAGAATTATTGCTCTTAAGGGAAGCAATGCTCTAGTCTCTCTCTCTCTCTCTCTCTCTCTCTCTCTCTGTCGACACATTCTTGCCGAATTAACTGTCAGTGATTGAATTTTACACTGGAGGCAATTAGGTGTATATAAATTAGTTTCTGAAAAGTGGTTAAATAGGTCGTTTCACAAAGAGGATATGAAGTATATAGAACATTTGTGCTACAGTGAAATTTCATTTTAAACTTAAAATCAAAATGGACCCTTTTTTACTTTTTTAATACACGTTTTTGGTCTTATTATGCATGATTCAGCTCATAATTCAAAGGAAAAAAATGCACATCACATAGGCATGGTGGGGGAAAATCCATAGCCACTATTTAGGCATTGAGTAGACAACTGTTAAAACAGTGCAGCTTTACTAAAATCGTATCAATAATCTTGCAATAATTTTATGCCGTTTAACATTAATATAATACATTTTTCAACAATATATCTAAATGAAAATGGTAAATAATTAAAAATTCATAAATAATGAATTAATATATATATTTATATAATGATTATATAATATATTATTATATATTTACTATAGTGTATATAGTATACAGTATCATAATATATATATATATATATATATATATACATACTCTATTGTGGACAAATGTGTTAATATTTCATGCCGATATACAATGTTTACATACTTAAAATTAATATTGTAAGACTCTCAACTCTAGAATAGTGGCAAGGAACTCTAACTTATCCGAGCATCGAGAGCCCCTTAGTGCTCAGGAGCATTTCCGTTGTGTTGTGGCTTTATTTCGTTGTGTTGTAGTTTGATTTTGTTGTGTTGTGCACTACTGGGCCACCGTACCAACCCTAATCAAACAAGCTAATCAAGGTCTTTGTATAGAAGGCTATAAGCAGATAAGTTTAATCAAGTTTGGAGCTAAATTCTGCAGGAAAGTGAACTTTGAGGGCCAGAGTTGAGAAACCCTGTCATAGAGAATGGAAGTACAGCAGCGCCAAAATCATGGGTTCGATTCCCATTTAAAGCATGAATAAAGTTTACCTGCAATTAAAGCATCTGCAGAATGCATAAGTGTAAATGTAACTCTGCTGGGAAAGCTTTGTTTTTCTTTGGACATCTTGGATGAGATGCTTAGAAATATCTGCAGACTGGTCAATCCATCCCTTTGTTTGAGCGTTTCAGATGCCTTGCCCCAAGCAAAGAAGTAAATAACATGGCAGCCTACCTGTTAAAATTCTAAATGCATACTTCAGTAAGTGACATTCATTTGAGAAAGAGAAAAAAGGAGCACTTTTTTTCTTTTTAGACTAAGGCCCTAATCTTACAGTTGCGATGTGCAGTCTGAGGGCTCTTTGCTGGGTCGCATCTACCCAGCGCTGCTCTTTCAGGCTTAGGGCTTTGCCGAATAAATTCAGACTAAATCAATTAAACATGAGCTTTTCTCTGTTATGTAAATGCATTATCAACAAAACCTCATTTGAATCTTACCACGCCTGATTCTTTCTGGCTCATTCTCATTGCCACTCTCTCGTGCGTTTGGCGAGGGACGGTCTCTTTGATACATCTGTTTGAGACAGCGGGACGTTTCATTATTTATTGCTCAAATTTATTTCCTTCTGAGAGAGTGTGTGTGTTAGGGGGAGAACGCTAGACACCTGTGATGTATTGGTCACACTAGGAGCTGACGTGAACAGAGTTCATCTATTACAGGAGATGGAGTGAGACAGGATTACATTACCTAAGCACCACCAGTGTGGGGGATGAGAGGGTTTAAACAGGGCAAGTTAAGATACATGAGGCTATTCGCCACTCTGAAGTACACGTGTACTCGTAGGTGTTTGTTAGTGAGGAGAACGAACATCAGCTTTGCAATTTTTCATGCACTTCAGGGGTTCTTTAGGGTCCAGGTGTTAGTGCTGTCCAGTCGAACAATGGACACTGAATCACGGTACCACCTGGTGTAGAACTGCTTCCAGGTGATGTCAACTAGACATTTTCTCAAGATAATATGAATGCCGCTTTCCATGGAAAAACTTGCCGTCGTGTTGCTATAGGTGTTGTGGGTGTAGCATATCAGCACATTAGAATGATTTCTGGAGGATCATGTGACAATGAAGACTGGAGTAATGATATGCATGCCGGAGTGTGTCGTTACCTGGATGATCCACGACTGTTTGTTTGTTTTGTGATGGTTGTTCATGAATCCCTTGTTCGTCCTGAGCAGTTAAACTGAGCTCTGCTCTTCAGAAAAATCCTGCAGGACCTGCAAATTCTTTGATTTTCCAGCATCTTTTGCATATTTCTAGCAGTGACTGAATGATTTTGAGATCTTTTCACACTGAGGACAACTGAGGGACTCATACGCAAGTATTACAAAAGGTTCAAACATTCACTGATGGTCCAGAAGGAAATTTTCAGATTCTTTTGAGCAAGACATCAGTCACGTGACACGTGACAAGTCAGGGCTGAAGGGTGTTGTTAGGCAGGACATGAAGCAGAGTACCTGCAACCCCTTCAGCCGGGACTTATTCATGATAGAACACTAGCCTCGAGTACCTTATTGCTTTTATAAAACAGTTACCACACAATATAAATATTATAGCCAAAAATATGTATCAAAGCTACTTTCAAGAAGTAAAATCAGTAAATGCCTTCCTTCCGCCGGAAAAAATAGTCCCTGACCGTGAACAGCAACATAAGTTACATTATTACGCCATTAGGTGATCTTTATGAGTGTGTCAGTCAGTAGCAAAGACTTTTACATTGAAAGCACGGAACAACAATGCTTTGACTAGAGCTGTCAGTCACAGAAAAACTCATTAACTGTTAAACTGAAAACATATTGCAGTTGACATTTAAACAGATTTTTTATTAAAGAATAGGACGGACCTGAAGGAAAATGCTTAATCTGAATGCAGGTGATCGCTCACTCGATCTCTTTCTCTTGATACTCTTCTACATAATACAGTAAGCTTAAATGAACAATGTCAATTGAGAACAGTTTACTTTGCTAAGAGTAGTTGCTAAGGGTGTCTACTGAAACCATTGGGTGTAGCGGTCATGATCGTTTTTTTATTGTGAATAAAAGATAGCTATTGACCAATCAGAATCAAGGACAGCAACTAACCATTTCTATATATTTATAACCATTTTAAATATATATATATTCAAACCCCTTCATTTTTTCCCCACATTTTATGTTGCTGCCTTAACATAACAAAATTACTTACTACTTTAAATTACATTTTATGGCAACTTTGCAAATTTATTAAAAAGGAAAAACTGAAATAAGTACATTGCATAAGAATACAAACCCTTAACACAGTACTTGGTTAAAGCACCTTTATAGCTTCAAGTCTTTTTGAGTATGATAAGTATGATAAGCTTTGCACATCTGCATTTGGGGATTTTCTGCCATTCTTCTCCTCTCAAGCTCTGGATGGGGACCGTCGGTGGACAGACATTTTCCGGTTTCTCCAGAGATGTTTTTTGGGTTCAAGCCCAGGGTTTGGCTGAGCCCCTCTAGGACATTTACAGAGCTGTCCATAAGCCAGTCTTGTATTGTCTTAGCTTTGTGCTAAGGATCATTGTCCTGTTGGAAGGTGAACCTTCTGCCCAGTTGGAGGTTCTGAATGCTCTGGACTAGGTTTTCACCACCGTGCTTTACCCTTGGCTTGGTATTGTGCAGGTGATGAGCGGTCCCTGGTTTCATCAGACCAGAAAATCTTGTTTCTCACAGTCTGAGAGAGTCCATTAGGTTTTTTTTTTGTGTGAATTCCATGTGGGTTTTCATGTGTCTTTACTGAGGAGAGGCTAGAGTCTGGCCACTTTGCCATGAAGTACAGGTCGGTGGAGTATTGCAGTGACGTTTGTCCTTCTGTAAATTTTCTTCTATCTCCATATATGTTCTTTGAGCTCAACCAGAGTGACCACCAGCTTCTCGGTCATCACTCTAACCAAGGCCCTTCTCCATCGATTGCTCAGTTTGGCCAGGAGCCCAGCTCTAGGAAGAGTCCAGATTGTTCCAAACTTCTTCCATTAAGGAAGATTGAGGCTATATGCTTCTGTGAACCTTTAATGCAGCAGAATTTTTAGTCTTTCCCAGATCTATGTCTTTACACAATCATGTCTCTGAGCTCTACAGTCTTTTTCTTTGACCTCATGGCTTGGTTGTTGCTCTGATATGCATTTCCAGCTATTGAGGGGTGTGTTCCTCTCCAAATCATACCCATTCAATCAAATTTGCCACGGGTTAACTCCACTCAATCTGTACATCTACAAGCGACCTGAGCTAAATTTCAGATCTCCCAAAAATGTTCACAAGTACTAAATGAAATTATTTCAGTTTTATATTTTTAAATAAATTTGCAACGTTGCTTTGCTTTGTCATTGGAGTGTAGATGTATGTGAAAAAAAAGTTATTCAGAAAAAAGTAAAAGTAGTTTAACAACATAAGGAAATGTGAAAAAAATGAAGGCTTTGAATACTTTCGCAATTTTTGTCTTCATTTACCTCGAGCAGTTATATTCTCAAATTTTATTCATACACTTTCAGACAATAACAACCTGTTTTCCAAAGTTAAGTTAACTGTTCTTTCCTTTTTATTCCTTTGTGTCATTTCACTCTTGACACGTCTTCTTTGTGTTCTTTTCAGGGTGTGTCTTCAGTATTTGGTGATTTATATCGAGGGGGCAGGAGCGTTCCAGATAAGGTTTCAGGAAATGGCAGCTCACCTGAGCTTACCCCTGCTTTGAGCCTCTGGGTTTGGGTACAAGCACGCACTAACCTGTGGCCTCGAGCAGTGGAGCTTCAAAATCCTGTGATCATGGATATCAACTGCATGGCTTTTCATGTTACCCAAGGCTATCGTCTACTCATACGCACAAAACATGCAGTGGTATAAAATTAATAACACAAGACTGTACAAACCCATGCAAAACTAGATTTTTACATTAAAGGAAGTTGTGCAAAAGTTCCTGACATGCTAGTGTTTCCAGATCGTTGCTGAAGCAGTTGATAGCCTGTTGCTATGTGGTTTCATTTACATTTCTATATTTAAATGACGCCTTAATCCAAAATTAAGTCATTCAAGTCTCTGATATTCAGGGGCCGGTTGCACCAGTTGTGTGTCATTTAAAACGTAGCCTTTTTGTTGCATAAATGGGCGTTAAGTTACATTTTACCCAATATTTGAGTGTTACACTATTAATCTTGAAATTAAAATGTAACCTCACATGCAGAATAAACAAAAGACTCCAAACAGAAGTAGAACAAAATAAATAAATATACAGAATAAATTAATAACAAAAATATTGCTTAAAATTCATCAGTGAGCTCATGTTTTACTTGACAGACTACAATAATTAAAAGTAGCCCAAACATGGTGCTAGGAATGCCAACAAAACAGCTTTGATTTCCTTTTGAACTGATAAAAATATATACCTTGAATGTAATATAAGTTGCATTGCGATAAAAGTTTAACATTAAAAAACATTTATAAATGTTTACTCTGTACTCCTTTTTTTACTCTTTTAACATCAGCACTCTCAAACGTTTTCCATCCTTTAGTCACACTATATCGCTGTTATCCTGAGGCTACAGACACCCCACAGAAGAAGCTCATGGGAGGTAATGCATGGACATTATATACCTGTACCACCAACAGACCTCTCTTATCTTCCCACCTGTGCCTATCCATCACTCTCTGAACCGTTTCTGACCATTTTGGCGCCCTAGGCGGTACCCCCCTTCCCACAGCTTAAAGTTACCATGAAATCAAAATTGACAATTCTTATTTTTTTTGTATGGAATATTGCAGTATATATTATAAATGATTTATCAGTGCACATCATTATTTAGTGTTTAAGTCAGCATGAATCGGAAGTCTTTTGTTCCCTATTGTGACGTACATCTAAGTGAAATGTCTTCTCAAACAAGAATAAAAATGTAGGGCAGGACTTGATTTTGTCCATTGGGAATTGATTGGATCATTGTTGGTTGCAATTGCTGTGATGTCATGTGAGTGTCAGTTCTTCCCGCCCTCACGCCAGTAAACACGTCATCTGAGAAAAAAAGAGATGTTGCTGCAAAATGTAGGGGAAGTTTTTTTGATTAAAGTGCCACTATTATGCCATTTTTGCCATGCTCCTAATATTGTTTTGGATGACTACTACTACAGGTTTACATGCATGCAAGGTCAAAAAACACTTTCGTATTCTCACAATATACATTTAATATCACTCAATTTCTCAAAGATTCTTAAACAATTAGTTTAAAGCAGTTTCTAAGATTCACCCTGCGTTCCATTCGGAAGGGCTCATCCCAATGTTCTAATCCCTTCAAAGAGTTTACCCTCCGGAGTGAGAGCTTCGAAGGGATGAAGGGTGTAGGGGTCAAAAAACTACTTCTGCGTCATCTTAACAAGACAATCAAGGAGGCTCCTTCATCACACATTCTGGTTAACACATATGTACTATTTTAGTTGAAGTACAATACACGATATATCCAGTGTGGAATACATCGTCAGTCTCTCTAAACCCCTGCTTTCCTTGAGCCTACTCTGTTCTGATTGGTCAGATAGCCCAATCTGTTGTGATTGGTCTACTGCGTCCAGAAGACTTATTAATTCTCAAGAGATTGTATACAATCTGGTCAGAAAAGATGGCATTGATTTTACCTTATCAATTTAAGACCGATGATGAAACATCTGAAGTAGTCGATCATCCAGAAACTCAATCACAATCATGACTGAAGCAAGACGATTCTCAGTGGCAAGTGTCAACTTAGTTTGGGTATAAGACGTGATAGTAGAGTCATTCTAACAGTTTGTGATTCAGAAAAGCAAGCAGGTCCAAATAAAATGGGTACTGACCAAGCGCCAACCTTACGGTCTCTCTTGAATCCAACATGGAAGAGTCTTAGACTGCAATTCATCGACTGGCCGCTAGGAAAAGCTCCAAAAGGGAGTCAATCCCATAAACCCAGCATGTTAAAATACCCAACTTTACAGCAGAAAAAAATATGTGTACAGCCTGCTACAAAAAGTAGTTTTGATCAGTAAAGCTAATTTTTCCCTTCGAGACAACTGAATTTTTGTTTAATAACTCATCTGTTTAAATTATGTTAAGGCTTAAAGTTCTGCATAATAAGGACGTGGCCACTTGAGTGTCAGGTGGATTGCCGCTGGTCTCACTACTAACCGTTTGTCTGCTAGTCGTCACGTCACCTAAACTAATACCAGCTTCAATTCTTGAACTTACATCAACGTGATAAAAATTACATAAAATGTCAGAAACCATCTTTGGAAAAAAATATTTGAAGTGTAATTTCATTTAGTTTCAAGTTTGTCTTGAAACTAAGTTTGTCTCACATAGTTTCTCACTTAATTTGTCTCACATCCCATTACATTACATAGAGATGACCTATTCTGGGACCGACCACCTGGAGCCATCGAAATGCTTTGGCTTCACTTTTCAAGACTTGTGCGGCACGCTTGGTAATGACCCATCTTTCACGAGAAAGATGCGAATCCGGGGTTGAACTCCCTGAGATTTGAGAACAACCGTCAGTAAAAATGCTGCTGTGGTATCGTTGAAAAAATTTTAACCACAGATTCTAAGCAGGCTCATCATTCGGAAGTGAAAATTAAACAAATAGCATAGGACACAGTGTCTTCCCGACATGATGTTCAAGAAAAAGAAACAGTGTTTAAGAGTGGGACAAGTTTTTTGTTGGCGGACAAAGTAGAACATAGGCGAGCATTAGGCAAATTTGTTACCCAATGATGTGTAGCCATCGCGGAAGTGGGATTCGATTGGCAACTCGTTTAGAAGGTTCATAGTCTATTTCTTCTTTTGAGAGACCATAACTTTATTTATCATGCACGTTCGGCTTCAGAACTTTGCAGATCTTTTACATTCACAGACAGCTACATTACACACTGCACGAAAGGTAATATTCGAAAAAGCATAATGGGCGCACTATAAAGATTATGAACGCACATTTTTTTTTTCAAATACATCTAATCATTTATAATAAATACTGTAATACTCCATAAAAAAACAAGATTTTGTGACTTTAACATGTTAACGGGGTCATTGAGGCGCTCAACAGCGCCTCCTCCAGCTGGTACACCAGGCCACCTAGTTCAACTATGCCTAGAAACGGCCATGTATTCTCTTTTCTACTTTCAGTGTCTTCTCCCCTTGCAAGTGTCTTTTCTCTCACCCAGCTACTTCCTCTCTCCTCTGTTTTGTCATTGACAGTCCATCTGTGGCCTATATCTCCACGGTCATCTCTCATTCTCCCGTTCTCTTTCAAGATTTGCCCGCTGTATGCAACACACACATACACTTTCAGCCCTTTTGTTTTCCTTTACTCCAGTGATAGTAACTGAAGAGTAAGAACATCTTTCTTTTGCTAATGGGTGGTGGTGAAGGATCAGATTTCTCTTTTGTAATGCAATAGAGACTTCGCCTCAAGGCATGAAAAACACTGGCTCCCTCAAAGCCCAAGAATGAAACTTCCTGAACGTTTTTGCCATCCTCTGAACTATTATTCACCCACATTAGTTGCTAATGGAACAACTGTGGACAAATAGGTATACTAATAGCATTATGGCTTTTAAATTCACCATTTAATTTGTATGCTTCATACATATCAAATTTCCTTTGGGAAAACATGTCTTGTTGGGCAACATTTATGCATTTCAGGTTGTAAAAACTGCACTAATGTATCCTGCTGGTAGGCTTTTACTTAAATCAGAGCTTATCAGAATCCGTCGCTGAGTGTTTGACCTTATTCTAACCAGTTATTGATTCAGCCTGTTTGGTAAATCATTTCCCATGAGTGCTCTGGTTTGATTGACAATCCTTCAGTGCGAACATGGAATTGCTTAAAGATATGCAGGCGCACCTTACATACACAAACATGTGCGCTTACTCCATCTGGTAAACTCTTACTCTTTCAAAGTGATCTGATCCCTTGAAACGCAAAACTGACCGGCATCTCAAAGAGCATGTTGACTTAAGAATGTCTTGAATAGGGCATCTTCATGCATACTCGTAAATATGATTGACAGAAGCATGAGAGTTCAAAGGCTAGAAACTGAATACATTCCAGGTTTAGTTTCATTAGATGTTATATTAGGTGGCGCTATTTGTAGACTACATATCTGTTCGACAGTGGCCATGATTTTGTCCAATGGTATGTGTTCCTGAAACAACATTCATATTAAATGTAATAAGCTATAGAGTAAACTTTTACCAGATGGACTAAAATAAGCAAACTTGCCTTACAAAAGCAAATCACAGTAACTTTGCCAACACTAAAATTGGCAAAAGGGTTTTGATTGAATTTTGATTGCTTTGATATCAGTTTTCACACTCATCTTTCTCTGAATCTGAGCATAGCTGATACTTTTTTTCTGCTGAACACAAAAAGGACAAAAATTTGAACACATAACCCTATGTCATAAAAAATAATGCATTTATGACTTGTGCATTATATTTCAAGTCTTTTGAAGACATAAGGTAACTCAAACTAAATAAAAGTTTTCTGTTAATTATTAATTAGATTTTAAAATAATGGAATTTTAATTAAATAATTTATTTATTATTTGTTAGGGCTGTACGATTTTTCGCACAATATGAAAAATAACATTGAAATTCAATGTGATAATCGCTTAAACGCGATTCTTAGTCTGATTATTTTTTTATGCGCAGCTTGTCAATGAAATACGGCTCCAAATACTAATCTATCTGAAAGCACTTCCAGTTTGAGTCGTTTATAATGCACATTTTGGTTTGATTCCAGACATGAGAAGCATTTATTAACATCTTGTCCAACAAAAGACAACAATTTATAACATGTTTTTACTCCAAAATCACTTCATAACGACAGTTGAGCATCCTTCTGTGAAATAATGTGGCTTATACACAGAATAAGGTAGTCGTGTGTCTATTAGTCATGTTTAATCAATCAAAGCGTTTCAATCTTTTTTATTCAGCTACAGCGATATGACACGGAAGTAACTGAATCTGATAGATTAATTGTTATTTTCAAGGGACCGTCAAAAGTGGACTGGCCGCCTATCTTTAGTGAAGCGGCGCAGCGAGCATGCCGGGTGTCCGTCCATGGGGAGTCGGTGCTGGTGAACAATTGATCAGCATTCACCATCTGCCCAGTGGAAGGCACCCACAGCACCCCTCCGGACCAGAGCCCAGCCAACCATCACCCCACTGCACGGACATAACACCAGAGCCCACCGCAGACAGAGAGCCAGAGCCTGTCGCAAGGACAGTTTTTCGTTCCAGTCGGCTGATGTTATTATAAAATTAACATTCAAATGCTCAGGTAAGATGATGTAAAATTATAACAGCCTTGTGTCTGTGCCATCTTGACTTTGCTTGCTTTCATCACTTTCACTTTAATTCTCGTGCACTGACTTGTTCTGTAAGGTGAACCGTCAAACAGGGTTCTCTCTCTGACCGATGGCCCAACAAAAAAAAAAAAAAACCCTGACGGCATACGACTAGAGCCAATGGTGAGGAACACACTGAAAAAACGAAGCCGTCCGACACTCAGAAATGGCCTGACAGCCATTTGTTGGCTTGGTGTATCCTGGCCTTAAGACTTGGAATGAAGAGTACTATTGCATCCATTTTGAATTGATGTGTTCCTCAGAAGCAAGAAAATGTTATAAGTTTGGACTAACATAAGGGTGACAAAATGATGGCAGTATTTTCACTTTTAGGCGAACTGTTCCTTTAAAGGGTTGTGGTTGGTTAAACTAATTTTTTTTTTTCCTGGATGTAACAAGTACCTCTGACATGAAGTGAGTGGAAACCATTTACACATCGAAAAAAACACATTAAGAGACGTAGCTTGAGAAACATTTAATTCAAGGCAGAGCAGAAGATTGGAATCTCTCTCTCTCTCTCTCTCTCTCTCTCTCTCTCTCTCTCTCTCTGTGTGTGTGTGTGTGTGTGTGTGTGTGTGTGTGTGTGCACCTGTGTTCTCATGTCAGTCCACTATCGCTGTCTGAATAAGACAGGCTTTAAATGAATAGTGCCCTGGAATGGGGATAGACGTAATTGCAAATCAAATTGGTTTTGGAATTAGTTGTTCCAATTACATACTTAATAGAAACGAAGGAATGACCTGCACAGGCAGAGGCCAGAGTATTAACACATTTTGCCACTGAGAAATGAAGGAACTGTTCTCAGTGACGGGAGCAAGCACAACCCGCCACCACTGGTCAATTGCCATGGCCACCACCTGACTTTCATTAGCTTTTCAACAAAAGAAACTTCTGTAGAGTTTAAGGCCTTATGTTCAGAAGAGAATGATTTTGGAGAGTTACTGTTCATGGAACATGAACAGTACATTGTGGGCAAAAATTGCACAGTTTTTAGAAGCTAATAAACTAGGGCTGTATCTAAAATCCCATACTTTCCTACTATATAGTAGGTGAAAAACAGTATGGGATAAAAGAAGTATGTCCGAATTCACAGTACTCATAAAAGAGTAGCCAAAAAAGAACCTGGATGACCTACTATTTCTGGCTAGATTCTTAAGTGTGCATGTATGATGGACACTTTACTATCCCATGAGGTCACGGGAGAACATTTATGAATGGTAGTGAAGTGACGTAACTGACGCTGGTAGGTCACATGATAATTACAGCATGGCGGATGTTATACTATACTGTACATATTCATAGAACATACTTCTCACGCTGATCAGGCATGAAGTAATTACTCATTCAAAATAAATACCGACTCAAGAGCATATGTGATATCTTGATTTCTTTCTTTTTTTTTGAGTGCTTAATGGAGTTGAGTCGTCTAAAATTATAGTTTTATTAATTAAAAATGTCTCAGAAATCAAATAACTCTCTCTTTCCCCCAATGTCTTTCCAACGAAAATGAATTGCACATAAAAATCACATCAAATGCCATTAAACAACTCTGTCTTAGCGTTTTAAAGTAAATTTATATGCCACAACTCCAATATTCAAATAATCATTTTAACTGGTGTCATCCTGTTATGTCCATGAATAGACTTATAGGATATTAAATCTCAGATCGTTTTAATGATCAATGATTCATTTAATGAAAACATACATTATTAATAAAACACAATATTCTTAATAAAAATATATTATGCTGGCTCAATATTAGCACATTGACCCTGCACCAACTGCTCTGACTTTTCATTCATTCATTCATTCATTCATTCATTCATTCATTCCCAAGCATTTTATCTGCAGAAATTAGAGGAATAGTTAACATATGATAATTTTGTCCTCTTTTACTCCAAATGTTGCTAACTTAAGAAAGAAGGAGGAGTATGAAAGGCTATCACAAAACTGGCCCATGCAAGGTTTGTTGTACCAAGTCTTCTAAATTGAATTGCCCTGAAAGAGGAACAGGCCTAAAATTAAATCACAGCTCTCAAATCAGCACAAGTAGTCCCTATCAACACAGATATAACATTCATATGTCGAACCTGGCTTGATGAGTCTTTCATATTTGAATAGCCTGTAGGCAATATGAACTATTTCAACAAATAACCACTTAAATTTCATTCCGTTCTTCATTCAGATCTCTTTGTATAAACTTTTTTTATCAGCTGTCAGGACATTGTGCAAAAAAAAAAAAAAAAAAAATCGATTTAAGAAAGAAAGATCTTCAAGTTTGTATTGTTTTGTGTTAAGAAAGCCTGTCCACAACAATGTGCAACTCCACAGCAAGATTTATTTAGTAATGGCAACTTTTTCTATTTTTTAAAGAGATCTGAAACTTTACATTTAGGTGTGACTTTCGAGCATAAATGTTTCTGTCTGATTGGGGGCGCATGGCACCGTGTTTCAGAAGCTTTTCGTTTTCCACGTGCTCTCCATGAAAAATAATATAGGCTGTAGCGTGCTGAAGACGGACCAATCAGCGCCGAGCAGGGCGGAGCGACTGAGATGCTGAATTCAACTTCAAATTCAGCCCTGTGCAAGTTACTATTCCTGTGGAGAGAAACTCGAACGGCTCATTCAAAGCCTTTTAAAGAAGTGTTGGTTTGACCAGCATCCGACTAAACTTTGAATTTCCGGACAAGAGCCTTATAGCAAGTTTTTATCTTCGGTCAGGGCAGCAGGTGTTCAGTGACCGCTCACTTCTCTTCGCTTAATGCATTCATTCAGAGCGTTAGTTGAGGACTTTTCAGGTTCCAAAGTTACGAATTACTTCCATTCAGAGCGCATCTGAACTTTAAGCATTAACTGCTAGGAAAGATGCACCAAGTGATGATGAAGGTGAGTGTATATGTTGTCTAATATATTTACAATTGCCTGGGTTTGGATTGGACCTCCAACGAGTGACTCTTATGAGTCGGCTCTTTTTGGTGAATCAAAAACACCGAGCGCGACCAGTGTAATCCGACTCCTGACTCTTAAGTGTCGGTTCTTTTTAATGAATCAAATCATGCAGCGCGACTAATGTGCTCAAATGATTTTGGCCGGTTCTCTTTTGTGAATCAAAATGCTTCTGAATCATTCGGTTACTGAATTAATTCGTGTTAAGTTATTGTTTTCGACTTAATCTAGCTGACTGGTTGTGAACAAACTATTATAAAACACTTTATTTGTTTCTTTTTGGTGAAAAGTAAATAAAGAATCTAAGTAAACACCTTTTCCAAGAAATGTAGGATATATCTAATGTGTTAGCTACTCAGAGGGTTTATAATTGCAGACATAGCCATAACGTCTGCTTTTTCTGTTCACAGGTGTTTTTTCGTTTGCGAGGAATTTGTGCTGGACGTTCTTGACTTATGTGATTCTTTTTGCGCCCTGTATGGTTGACCTGTTGGATACATAAAGTCTTGTGGGTAACTACCAGATTAATCTAACAACATTTCCCGCGGTCTGTTCCTAATGGATAAAGGCACATCTAATGAGCACCGGTATGGATTGTAACGGGATCTTCAAGAGTCGCTGAATGCCGTGAAAATGCTCGAAATGATCGGGTAGATAATCCGAACTGCGAATACGTCAAAACAACTGGGTTTACAGGAGATATTGGCGCTCTAAGCGGATAAATTAAATCCGGTACACTCAAACGTATTAATACTTAACTGGAATCAATACTGAAACATCATGAGTCGTCTCGGGACGCAGAAGAGCTGCTCGCGCTTAGCGAAGGGATGCGCGTTCATTTTGGAGCAGTGCACGGAGACTTGGTCTTTTTGGTTTGAAGGTGTCGTTTTATTCAGAGCTGAATGCGCTGGTGAGAAAGCCATGAGACATGAAAGTAAAGCGACCAGGAAAGTCGCGGACTCAGAGCTGAACTCTCCGGCGTGTGGGATGAATGAGAATCGCGTCGTAAATGCGGTGAAGCGACGCGCGCACTTTCCTCTTTTCTCACAAACCTCCACGTCTGCCGAGGTTACAGATTCTAGCTTCTCCGGGGGTCAGAGCCCTCTTATCAAGGGCAAAGTTAAAGGGATTATTCACCGCCAAGGAAATACTAGGAAGGGCATGACTGGGAAAGCGAGGTCCGGGATGTGGGGTTGGATTTTTGCCCTTGTGTTCCTCTGGAATACCCACATGTTGCGCGCTCAAGGTAAGTTTAGAGTTGTATATCATAACTTCACTTTTTATTTTACTCAGGGTTTGAAATGTTATTTTGACAAGCACATTTTACTAAATCCATTTAAATTCCAAGTTGATTGCAATGATGTCATTGAGTGCATGTATGAAAACCTGTTTGAATGAAATTGCTCATTGTTATGGATGGGGTAAGTAAATGTAAACATTCATGGCATTTAAGGGCAACTGGAAAGAGAGAGAACGAGGGGCATACGCTAGACAGAAGGAGATGGATAGAAAGGAAAAGAGGGACATATAAAGAGAGAAGGAAAAAGGGGGACACAGAAAGAGAGATGGCATGGGGAGAGAGAGAGGGGTGGGCTGTATGTGTCTCAACAAAAGCGGTAAAGGTCATATGCTGTCAACACGCACATTTTCTCAGGTCACACACACGTCGTATTGACTGAACGTCAAACTGACAAGTAGAGGGTGCAGGATACATGAATTTGCAGGCGTGTGAAAGAGAAAGGGTGTGAAGGAAAGGAAAGGACAGTGACCCACTGAGATTCTGAATTATGATTCAGAGCAGAATTCGGTTAAGCCTTGACTGGAATCGGCTTCATCAGGCTGTAGACTGCATACGGTGCCAGCTGGGTCGCTCTGGTACCCGGCAGGCTGTTTTTCAAAGGGGGGCGGTGTGTTACTGATTGAATTAGGATGTTTTAAAGCAGAGCACAGATTTTGCGTGCCACGCGTGGGAGCATCTCAGTCTTTAAAATGGTAGCGAGATTAAAAGATTCGAAAGTATGATTGTATTGCAAGCGACGCTTCACCGTATTAAACGCATTTGGCATGGAGATGCCGTGGGCTTTTCAGTGTTGGGGCTGTGAAATTCATCTGTCTTTATTTTGAAGGTTGCATTAATGCAAACGCATGAATGCGTTCGACTCGAAACAGTTACAAGAACACCCACTCCTGTGACTTTTGTTCAGCATTGGTGGCTGGCACTTTTTCCTCTCTCACTTTCTCTGCGTGCTTGCAGACTCAGCTTTCTCCCCGCGTTAATGTCAAGGTCTCGCTATGGCTTTGGATGTGGCCCAAACCCCAACCTTAAGGAGGTCAGAAGGTTATTGATCACATCCCATCAGAGAATGGCAGAAACCGAGTCATCCTGCCTTTGTTAAGCGTCATACTAGTTTTATTCCAGCGCAGCCATCAGTTTTCTCTAATCAAGTTTATTCTTTTTAAACCTGAAATCCCTCAAGAATTTGTGTCTATCATCATTCAAAGCTTCAGTTTTGTGAAGAAATTGAACATTTGTTATTCAGAAGTTAAATTTAGAAGCAGGCCACTTGCAAGAAGTAGTCCAATGTAATCTCAACTTCTAAATCACTGTCAAAGTCTTCTCATTGAAAGAATTGAAAGCCTATTATAGACAAAATTGGAAACCATTAATATGATATTCGTTGCAAGTGTGAAGCAGCATTTCAGCATGCAAGGTTTGTGTTTATTTTCGTCACACTTTAGATTTAGGTCCAGTTCTCACTATTAACTAACTATTAACTACGATTTTTGCCTCAATAAACTCTTGATTACTTCTTATTAAGAGTTGTTAAGTTTAGGTATGGGGTAGGATAATGGGATGTATAATAAGGTCGTGCAGATTAAGGTATTAATATGTGCATTATTAGTACTGATAAAGCCTAATAATATGCATTCTAATAATCAATTAATTAATAGTGAGAATTGGACCCTAAACTAAAGTGTTACTTTAATAATTTTTTTAAATAAGATGTTATCATTTTTTTCATTTGCACATGTTTTAAGCCTTGCCAATTTAAATATTCAAGTGCAAGAAGATGCAAAAGAGAATTGAGTTCAATAGTGTGAGAAGTTTTGTGTGCTCACACATCCGAAATGTGCACCCTTCGCCTGCAGTTTGATTGACAGGTGATCTAACCAATCATAACTCCGGATCCGCCATTTTATCCCACAAAGCAGTCAAGGGAGTTGGTAGATTAACGTTGGTGAACTTGAACTTGAAAAATTTTGTGCACTCACGTCTTTCCACATTCAACATTCCTTCTGATGTCCATTCATGTTTATTTGATGCTATAAATGAACTAGTATGAAGAGAAGATCGGTTCACGAGCCGCTTGAAGGAGCTACAGCAATCTGTCACGACACATTAAAGAGACACTATACTGTATTTGTTTAAACTTCTTAAAAAAATTACAATATTTTAAATATGAAACCTGTTTCACATCAAAAGTAACCTGCTCTATCTTGTCTGTCGACTCATTGTCAGTGCCCTCTTTGCTCCCCAATGTATTTTCACTGTGTGAGAACATGATGTGTAGCATGAGAGCACATGGCTTTTCGAACATAGCAACAGTAACTAAAGGGGGCGGGTCTTTGCGAAGGGTCAATTGAGCTGCTCTTTCAAGTCGCAAGAATCCTAGTAAACATAATTGTCATATCTTTAGTGAAAATAAACAGTTGAGAAATAAAACGCATGTGTAATGGTATATTGGATCTGTGCAGCTCTTAAAGTGACAGCAGCCTAATAAACCTGCTGCTTGCTTCGTTTTAATGTAAATGACAAAGAAATAAAATCACTCACTGCTCTACACTGAATAACTTTTGTAATTTTAATAAGGATTAATCTAAATTTACTTTATACAGTGAAGATGCAGTAAATAAACATTAAGATAAATTAAGGTCTTTTAATCTGAGATCATAATTTTAGGAAGGGGAAACCTTGAAATGGCAAGAAATTTTAAAATGATTATAAATTTCATATTATTATATAAGTGTAATTGAAAAGACCTGAACCATTTAATCTGCTAGAAATTTCTCTATTTTAAGTAAAGGATGCCATAATACCTAGTATTATAAATGAGACTCAAAATCTTGAAAATTCATTGATCAATAGTTGTAGAAGTTGTATGGGATGTTTGATGTTCTGTGCAATGCAATTTGAGCCTAATCACATTTATTTGAGTTGTTCTATCATTAGGCTTGAAATAATATGAGGTAGGCCATGCTATTTTCTTTCATCTTCCTGTTAAAAAAGACTCATTTTAAAGTCATAGTGAATGAAGAGTTCTGCTCCGCATACAACATGGATCAACAAGCGTCTTTGTGCGTTTTCCTTTAATCCTAAACAGCTTTTTAAAATGCTTCAGTCCCAAAAGCTGAAACTTTTGAGAACTGTCACACACCGTCCCAAGTTGTTTTTCTGTGCTCTCTGTATTTATGACTCTTGCCAGGATTGTCAGTCGCTGAGTGGCTTTCTGTGTGTACGCTCTCAATGCACGTCAGTGATGAATGTTTGCATTCGAACACTCTGACATCTTGATGCGCCACTGAGGTCCCTCAGAGAATCAGAAGAGAGGTGCAAGAGAGATGGGATGAGAGAAGGGATGTGGGCTGAAACAAGCAGAAAGAGTGCAGATGTTAAAGAGGAGTGGAGCGTGAAAAGGAGGAAGCAGTGCAGAAAGAAGAAAAGGGAAGGATGGATGGGATGGTAGTTTTGGATAGGTAGATCTCTATGGAGGAGAGCACTGGCATCTCTTTACCATGCTCTTCCTTTACATCCATCACAAGAGACAGTTTTAGGGTCACTGGGATGTCTATCAAATCAAAAAGGAAAGAAAAGCCTGTGCGCTAGCTAAAGCAGAGGAAGAGAGGGGGGAAGAAGTGGAGTGGAGGAGAACATAATGATGGGGGGAGGCAAAACGCTGAGAAACCGAGCGAGGGAGAGAGAGAGAGAGTGTAGGCATGATGGAAGAAATCGAGATTGATGTGATTGCTTGTCTGTGTGTGCGCGCGTCCGTGTGCGCTGGCCCTGGCAGGGACGGCGCGGCATGAAAACTGCTCCTTGTGTCTGAAGACTCTCTCTGTGCCGCTCTGGTCAGATGGGCTTTTGATCCCGGATGACAAACTCCTGCAGGGGCTGAATAAGAACAGCTCAGAATTACACCCAGTGCCACACTCCAGTACGTATTGCACTTTTGCCACAATCCCCTGCCATGCTCCCACTGCCACACTAAAACCCCATACTGCCTTCCAACTCTCCAGTTACCATAAATATTCAAACAAATCCTCTACACCTTCACTCTGGAGCCAGGCTGTTGGTTTATCAAGTCAAAGTAAATCAAGACTCACTACGATCATTATTGCTGTTATTAAAACAAAAATGTTGAATTTTGACAGTAGCTCATTCTGCACGGTTCATGTTATGGATATGAGTGATACTTTAAGTCATGTGACTTGTTTAGGAGATTGTGTTTATCATTAGAAATTGTGGGTGAAAATTTCCCATAGACGTTCTTTTTATAATGCCCCTTTTACCAGATGTAAGATCAGTCTCTGGTGTCCCCAGAATGTGTATGTGAAGTTTCAGCTCAAAATAGCCCACAGATCATTTATTATAGCTTGTCAAATTTTGGTGTGAGCAAAAACATGCCATTTTTGTCTGTGTCCCTTTAAATGCAAATGAGCTGCTGCTCCCGGACGCTTTCCAGAAGAGGGCGGAGCTTTAACAGCTCGTGCTTTGTTTGCTCAACAACAACAACAAAGCTGGAGAATCTCACGCAGCCAAAATGACGATTGTCAGTAACGGTGTTCAGTCTTACATTGTTCAAACCGTAGTTGATGGAGAGACTCAGGAAGAAGTTACAACTTATAGAATGCAACTGTGCGTTTCTGAATGGTTAGTGTATGTACTTATGTAGTTGATTCAATCTTGGAGTTGATGTTAAGCTTTTGTGCAAATCCAGCATTGAATTGACCTTCTTTTCTGAAGCAGTTCGGTGTAAAATGAAGAATGTGAACAACACTCTACTACAACAACTCTTCCTCTTCTCTAAAGCAGCTCAACATGGCCACACCCACTTTGTTGCATGTTTATGTAAATTTTCGGGTTAGTGATGTCACTAACCCGGTAAGAAGCTTGTTGTAGTCCTTACCACCCGTTTGTTGTAGTCCTTTAACAGAATTCTTTAAAATAAAATATCTCCCTTTGTATTGAACTTTGAACATAGTAAATTTGCAGACATTGTTTATGCTCAAACAGCAACATAGGAGATTGTGTCTTATTTTAGAGTGGTTTCTATTTCTGCAATGTTGTAGCTGACAGCTCAATGACTATCTCAGCTATTTATGTTTTATGTACAGTATTTCAATTGTTTTATTGGAGTTTCAATATCATTTTTTGGTGACACTAATAGCCATACTGAAATTTACGATGGTAGTTCACCTCAAATCTTAAACAAGAAATTTCATTCAGAGTTTTCATGTTATGTATGGCTAATTTTAAACATTTGTCAAAAATCCTTTTCTTTATTTTTAGGTTAGTGATGTAAAATTTGCAACTATTTGGGTGAAACGGGGAAAAAAAATGTGTTTGGCTCAAAATAGATTTGGAGGATCGAAAATCATTATCCAAAACACTGACATTTAAATGCCGGTGTTCTGTCGATTTGTCCTAACTTGTCACATTTTGCTGCCTCCTATTAAAACAGTAGGTAGCACAATTCGACAGCAAAAAATGCTACCTATTAGATTGTGCTACCAGCATCATATTCATGTGGTTTTAAGCTTTATTAATATCAATACTTAGCCCCTACCCTAAACCTACCCTTAAAACAATACAAATTAAAAATAAATAAATAAGAAACAATATTGATAAATGCAATCCAGTAAGCCCTGGTACAATGATGAAATGTCAGAACATCTATTTTCCAATAACTTGTTTTGACTGTCTGTTTTGTGCACAGTGTGGATATGGTACAATAGATATACATGTTAGCAGTGTAATGGATGCACTTCACCGTGACCCAAAATTATGCTTGAGTAGCAATATATAAATTTGTTTGGCTGAAATATCAAGAGGCGGCTTGTTGCCAAAGAACTTAACTGTGACTGGTTTAATTTATCACCTATGGAACAAGACACACTGAAAATCATAAAGATGTTAATTAACCAATTTTGTTATATACTTCATATATACATTTCCTTTTAAAGACATATTATTTTTTACCAGTAGTTATTCCTTATTTTTCCTTCTACTTTCTCTTCCTTTGACATTTTTTTTCCCTTTTGTGGTGTCCACCAAATCAAAAAAGAGAAAATATACAAATTTAAACATTAACGTATTTATATCAAACTCTTATAACGAGACTAATTCCTAATTAGTAATTGAAATATTATTTAAACATGAAAGTAAATAAATAAAAGTAAATTAATAAATTAAAATAAATTAATATGATATGTATTCCTATAAGTAAAGGATTTTTTCGGCTAAATAAAAAGTTTAATTTGAGCTTCAGTAAGAAAATTAATTTGAGGTACATCACTACCTTTTGTGATAAACTATTTGTGAAAATATGAACTTTGTCCACTTTTAAATGTATATAAGCTATACTGCTCAAGTAAATGACTTCCTACCATGGAAATTATTTGGAATTTTCTGTATTGGGAAGGAAATAGTGCATATGCTTTAGTCCTAATTTACATCTTCAAGATCTCTATTGTCATATGTACCAGGTACAACGAAATTCTTATCTTATTTTATATATCTAGTCTGTCTTGGTCCTCTTCCCTGCACTGTTCCTCTGCTCATTTACCACGTTTCTCACGCTGACACCCTTAAAGTATTTCGTGGTGCCTTGTTGTGCCACTGTGTGTGTGTTTACGCATGAGTGCAACGATAGTATTGGGCCCCAAAAGCCGCCGTGCCTTCATTGTTTGCTTGTATTGTCCGGTTGTAGACCCGACCCTCCCCCAGTCGTGACCCAGACTGTGTCATTAACCAAAGCCGTTGTGGCTCTTTTATTTTAAAGTGGTCGAATGTGAATAAAGCTCTTAATTTCATTGGTAAACAAGTGACTTAATTCATTCATTGCTAACAAGGTTTTATTATAGCAATCATCTTGAGTGATTCGAAAAAAATAACTTTGATAGTTTGCCGACAGGTGGTCTATTACAAACAACAATGTAACTGCTCACATTCGCGGCGATGAATTAAAGAGCTTTGAGGAAATGCTTAGCAATAAACACTTGGATTTAATTTGCTCTGCCTGTCTGAACACATCTGCCTTCTGCACTTAAGTATTATCAGGCGATCATTACATGTACAAGACATGCTCGACATCCTGTCTTTCCACCTCCTCTCGCTCTCTTCAAATGAAAGTTAGCACATTTGTCGGCACGAGAATAATGAATCTTATTTGGGATAAGATCAAAGCCAGAAAGACATAAGAACATTTTCACACAGAGCAATTTTGATTTGAATTTACATGTGAAACCCTTTCTTTAATTCCCTCATTGTTCTATTCCTCCACTCTGAAATTGGTTTCAGCTGTTTCTTCTTTCTCTTTCTTTCTTTGGTTTTCTCTCCTTTACTTGTTTATGCCTGTAGCATTGACTTCGAGTCAAAGCATTGGCGTTTTGACAGAGGCCTTTCCATCGTTACTAATCAGCTTTCACACCAATAGATTTTTTCTTCAGCGTTTATAAATGATGAGATTAGCACATCTTTGTTATCAAGTATTACATGTTCAAGTGCCTACTTTGCCTTTGAATAGAAGTGGTACCTCGACGTGTACGCACCATTCATTGGTTTCTGGAAGCCCAGAAGGCCGCGTTTCATATTATGTGGGATTGTATGAGTGCCACATTAACATCTTTTCAATTTCTGCTTGTCACCGGGTGAGTTTATCAGTTATGCAGGATTAGTCAGTGAGAACTACTGTAGTTTATTATCTGAATTGGAATTATTTCAGTGACATGCACTACTTGAACTGGAAGCTCATTAATTAAAAATTAATTAAAAAGAAATTTAGGGCAAACTGACATGCCGGTTTACACAGTCAGCTAAAAGCTGATGAGCAAATGAAGTGTTTTTATTGTCTCCTTTCTCAGAGTCGAGGCCTCTGATGATTGGGGAAAGGGGAGGCCTGTAAATATTTGCTCCAAATATGAAGAAACGAAACTGTTGCTTTATTTGACTGTGATGAAATGTGACCTGTGCTCGTTTCTAAAAGATGAGTTTGGCTCTGGCTTTTTAAAGCCGTGGACCTACGATGCCATACCCAGCATCAAAGTTTACTAGCTTAATTGAAAGAGATTCATGATTTCACAGTTGCTCACAGATGAAAGTGTTTACAGTGCCACCACATGACACGACCGACACAGCCAATAACAAAGTACCCAAAGATAAATGCGTCCTTTTATGATTAAAAAGAAGTCAGTTCAATTCTGATCAATATTTCTGTGGTTACAATTCTCGTTACAGGCGTCAGATGGTTTAGTCGCAGTGTAAGTTTGTTTTCTTAGTAATTGGGCACGTGGAAGCCAAAGCTCTGATCCATAACTTTCTGTTTACAGTTCAGTAAATATAAATACTGTACAGTAAGTCAGCATCATAAAGAAGCTGTCATGAAACCTCAGAAGTGAACGATTTAAAAAACCCCAATCGCACAAATTGCCTTGACTTGATCGATTTAATTGATTTGAATAATTTGACATTAACAAGACACTAAGTTAACAGAATTAAATATGCCTAAAAATACAACGTACACTCAAATAATGGGTAAAATAATGCATTTTAAAGGGATAGTTCAAATTAAAAAAGTAAAATTCTGTCATCGTTTACTGTCCCTCAATGTGTTTCAAACCTGTATACATTTCTTTGTTCTGTTATTTGGAAGAATGTTTTTAACCAAGCGGATCGCACCCCCCATTGACTACCATAGTTTTTTTTGTCCTGCTATGGTAGTCAATGGGGTGGGCTGAGGTAGGGGAACAGCTTTTTTTAAGCCATGTCAGTTTATAATCCTTTCCATCTAAACTGGTTACATCTTGTTTTATGAGCAGTAGGATAACCATATTCATCCGCACAGTAAAGCACAACCAAAACAATGTTCTACTGCAAAATACATACAGTACATATAGTACCTTTTAAAGCTCAGAACGGTTGGCAGTCGGGCGGTTTTTGTTCATCGGCTGACTAAGTTTTCTCAGTATGTTACTTTTTATCAATTATTTTCATTATTCAATGAAATCTAATTAAATCAAATTTTTAATTATAATCAATACTTCTCACTTTATTATATATTATAATAACTGATAATAACTCTAATAAACACAGAATCTTTTGTGTTGATGAACTAGATTTATCTATGTTTTCATCATCGAGTTCTGAGTCCGATCCAGATGTAGTCTTTGACAAAAGAGTGATTTTTCTCAGCTTTTTGCTCAAAAAGTTGCTTTTTTATGAAACTTCCCCATATTCATGTGTTGATAAAAAAAGAAGCAAGCTTGAAGCTAAAATAATATTTTTATTAGTTTAAAAGCAGAGGATCTGTTCTCTCTTTTGATATATTGCATGTTCAGATATTCACACAATAAAATATTCTAGGGGCCGTGACATTTTTTTGAAAATGATCAAAAACGCTGGTGGTGGCTGGCAACGTTTTTAAAAAAATCCGGGTGGGGAAAGAGTTAATTAACTGTTCGTCCTTGCAGCAGTTGTCAGGGGCAAGGCATCTCTGACCAAACATCTCCACATTCCAAATGCCAGATCGTGCAAAGTTTGACGTTAGTGAGACCAAGCACAAAGGTTCATGTGTGTCCCATAACTGATTGGGATATACCAGTTTTTAATATAAGGAAACACCTATTACTTTTTTTATGTTCCTGTCACAACTTTAGAATGTAGTATTGTATGGACTGCTTTTGTAGTATTTTATGGTGTTTTTGTTAAAACAAAAAGTCACTGCATGCTTTCATTGTATGGAAATGAGTGGTGCTAACATGCTTCGGAAATTTATTTTGTGTTGAATGAAATCAAGAAATGCTGAGAGGAATCACTTGAGGGTGAGTAAATTTCATTTTTGAGTGAACTATTCCTTTAAGGGATGTTTGGAAAGAGTTTGGAAGCTTTTCTTACTTTAATTAATGTTTTTTTTTTTTTTAATAGATTAGACAGACTGATGTCAGTTTTGAACTTGGTTTTATTCATAGATTTTATCTGTTCTACTGAACTCATTTGATTGTCCTAGAACTGCTGCTGCAGGCCCCAAAGTCAGCCTTCATATCATGTGACACTGGAGAGTATTTGTATTCAAGAATGAATTTAGTCATAATTTTCAGCATTCATTGGGTACAAACAAACCATAAATGCGCTATAAAGCCTATTAATACTTGATTGCATGATGGTTGTAGAGGACAGTGAAGGGTATTTAATTGTGTAATGGGAATTTAGAGCTACATAGAGTTCATCCCAACATTTTCAACCGAGAATTTGTACACTTTCTGCATTGTGTCTGTAAAATGCTGTTGTTCAGAAATAAGTGGTCTAATTTGTTCAAAATTAGCTGATTTAGCACATGGAGATGTGTGTTTTAGATTTTGTGTGTGTGAGAGGGAGAGAAAGAGTTAGTGTTTAACTTGAAGAACACCATCTGGCAACCAAGAGTAGAAAGACAAGAATATTTGCACAGTCAACTGCCAAATATTTTCAGAAATATCATATTTTTATCATTGATTTTTCTCCAAATATTAGTCCAAAGCAGAAAAATAAGCGACAAAACATATTTTTCAACATTATTTATTTATTTATTTTTTTACATTTTAAGTAAGCCACAGTTTTTCTTTCATGCAAAAACACACAAAAACACAAGCACACATTACACACATTAGGGATGCATTAGAGGCCCCGATGGCTTAGAGAAAGCTTCGAAATGGAGGCTGTTTATCTTCATTTTGCTCCATTGAACGTGCGCTACGGCCAACATTGCTAGCATGGGACTAAAAGCATTACAATAAACACCCCACCACTTCCACACTCCCCGTCTCTCATTCAAGTGAAATTTATATTTACATTAAGTCATTTAGTGGGTGCTTTCACCCAGAGAAATGCACTTACAACCCCGGAACAAACAATAGACAACCACTAGTTTGTCTGACAACAATAACCACCTTCCACAACCTCATAATCTCCCTCAAGGAGTCAGAGCTAAGAAAATCACGCTTGGACATCCGACTGCAGTGTTTTAACATCTCTGCATGGTAGTTGTGCTCATTTAATGAAAAAATGAACTGTCTTTTACTTACTGCTAGAGTTAAGAGCACACTTATAAGCTTAGTTAGAAAACTGCCTACATGGGTTATTTAGGATTTACACCTTTATTAAAACATGTTAACTGTTAAGCAAATTGCTTTTAATTATATTAGGCACAATGTTTTTTTTTTTTCTTCAGAAAGTCATAAAAAGATGTTTCTACTAAGGTATTGCCTGAGATTTTTTTCTAGAATATTAAACTTAAATATTTTAAATAGTTGATTTTGTTATGTTGTAACAAGTTTAAATGCGTATATTGTATTTTTTTTTTTTTATTATTTTTGCTATGAATGTATCAAATGAATGCATAAAGAATACTGAAAACCAATGCAGTTCCGAAAGTTCATATATTGCATTTAAGATTTCATTTGTACTGTGGATCTACTGTATACTGTAGGTATCTGAATGTACAAACTTTAAAAATCAAGCTTGTAAACACTGAAAAAAAGAGCCATTGACATCATCCTTGAAATATGTATTGTGATGTTTACAAAGCAACAAAATACAATACATTTGCAGTGGAGACATGTCAGACTTTAGGGGCTGCTTGGAAGATATGAATGCATACAGAGAACATGCATTTATATATTATCCAAGCAACCCCCTAAAGCCCATCCTGGCTCAGCTGAAATCTATTGCATTTTGTTACAATGAGTAATAGGCCTGCATAAAAAGTAAAAGCAGCATGATACCGTTGCATACAATAATTCTGTGACATACTATTTCACTTGTTGGCTTGTCTGTTTACATACAATCCATCTGGCCTGTTTTGACTTTATTTAGGGTGTGTTTACACTTGTAGTTGGATCTCTTGGTTGTTTTGGTCCGGACCAAAAAAACAAATTGCACATTTAGTCCTGGTTTGCTTTTTTAAGTGTTTTTCACCGGTTTGTCATTTTTAAGTCCAAATCTAAAGACATACTCTCTAAAAACGTAACTTTTCGAACATCCAAAACAATGCGCTCATATAACAAATGTGCTCATATGTGACCACCCGTGCTGGTAAAATGAGTCGGAATGCGTACGGGCTAATTACAAGCAACAGACAAAACAAGTCAAAATTTTCAATTTTGGTCGAATTTGAGGTTTTCACAAAAATGAGTTCATTAAGCTCTCATCTAGTCATCCAAATGCTTCAAATAGCAATTAAACATCTAAAAGTATGTTTTCTGAGAGGAGTACCTTCCCTTTGTCCATTTGAATGCCATTTTTCTTTGCTTGCTTCAGCACGCTTCACTTTCTCAGCAACTTCCTCGTTAGTCCAAGTTTGGTATAGTTTTAAAGCGCAGTATTCCATCTTTGAATATTCATAGCGACTTTTTGATGGCATGAATCTGAACCAATGAAATGTGATTTTCAAACTCATGCCGATGTAAACAAATCGATCTTACTCGCGATGACTGACAGATCCGAAGCGCACGCCTCAGATATACCAATATACACATATAAACATAAAACATAAACAAAAAATATTGAATATATATATTTTCCTATAGATATTTGGTTTTGACGAGGTGTGTGCCAAATTGGGTGTTATTAAGAGGGATTTCATGGCGAGGTGATTTTGTTCTCAATTTTTCAACTCAGTTTTTCTCAAAATTTGCTCTGCTGACTCTATCAACTTCAAAGAAGCTCAGTCATACATACATACATACATTTTGATGGGTGTTTAATAGATCTGCTGCAAGGAGACAGTGATTCTGATGCCTGGACCAAACTGTAATGGGCAACGAAGCTCCTATGATGAGAAATAACGGGTATGCTTGAGCATTCTGTCCATTTTATGTTTTCATCTGATGACATCATGTCCTGTTTTTGGTTCATTTACATGTCTTTGGTCCAGGTTGATATTCATATTTCTGTCGAACCGCACCAGAATTCGTTTGGAAGCGGACAGAGACCCACCTTTTCTGGAGTCTCAGTCCACTTGTTTGGCGCACACCAGGGTTCGAATTGCAGCATTTACACTCAATCACACTAACAGAGCAATTGCACCAGAATTCGTTTTAATCAAACCAAACTTGGCAAGTGTGAACTTATCCTTAGATCAAAATTGTGCAATATATCAAACCCTCAAACAATGCAACAAGAAATTGTGGGAAAACCTTGGACTATGTAACCATGCGACATACTAGGTTGTAATGCAAATCACTGATTTTGATTGCCTTGTCCAAACCTGAGTTCAATTGCTCCCCCTTCCTCTGCCCCCACTGGATTATGTTCACATATTATTTGGGCTCGAACAGCTGTGCGCTTGCGTTATAAAATGGGGGGTAGTCGTGGCCTAGTGGTGAGGGAGTCGGGCTTGTAATCTGAAGGTTGCCGCTTCGATTCCCACGCCGGCAGGAATTGAAAGTGGGGATTGTGAATAAACAGCACTCTTTCCACCTTCGATACCATGACTAAAGTGCCCTTGAGCAAGACACCCAACCCATAATTGCTCCCCTTGTAAGTCGCTTTGGATAAAAGCGTCTGCTAAATGATGAAAAATGTTAATCAAAGCAGCCTCTTCACATGGTAATGATGGCGGCGAATAAAACCGCGAATATTCTACAAATGTTCCTAAGAATGCGGGAGTCCATCAGAAATGAGATCTACTCTGCTAGGAGTACGTCAGTCATGCTTGTCAGGAAAGTGGGTGAGAACACACACAAACACAGTTTTATCGAATCGTCCATCGTCAATAGTGGTTCAATTCCGCGATTTAGTATCAGCAGCGAACCATACCACTAGAGTTCACATGAACCGTACTCCAGACCACACTTTTTATGGGGACTCTTTCGTGGTTCATGGGTTTGCACCTGAGTTCGGAAAACAGGGTTGTCGTCATCCGAAAAAAATGAATTCTGACATCAATTGAACCCGGGTGTGCACAAAAAGTGCTAGTGTGAACACTAATACTGAATAGTGAAAAGTATTAACTATAAAAAATTTTACTATGTTTTTATGTTATTGAATGAAAAGTGAGTATTTTTAAAATAATGTTTTGAATTTTGAAATTTTGGAGCCGCCTTCATGTTGGTATAGAGTGAATATGATGTCTTAAAATGCCAGGTAGGCAGCTTGCTAGGGGTTGGAACAGATCAAAGGTCTTGGTACATTTCTGTCAAGGGCACTAGCTTGTGTATTTACAGCAAACCCTGCTATCTGTAAGACAGACACCTGGGTACAGCAATGAATGAAGCACTTTGAGTGTCCGGTTACATCTTTGTAAATGACACAAATAAAGAAAGACTGAAAATGAGGGCGTGGAGGAGGGAGGGGTGTTCCGCTGTCTTAGTGAGCTCCAATTTACTCATCTGAAATACTGTTTTACATGCTTCATTGGATATGAACCAACATGTGGTGAGGATAACATGCTGTTCCTTACAATCAGGCCTGTTCTGTGCAATTTGTCAAAAAACATTAAAATTGGATGATTCCTTACAGAATAAGTTTCTACTCAAATCAGTATGGTGACTATCATAGGCATGAATATTTAAAGTTACACAATTTCAGTCCTTCATCGTAGTAGCAGCTTTGAGATTTCACATAAAAGGCTGATGTTTTCATAATTTGTTTACTTTTTACTTTTATTTTGAATGTTTTGTGTGTGCATATTTATTTTCTCAGGTTTATTTACCTTTTCATCCTTTTTATGAAAAAGTTTATTGGATCTGTTTCCTCAGAATTGATCAGCCTGTCTAACAGTTGAAGATCTGAAAGGTTTGTTTTGAGCAGGAAAATGGTTTTGAAAATTGCATCTCTACACAAATTGCTTCAGATCTTCAGAGTTGGTCTATTTTGGCATCTTTTTTTGTCATTTATACATTTTCTCGAGCGAATGGGAGAGAGCGACCTGTTTTACAAATGACCTAGCAGCCAAAGATCTGCTGTGGGCAACATGTGCTTCGGAGTAAGTCAGTAAGAGAATGACTCCAAAGGCAATCAATATCCGTTATCTTTCATAGTTGTTTTTTGATTGAACACTGTGGTTGTTTGAGGAAATTGCCCCACTTTTCAGCTAGCAGTGAGAAGGTTCAAGCATTGGAGCCTCAAATCAGCATGGTGACTCTATGGTGAATATATTTAGCAATGAGTCACGCTTTATTCTAAGCATAGGGCTGAGCACAATACTGCTGCAAACAGTGTCACTGCAATGGAAATGCGATATTATTTACTATATGGTGTAGACTTAAATCTAAGAAACCTCCAACCACAATAAAGGATTAGAATGAAAATCCTGGTACAGACGTTTGTTTTGATGAATAAACTTTGAGAAGTAAACTTTCACTTGACTTGGCCTCATGAAACACAAGCAGAACGAAGCCATTCTTACGTAAATTGTTGCATTGAATTGAATATGACAGTTTACAGATGAATATTTCATGAATGAGGCCCATGGTGTGTGTCATTTTTTTCAGCAGTAAATACTTTCTCATATCCCTGTTTAATGTGTAATTGTAAGCAGTGTTGGGTAAGTTACTCTTTTTCATTTTCATTGGTGTAATTGGATTACTCTTTCTAAAAAAGTATTGCATTACTTATTACTAACTTTCTAAATCCCATATCAACCTCGACCAATTGAACTGAAATAAATAATTTAAAATTGCATAAATTATTCTTGAACTGACCAAAGTATTTACAGGGAAAACATACATTTTAACATAAGGATGTTAAATTTTGATGTTAAATCCACTATTATTTAATATAGAATTGTTCTGTAGTCTATACAGTATTTAATGCAATCACAGCCATTGTTTCAGAAGTAACTGTAATTAAATTAAATTACAGTAATTTCTTACTTAGTAAATCATTACACCCAACAGTGACTCTCTCTCTCTCTATAGTAATATAGTATTATATTAGTGTATGTGTATATATATATATATATATATATATATATATATATATATATATATATATATTAGTATTTTTATTGTACATTATTTTTACTGAATCCTTTTTGCACATGCACACTTTCATGTGTTTTGCTAGGTTTGATGTCAAAAATGGTCCTTTCTCATGATTTGTTTGTTTTTATGTTTTCAATGCATGCACGTAGATTTGAAATCAATAGTTTTTGCTGAATAATGGCTTAAATTTGATCTGTTAATCGAGCAAAGCTATTATTTGACTCCAAGTCTTGGAAATGTTGTATGGATTCCTTTTATGGTGCTTTTTGGAAATGTGTAACAAAGACATTGTGCAAAATATCTTATTCTGTTTCAATGTAATAATGACACTCATTCTGAACAGTAGCAAACTGTGGAGGTTCAATACAGGCTTGCTTTCTCAGTAAACTATGTGAGAAGGAATAAAGTTGATGGTTCTCTCTGTTTGTTTTTGTGTATCTGTCTGCTGGTGACTGATACTGGCATAATGGATGAAGCCTAGACCTTAATATGCACAATCAATGCTTAATTGGTATCCGCTGAAAACAAATTATTCCTCCGAAAATGAGTTTTCTGGCTCGGGTCATTATAAGGTAATTAATTCAGCGGCTTAATCGCTTTGTATTTGCTTTGTAATGCTGGGGGTTTTCTATTTTTTAATACATTTTATAGGACATTTACTGAATTTGTTGAAATTCTCAAACATTATTTGAGAGTGATAGTTGTTTTGGGGGAGTTTGCCATTTTTGTTTTTGCTATTCTTGGGTTGGAATGCCATTGTCGCTAGTTGGATTAGAACAGAAAATCGATCTTAAAAAATTAGCTGACTGACCTGCACATAAACCCCCTTGCTTTCTCTATATGTTGCGAAACATTCTCTACACAGTGAATTGCCTATATTCATCCTCAGTGAAATGTCCTGCAGTAAAGATAGGTCCATTTTAAAACAGGAAAATGTTGCTTGAATGTAAAGTGCCGGATTGTTAGCAAGCACCATCATGTACTTTAGACTAAAGTTGTAATAATTCACCGTTTTGGCATTTTTGCCATTGTGGCAGTGACATTATAGAGATGACAATACTGTTTGTAAGTTGCTTTGCATAAAAGCTTTTCTAAATGAATAAATGTAAATATTTGTAGACACATTCAAACTCAACATCTTAGCACCGTGACTTTTTCTTCTGTTATTGTTCAAAATAGTTGTTGATATTTTAATGTTAGCCTTGTATATGCTATACCCAGCTGAAAAGACATGGGCATAGCTGGTCACTAATCTTGTGTTTGATGCTACCAGACTTTTTATAGGGTTATTTCAACCAAAAAATATAAATATTCATAATTGGTCATAACCAGCTTTTAAAGGGTTAGTCCACCCAAAACTGAAAATTCTGTCATTGATTACTCACCCTCATGTCGTTCCAATCCTGTAAGACTTTCGTTCATTTTTGGAGCACAAATGAAGTTTTTTGATGAAATCTTAGAGATTTTTGTCCCTCCGTTGATAGCTACGCAACTACCACTTTGACGCTTCAAAACATTCACAAAGAGATCATAGAACTAATCCATATGAAATGAGTGATTTAGTCCAAATGTTCTGAAGAGGCACGATCACTTTATGTAATGAACAGAATGAATTTAGACTTCTGAAGGTCAAATGTGCTTCGTAACACAAAAATGAACCTCATTGGTTATTGAACGTCACGTTTGAGCTTCCTTTTACCATAACTGATGTGTGAGTTGATGATTGTTTTATATGTAAATAAAAGCCTAAATTCAATCTATCATATAATGCGATCTTGCGAAAATCTGGACTAAAACGCTCAAATCATGTGGATTAGTTCTGTGATCTCTTTATGAACTTTTTGAAGCATCAAAGTGTCAGTTGCGTAGCTTTCTTTTCCAGGGACAGAAAGCTCTCAGATCTTTCATATTCTGAATATGGAAAGTTTTGCGTGTTTGGATTGGAATGATGTAAGGGTGAGTAATTAATGACCGAATTTTCATTTTTGGGTGAAGTATCTCTTTAAAGTAGCATGGCCCAACATAGAAACTCCTGCTGGTTTAATCTGGAGTTTTTTTATTAGCAGGGAAGACTGTTAAATATGTTTAATGTCTATATTGTTAGCTCTTTCAAGAAATCATATCTTGTAACAGCCTATAAAGTGGCTCATATGACAGCCAGCCTTCCTCTTCAATAAACCCCCCCCCCCGTATGATACATGGAGAACTCTGTCGGGCGAAGCACATATAGCCTAAAATTCAATCAACAACATGTTTAAATGTGTCATACAAAGAATTATGTAATGCACTTATGCTGGGACAAATACTATAAACATCAAGCTATAAACTTGAGCAGGTTACATTTAAATTGGACTGTTTGCACCTATGCTCATAAATAAATTGGTCACATTCAGTATGCTGTTTTCTCTAGATTGCAGTCTAGATCACCTTGTTTCTTAGTTGCATGGTAGCATTTTTAATTTGTCAGATAACCGTTAGAAATAGGTCACCTTGATTGTAACTGACCTCTTAAAATGGAAGAAAACACACACAAACTTATTGCTCTCATTATAGTTTCAGGCACAAAAGCCATACGCCTTCGAAATCAAGTGTTTGTTATTTATTGAATTACTTCTTAATTTATTGCTTATTTTATTGCTTTGGTAACTGCCGACTCAGTAAATGAATTGAATTAATAACTTGAGTGATGTTCTCAAGGGTATAGGACACTGAACGAAGAAAAAGGACTATATATTTACAGTATGCTTCATTTAATTGTCACTCAGCTAGACTTATGCTTAAAGTCAGCTTGAAATCAGAATTGAGCCTCGTTTCTTTCTAAATACGTGTTGCTAGTTGTATTGTGCATGATTCATCAGTGGATGTTTTTCCAGAGGAGGAAAAAAATCATTATATTTCAGTAAAATGCAATAACGCCTCTGAAATGACTTTCCTTTTTTTTTTTTTTTTTAAACCAAGACTGTAAAAGATTGTTATCCTGTAGCCAAATATGAGTTATTTAGGCATTATTTTAAGTAACTGTGCAGTGTTTTTTCTAGTTTAATATCTTTTTTTTAAGTGAAAATAATAATAAATAGATAAATGGAAGTAAATGATTTGCAAACACTATTTCACGTTGAATACAGCATCCGAGCCTTCTCCATATGATGTGTCAGACAAAGACAATCTTGCCTAAACAGGCACTTTTGGAGTCGCTCCTTAATGTGTGGAAGCTCATGCATGTTTATTCATGTTTTTGAGATCTTGATGATGTCTCAGATGGCAATAATCCGTCCATTGGTTCCATTTCAAAACATCTTTTTATTAAGTGGACTGTGTGTGTGTGTGTGTGTGTGTGTGTGTATGTAAAGTGCAGAGAAAGAGAGAGAGAGAGAAAGAGACCCACTAGACCCAGCACCAGGTGTGAGTGCCTCTTTGGCTGATAGACAACCAAACACTCACCCTTCCCTCCATCCAGCTTGTGTATGAAGATAAACACCCACACAGAGAGCTAACATTTCTCAACATATCTCATATATATATATATATATATATATATATAATCTATCTCTCTCATATCTCAACATATTACAAAAGGTGATATGGTTATTGATGTTTTTGATAGCTGCACATTGCAAATGTCTATCTATCTATCGTTCTATCTATCGTTCTATCAATCGTTCTATCTATCTCCTTCTATCTATATTGTTCTATCTATCGTTCTATGTATATATCATTCTATCTATCGTTCTTTCTATCATTCTGTCGTTCGATCTATCTATCTCCTTTTATCTATATTGTTCTATCTATCGTTCTATGTATATCTTTCTGTCTATCGTTCTTTCATTTTATCCCTCTATCATTTGCTCATTTTGTCTGTCGTTTTTTCGTTTTACCTCTCTATCATTTGTTTCTTCGTTCTATCTAACGTTTTTTCATTTGTTCTATCGTTCTATCTAACGTTCTATCTATCGTTCGTTTTATTATTCCTTTGTTCATTTTATTCTATGTATCATTTTATTTTTAAAATGCCGTTTTAGGCCTGTATTTCTCTATGGATTTATGTGTGTGTATATGTTCGTCAAAAGCAAACACTACAGTAAATATTGACTGAAAAGCCCATAAGTAGTCAATTCTGTGAAAAAAGATGAATTGAACGGGGATCACTTCACACACCCCACCGTCTCTTTCTTCATTAAATCAATTATCGAGGATCCATGCTTATAATTGCGATGTCAGACTAGTGACATTTGATTGTGTGTTAATTAAACTTTTTGCCCTCACTTGGTTAAAGAAACAACAGAGCATTAGCATGCCCCCACACAAACACACTACTTCAGTAACGTGTCAGATAGGAAATACCCATAACACCACTGATCTTTTTTTTTTCTTTGCACGCTGTACTCGCTCATGCCTCTAAAATGCGTTTCATCTGTTTCTCATTAATTTACTTTTTTTTTCTGTTTTCAGTTTATTTCTGACAACCTGTCAGGATATGAATTGAAAGCTAATGTAACGAAGGCTGTCAACCGAAGACAGCAAAACCTGGAGGCGTTTGTTTTTGATGGCTAATAACTACGAATTTTAAAGGTTTAACAAAAGTCTTCTCAGATAAATTAGTGTACAGACAGATAAATACCATCTGGTGCAAAATGGTCTTTTTGGCTTTAGTGTGAGGCGTTTATTGGCATTCTGTCGACAAAATTCAGTTTAGGTCAGCAGTTAAATTAGATTGGCTCTTTAAATTAGCGAGAAAACTGCTCTGTTCCAAAACCTAGTGAATTTGCCTACCTAGCTGGTATTTCAAGGTAATGAGAAGGATGCTTCGAAAGGTAGGCAGCGACATTATTCTGCCTTCTAAGAAATCAATTTTGGCCAAATTCTAAGGCAGATGATTCCAGAAGGCATTGCGACGATAGCGAAACCGATTTGAGAGAAATGTTAAATAAAATTACACCCTACCGAAGTACTGAAAAGATAAAAATATTGTATTAAATAGTTATTAGAGGCTCTGCACACCTGTGCTTTCATAATATGAGTGAATTGCAACTTGTTTTGCTTCCTCACACTCTTCCTCCCCATTTCTATCTGTGTTTGCACCTTCATAATATTTATGACTGTTCGGTGTATCATCGCACACACACAGACACTTCCTATTAAGTCTTTCAAGCACCTGTTTATTCATATTACCTCTCTAGAAATTAGCATATACTTATATGCAGACCAATTTGTGAACAGTCTTATTATTCACAAATGCAATTAAATAAACATGTGTTGCTCTAATAATGATAATCAGAATTCATTTTCACCATGCTTCACCTCATGCATTAACCATATGCTCAAGCTGTGAGCACTCTTGATGATTTGTGGTGTTTCATGGTTTGTACACAGGTATATGAACATGTGATGGGTTTGGAACATGCATTCCATGATTATACTTGAAATCAATTGGCAGCTGCATACTATGAGGAAATGTACGAGTCGTGTTTCATATGCTATTAATTCATTGAGACTTTAGTCTAGAGTCCCAGTGTCCCAGTGCATGCATAAACTATTGTTTTCTTGTGCCTTCGCTGTGAGCAACAGAAACAAGTTTCTTTAGACACAGGGTTTTTGTTAAATGAGGCGTGCGGCTGACAATGAAATGTATGAATTGTATTTATTGTTCAGTTTCTTTGCACTGGTGCACGCGTACATGCCCAGTCAGCCATTTTTATTTGTTTCATATGCCTTTCCCAGTCTGTGTGGTATGAATAAAATAACTTTTAAATGCTTGTTCAGGAGATGAAGTGAAATTATGCCTACAGAGATATTTAATGTACACCTGAACCGACTCTTGAAGGCACCCTCAGTAGGTTTTTGTTCACATTTGCTCATGCGAACATGTAACATGTTTTTTTTATTAATATTTTGATTTAGTGCACTGTAAAAAAATAAATCCTTAAAATAACGGAAAGAGTACTGGAAGCTCATTATCTGGACATTATCCAGTAATTTTACAGACCCTAAAACACGACTCAATGAAGTGCAAAATTGTAATTACAGGTAAAACACCTGTAAAGAATAAATACGGACAATTCCATTAAATGAATACAGTACATTGTGCCCTATTTTTTGGATTTTTTTTTTTTAGCATGTATATTTTTTATATTTCCATTTCATTTTAGTTCAAGTTCAATGTTTATTGCGTTTTTGTAATTTTTAGTATTTTTTAACAATGTCTGTACTGTAGGTTTTATTTATTTTTATTTCAGTTTTTGTTATTTTGGTAACACTTTACAATACAGTATTTGGTAACATTAGTTCTTGTATTAACATGAACTAATAATGAGCAATACATTTGTTAGAGTATTTATTAATCTTTGTTAATGTTAGTTAATCAAAATCCAGCTGTTTATTGTTTGTTCATGTTAATTCACAGTACATTAACTAATATTAACAAATACAACATTTGATTTTAATAATGTATGAGTAAATTGTTGGATATGTCCTGTGTCATCCATCAGCTCGGAAGACTATTATGTGATCGAGGGCTTTGACGGTAGTTGTGAAACCGGGGAACTGCATGCAAAGCCTGATGGGGAAGAGGGAGGGGTAAACTTTCAGAGACACTCCAAGTGTTTGTTTTTGAGAACTTCCAAACTAGGACATCTCTGCTTCTAACTCCGCTCTCTGGAGAGCTCCAGAGAATGTTAAACATGTCAATTTCACTCAATATTGGAAGTCGATAGCTTTCCTTAACAATTCTACAATCTCATTTTCTTTTGGCTCTGATCGAGGGTTGATTATTTTTAGAAATGGAAATTTGTTCACAGAATTCTTTGTTTTGGTAAATGTGCATTTAAGTTACAAATACCTGTGTATATATATTATCTAAATTGCAAAGTCTCTTTGATTGAAAGAAAAAAAATAAGAACGTTTGTTAATTAAATTGTGTTGTAATTTTTTGGCAATTTCGCTAAAAGGTCTATGAATATAGTGCTGCCATCTGTTACTGAAACCTAAAAATTTCATCTCTTTGATCTGGCTGCTAATTAATTTGCTATCTGGAAGTGCACACAGGTGCCTTGAATGTGGCCCAAAGGAGTCAGCTAGATACATTGGGGATTGTAGACTCCCTTGATATCAAAACTAGCCAATTAGCACTTAGTAATGAGCATTTTTCAATAGCTGATGCATTTTGAACAAAACCCTTCACTAGATGCCCTTAAGCCTAGCATACATGGAGAAATACATGGAGAAATCGAGTGGAAATCGTTGATGATCGCATTGTGTGAGAGAAATTATGAGCCGAGCCGATTAAGTTAGGAGCACCTCCCGATAATTTTTAAACAGTCAGCCCGATTTTGACCACTGCATACTGTCCCCAATTGGCAAATTGTACGCAATCATGTCACATAGCCTAGATCTATGAATATTATTATAGTCCAAGTGGCTGCAACCACACCGACACTCAAGCTCATGCGTTTGCCGCTGGTTCGCCGTGCAGTACAGCCGTCCCATTGTATCATCTGCTTTGGCACTATTATCAGGTTAACTGACTCGTATTGTGTGCAATGGCTCACAACCTCCCTAGTGTCCGAACTCGCACAGTATAACTGTGTCAGCCAACCACTGTATAAGTTGGCATGATTTGAAGTACGTAGGGCTATACTCTCTTGTATAGTTTTCAAATCTGGTAACACTTTACCATTAGTTAAAGTGCAATAAGCAATTTCTGAGTAACACTATTGATATTTGTAATCAAACAAGACAAATTCACCCCTCCCTCCATTGCTCCGCCCCCAAAATCGCGAACAGCCAATACAAGAATGGATGTCCCTTTAATAAAACTTGTTGCAATATTAAGTTAAGTATATAGGAGCAGATAGAGCACTGTGATGGTTTTTTAAATTTCTTTCATTTTGACTTTTTTGAACGAACACCTGCCCAAGTTTGGATGTGCACACTGTTTAGAATTGACATTTGTATGAAACACTCCACAAACACACCACGATGCTGTGAGTGGTTTGCTGTGTGGTTGCTAAGGTGTTTGAATGGTTGCTAGGCGGTCAATTACTCACCCAAGTCTGATCATTTTGATAGGTAATTACACACCTTTCCACAACAAGTCGCACATTTGAAAGTCTTTCATGTTTCTCGCACAAACAGTGCAATTAATTTTTCACAAATTTTTACCTGGCAAAATGCCGTTCACAATTTTCCCACGTGATCCAGGAGCCAAAAAAGATCAGCTTTTTTACAGGTTATGCTTGCTTCCTGGTCTCTGCTTCGGTACTTGCTCACAAAACTCACACAGAGCCACATAGCCTGCAGACTCAGTAAATTAATTAGACAAGTGCTTTGTTTACAGACCATCTAATTGTAATCACAGTGTTTGCAGTGTCATGCTAATTACAAAAGCTTTAATTTGTTTATGCCACATCCCTGTCCTTTCAGTGTAAGAGCTCAACTGTAGAACATAGAAGAAGATTTTTGCCTGTCATGTTTGGTTGGGCTTTAGTTTAATTTGTTGTGCTCTCACGCTTGTGCCTTGTGTTCTTGATCGTAAAGTATGTTGTGGTTTACAGTGCTATACTTGTGAACGTGATCCATTTTAACGCGGGACCGTTGCGAACAGATAAAAAATGCATAAGAGAAATGAATCGGGAGGTTGATTGTTCAACTTTTGGTTGAGGTACACATCGATATTAAGGGCTCTCAGCATAATCCTGAGATCCTCTTAAGACTCAGAGAAATTCACTAATGACCTCTTTCATCCCCATCACACACAAGCACGCACACGCGTATGCATGAGAGAGAGAGAGAGAGGGGGAACATCCATCAAGTTTAATTGCACTAACTTTAACTTGTCACGTGCATTTGTAAGTGTTTATAAGGAAGAGAAAATACAAGATAAATGAACAAAGCAAATGAATTGGGAATTTTTCTGTGGGTGATGTGACAACAATCTTATATCATGGTATGAATAATTTCATGTCATTGGTATAGATCTCAATATAGTTGTTGTTTCCTGTAAAGGCAGTTTCTGTGTTCATGTAACAGTTAAAAACGGACACAAAACTGTTATAACTTTTATAAAATGGTCAAAACTTTAAATTCTGGCTATGGTTTATTCACCATAAAAGTGATAAATACACTCTCGGTTTTCTTGGTTAGACCATTAGTTGCTCAGACAAGCTTTATTTTCAGTAAAATATACTCAAACCAATGAACAAATTAATGGATATTGTTCTTAAAGCCTCATATTATGAAAATATTATCATAACTGATAGCATAATGACATAAGAGACATTGATTCATTAATATTCATGACACGAAACCATACATAAATGAATAAACTTGAACTTAATAACATTAATTTACAATTGACAAATGTAAGAGGTCTTTACTGACATTATTTTTTTTTACTTGGGAGTTAGGACTGAGATATATACAGTAATTTAATCCACAACATGTATTTTTTCCCTCTCTCGGTACCCAGCGACAGCATGTTTTTGCATAAATTCTTTAAAAAAATATTCAGAACAGTTGGTTATGGTGGATTCGTTCAGCCCCCAAACAACAAGTTTTTCCTATTCTTGACTTGTTTTGTTACAATTCCTGCTCTGTATTTTTATCCCTTGTGTAGTGATCAGGGATGGGATTTTTCCGCTTTTAAACTAATTTCTGTTTTTTTCCCTCCCACCTTAAAAGTATGTCCCACGTGAATTGTGTGAATCTGATTAAAAAAAGTTTTTTTTTTTTTTTTTTATTAAGTAAGTAAACAATTACTTAAACTGCAAAATGTTACGTTTTCTAATATATTTATTTAATGCACAGATTGCTTCTGAAAGCGCTGTCTAAGCTCACAGCTGATTTGATTCATAAGCTTGCAATTTTATTCTGATCTTGAGACAATATCAATTTATTTGGTATATAGGGCCTAGATGCAAATTTTTCTCAAGGGAACAAATCTCTCTAAACTAATACTGGAATTATTAATAAAGGTTACATTTAACAACTCATTGTTATACAATTAATATAACAATTTTTTATAATAATGTTGCAATATTTTTACTGATATAAGAGTAAACATATAATAAATATATAATATAGTGCATATATGTAACAAAATGCTCCTCTTTAGAGTTAATTTTTTAGCTAACTAACATGCTATATGGTCATTGAATGGCTTTACGTGACATTATATTCACGTTTTTCCGCGGTTGAAACACTCACTGAACAATTACGTGAGATTTCAGTAAGCTGTACTGTACTGTTTAACATACCTTCTGATGTTCATTCATGTTTATTTGGTGCTTATAACTAGTAATAAAGAGGAAGACAGATTGGATCATGTGCCGCTTTAAATGAGGCACACAGCGATATGTCACGCCACATTAAAGAACGGAAAAAAACTGTATTTATTGTTTGATTTTTGGCTCAAAGCGCCAAATCCAAGTAAAAATTGGCATTGAAAGGGTGTTGTTCGCCAGTTGCCCGATTATTTTTTTATTTATTTTTTTATGAATTTTTTCAATGCATGGTTGTGAGAATGTGATATATCTTAGTGTGATCATCAAATCCCAATGGTTGTGATGTAATTATATGAAAATATATTGTGGCGCTCTGGGTAAGCACAGCAGTGTGTTCATTTTCAGTTTGGGTTAACAGTAAATATTACTCTGTATATGCTGTTTCTTTGAGTCGCTTATAATTTGCATTTGGGAAAGCAACATGCACCAACTATCCTCCCAAATTTGTAATGAGAAGCATGCGGTTTACCGACAAAATAAAAGTTAAGAAGTTAGGACAACCATAAATGTTAGTATTGTAATTTTACTGTTGTTGTGTAAAATAAAATAATAATGATTATAATTATTATTATTGTTGTTATTATTATTATTATAAATAATACAACAATAATAATTGCAATTATATTAATGCTTTTATTAGAGTCTGCTATATATATTGTATACATGAATTATTATTATTATTACAAATATGGATATCAAATACTTCATTTTTTAATTGTAAAGTACATTAGTACGTATTATAAGATATAGGTTTTCCTTTTTTTGTCTCTAGCTGATCACATGCCTGAACACACTGGTGTGGAATGAGAAAGGGCTGATGTTTGACAAGAAAGAAAAGGGACTGATGTAGAAAAAAAGGCATAAGAGGAGAAAACACATAATAACTGTAATAAAACCCACAGCAAGCATTTGTCTTGGGAATGATGCTTCCTGCATAATCATCTGTTGGGGTAACACTTCTGCAGTCATCACACAAACAGTTGGGAGTGAGCGTGATCCAAATATGAGTCTTGAGAGAGAAAGAGTGTGCGTTTGAGCAAGGTATGAAGAGGTCTTTGGGTCCACATTCTTATTTGTTCTTTTGACATGATGCTCGTTGAACAGATGTTCGTGTAGATTGAAACTGTTCTCCAGCAGGTGGTTTTGTTTTTGTGTGTGGCTGCAAGTTTGTGTTTATTGGCCCTTTGGAGAATATTTGAGATGAATCCTGTTTTCTCACACCCAGCAGTTCATATGAAGTGAAGGCGTAACATTTTATTTTTATAGTTAATGTTGGTGATTTGTATTGATGTTTGTGACAGTTATACTTTTTGAGAAAGAGTATTAAAGTGGCATTAAAGACACCAAAAAATATAGAGTAGAGAGAGAGGCAGCAAATGAGAATGAAAAAGTGATGTTTATATATTAATAATAATAATTTATAAATTAAAATGTATAATTTTCATAATATACTATTATGGTTTTTATTTATATTTAGAATTTGCTTTTATGTTGATATTTTCACTTAATTTTTGTTATGTGCCTTTGTTATAATTTGTAATATTATCATTTAGGCTTAATTAATTTATTTCTTAATTCAGTTTAAGTTTCAGTTTGAGTTCCATTTTAGTTATATTTATTTATTGCAACATTTTTATTTTTTTTTGTTCATTTTTAAAAATGTTTCGTTAACAACAATGATGACGTAAAGTTCTGGGATCGGTTCCAAGAGACCGCATAGACTGATAAAATGAGTCGCACTGGATGAAATGTAAAAATGTAAATGTATTTTAAGAGGGACGCTTAAGAATTTAGTTCAATTTTAATATTTGACATTTAATGTAATACCATAAATACAAGTTAAAACCTTTCTGAATTAATTTCCACAGTTTGATACTGAAATCTCAGCTGAAATCAATATGCGCTTTAGTTATTAACATTGCGAGGGAGTTGCTGAACTAATTGTTGCATGATGGACCCTCTGCCACCAATCCCTTTGCGTCTACAGCAAACTAACCTGGTTATGGTTACCTGATTTTTAATTTCATGGCTACACACCATTTTTGGGCTTGACTTTTGTGTTAAATGATTAAAATGAATGAGTCTTCTGTATTCTTTATTTTTAGAGAAAGTACTGTGGCTTGAATGGTACTTAACGACAGTATTTACTTGTTAATGCAAAGATTGCATAGCGAAACATGTTCATATACATGATATATACATATAATAAACATGATGCTACTGCGTTCAAAACCCACGATATTTTTTTTGTTTGTGAATGTATTTTTAGTGAATTTTCATCTCCGTGCATCCCTGTAAATAAGAGTCGACAGTGAATTGAATAAAATGAAAATCAAGAAAGAGAGCAGAAAGGAATAGGGTTAATGCTGGCACAATATCACAAGTCTGCCTGACAATTTTTGCAAGTCTGAAATCTGAAATGCATTTTGGTCTGATGATCGCAATGGTGTGCCTCTCTTACATGGGTCCGTTTCATTAGAATCTTATCTAAATGTTGACATGGAAATGCATGTTTGTACGTGCACTATCTCAGTACAGTTGGTTTCCTGTGTGTGTATGTGTGTGTGTGTGAAACATGCTTCTCTTCATGCATCAGTTCATGGCTCCAGGTGTCTCCTCTTCTAGTTATCTTGTCAGACCCTACACATAAACGAATGCATGCTCTCTCTCTTTTTCACACACACACACACACAAAGGATGGAGGCAATAAAGACAGAGAGCGAAGAGTCAATTTACCTGCTTAAGATGCAGATGTAAATCTATTTCACTCATCCATGATTCCCCTCATTCCATGTTCATGGCAATGCCCCTCTTTTCTTATGGATAGGTGGGATCTTGACCTTGTTTACATTCACGGTTGGCCCAATCTACCTATAAGATCTGTTATCAGATGGAGGCCACAAGTACACACATAAAAATGCCTAAATATCTTCTTTGACTGAAGACTAAACATGTCCAGGGTCCCACGGAATTCAATCAAGTATTTGTTAGAGCAACTGTCCACAGCCTTTTATTTTAAATATGTATGCTTTTTACATTTTAATTTCTACTTTATACATAATATAGGACTAGTTTTTAAACCAGTGCCACTCGCATGGGACAAATATATGTTTATTTCAGTGACTGTCCTCAGCTTTACAAATAGAGTCTCCATGAAATCAATTTTAGAGTTATGCTTTTTGTCAGTGTTTGTCAGCTTTGAGGTCATTTAAATGCTAGTGTACTTTTAGCAGGTATACACACTGAAAAATTATAGTTTGTTTCTTCTGGGTAAATGGAGCAAGAATATTGATTAGCAAGTAGCAAATTGGTTTTGCCAAGCTTAGGACTTTTTTTTGCCTGCTTTATCATCTGCCTGTTGAAAATTGTGACGTCTGATTGCTTAGATAAGCAATTGCACAGTTCATCTCAACTAACTGTTTTGAGGTTATCTTTCATGCTTGTGGTGCAGGATGAGTCACATGCCGAAACTTAATATTTAGGAGTAGAGGTATTTCTACTAGTATGAGCAATAGCAATAGAGAGTAATTCCTGAAGGAAACACAGATTTGGTCTCTATGCTTTTAACTTAAACTTCTACTGATTTGTAGAACAGTAATGCTTGTCCATTAGCTGTGAAAATGTTGGATATATTTCACTAATATATGTATATTTCACACTACCGTTCAAAAGTTTGTGGTCAGTAAGATTTGTTTTTGAAAGAATTTAATATTTTATTCTGCAAGGACACATTAAATTGATCAAAAGAGACAGTAAAGATATTAATTAAATATTTCTATTTCAAGTGAATTCTGTTCCTTTGAACTCTCTATTCATGAAAGAATCTTGAAAAAAAAAAAAAAAATCAATTTCCACAAAAATATTAAGCAGTTCAACTGGTTGTATTCAAACATTGATTATAATAAGAAATGTTACTTAAGCACCAAATCAGCCTATTAGAATGATTTGTGAAGGATCATGTGACACTGAAGACTGGAGTGATGATGCTGAAAATTTAGCTTATATTACATTTTTTATTAGAAATATTTCACAATATTATGGTTTTACTGTATTTATTTTACTGTATTTTTATCAAATAAATGCAGCCTTGGGTAGAGTATGTGTGCGTGCGTGTGTGCGTGCGTGTGTGTGTGTGTGTGTGTGTGTGTGTGTGTGTGTGTGTGTGTGTGTGTGTGTGTGTGTGTGTGTGTGGGCGGGTATTCCCTACGTTATGGGGACCAACAGGTATAGTAATACTAGTAAATTTTGATCTTGTGGGGACATTTTTTGGTCCCCATGAGAAAACAAGCTTATAAATCATACAGAATTATCTTTTTTGAAAATCTAAAATAGCAGAACATTTTCTGTGACGGGTAGTTTTAGGGAGAGGGGTAGTGTAGGGGGACAGAATATACAGTTTGTACAGTATAAAAACCATTACGCCTATGGAATGTCCCCATAAAACATGAAAACACAACTGTGTGTGTCCTGTGTCTGTGTGTCCTACATATTTATTAAACTCTTAATAGCTTCTATTTTAAAATTGAGATGCTATTAGAAAATAAGGATCATATTAGTTTCGCAGAATCTTGCTTAAAGCAGATGTGTGATTTTCGTAGGGAGTAAAGGCAAGTGAGTTTTTCTTTAAAAAAAACATACACTAGAAGGGCAATTTTAGCTCTCCTATAGTGGATAATCTTCAAGCAAACACATTTTATAATGTAGTTTTGGGTTCTCTGGGTTCTCTCAAGTTTACAAGATATATGAAGCACTTTTAGCTTAGAGTTGAGGGCTAATCTTTGCTAATGCTAAATTAGATGCTGTGATGGTAGACTTATTTCTAAGAGTATTAGTTCACTCGCAGACAGGTGTCTGAGTGTGGGTTTATGTGTTTGTATGGGTATGTGTGTGCTAAAGTAGTTATTTGGGGAAAGTGGTGGATTGTAGCCTATATGCACTCCAAAGCTTTTGTGTGACAGAAGTAGAAGCGAAGATATGAAACACAACAATGGAAAAAATTATAAGAGTAAATAAAACGTCAGTGCATCTTCCCTGCGTTGTTATAATGTTAAGAAAACATTCTGTTGTTTATTTGCCAGGCACAGTATCCTCTAACAAAATAATGGCACTTAATGACACTGCTACTATTATATGTAGTAATAATATTTCTACATGTTGTGCCTAACAGTGGACTTTAGACATGACTGTTGCTTAAACATAGTCTGACTTTTCCACTATGTATATTTTTAAGCCTTTTCTGGTAATTTTGAGTATAGATTTGTGTATTTGGCATTTGTTGTCCATGTATTCCACAGTAATTGGTCGCCTCAGGCCACAGGAGTGGAGCATGTCACATGGGTGAACTTTTTGTGCTGTAATTGATTGATTTTTAGTTTTTTGCCTGTTTGAGTTGAGCTGTTTAGAATTCTGCTTGTACTTTTGCATGAAAGTGTGTCAGTTTAAAGGATTAGTTTGCTTCAGAATAAAAAATTTCTTGATAATCACCCCCACGTCACCCAAGATGTTTGTTTTTCTTCCTTCAGTCGAAAAAGAAAGGATGGTTTTTCTCCATATAGTGGACTTCACCGGCTACCAACGGGTTAAAGGTCCAAATTGCACTTTCAGTGCAGCTTCAAAGCGCTCTACATGATCCCAGATGAGGAATAAGGGTCTTATCTAGCAAAGCAATCATTTTCTTAAAAAAGTGATTACATAATGCCTGGCTCATCACAGAGCAGTGCGAGATGAGCATTTGTGGTTAAAAAGTATATAATTTTTTATATTCTTTTTAAAACAATAACTGATCATTTCGCTAGATAAGACCCTTATTCCTCGGCTGGGATCATGTAGGGCGCTTTGAAGCTGCATTGAAAGAGCAATTTGGACTTTCAACTTGTTGGTAACTGTCAAAGTCCACTATATGGAGAAAAATCCTGGAATGATATCCTCAAAAACCTTAATTTCTTTTCGACCCAAAAGGGAAAGTTTTGTCATTATGGCAGCAGGCACATTTTCTCTTCTCCGTGACTTTATTTCATGAAACACAGATAGATGAATTTACGAAGAATCATTTTTCTTTGAGATATAGTGAAAGTGAAAAGCATCATAAAAGTGATTCATATGACTTCTGCACTATATTCCAAGACTTCCGATATGATAGCTTTAGCATGATAAACAGACCGGAAGTGAAGAATTCGTTCATTGTAATTTGAATAGAAAAGAGCCATCAGTACATTTTTCAAAATGTATCCTATCATGTTCCATGGAAGAAAGAATTTTATATGGGTTTGGAACAGTATCAGGACAGAATTGTCATTTGTGAATGAACTATTGTTTTAAGACCTTCACAATCCAACTGAAGAGAGTCATTGATTCAGAGAAATAAAGGAGATAGAGAGACACTGAGAGAAGTGCATAAGAGAGGTGTATTCTCAGCATCCAGCCTCCCACCACTTAACCTGAATGAGATATGGAAGAAGGAGCGAAAGAAAAAAGAGCGAGAGAGAGGATTGGTGTGATAGGAGAGAGACTTGTTATCAGTCTTCATTGAGATAAATGAGCCGCCTGTATGAGTTCGGCAGAGAGAGAGAGATAGAGCGTACGTGTGTGAGTTTTTGTTAGACACTATCAGTGTACTTAGGCTGCGGTTTACAAGGGAAGAAGAATGGACGGACACAGGGTTATCTACAACAGAGTGCAAGAAGGGAGAAGGACATAAATGTTGAGGGTAAACAGAGGGTGAACTGAGACTTACAGGGAAAAATCTTGGTTTGGAAACCAGAAACCAAAAGTGATTTGTTTTATGTTTGTTGGTGTCCTTAAGCAGTAAGACCTTATAAAGAGCGTTTAAGCCAACTGATATCCAGTTATGACATGCTTAGTTGTCATTTGAGGATAGACCTTAGTCGTTGCGCCATATTTGACTTTTGGCAAGAATGAAAACAAAGCTGTGAGGGATGGAATACAATGTGTTTCATTGATTGCACTGTTGTTTAAAGTAATTTTATCCTTTAAAACTAATCTTTGATGACTAAAATTACATATTTATTGAATGTTTTTTGTTTTTTTTTTACTGTGAATTTTTTTTCATACCAAAAAATAACTTGCATGTAACTATTCACCCTTGCTTCATTCAGTATAACGCGGATCAATGCATATGCAAATTAGCCCCGCCTCCACCCACCCACTCACTCCAGCTCGGCGATCCACACGGTCAACTTATTGAGGTAAACGCTGCACGTTTACCTCAATAAGTTAATATTTTGATGCTAAGTTATCAAACAACTAATAATGTTTTGCTAATATTTCACAAACCATGTTCCTGTTTGCTATCTCCTAACTGATACCTCCTAACAATCAGTATCCTTACAAACGCTTTGAACAACTCAGAACGTCCGTGTAGAAAGGCATGCACTTCATCATTACATCGTAATATACGCCTGCCATATTTCTAAATCTACCCAATTTTTCATATCAACAGAAAAATATACTGGAATAAAGTGGCTTCTCTCTAGACTCCCTTGCTAAGTCGCTGTTAATGATATGCTAAAGCCCGCCGACACGTTGACGTGATTGGTTACAAGGTAGTTTGTGACGTCAGTGATTTCAAACCTCTGTCTTTTTTCACTGGGTTTTAAGGAGAATATACTCATACTTTATGAATTTGCGCATAAAGCATCTTAAAAACACCACATAGACATGTAAACAACATTAAAAACTTGATTTTCACCACAGAGGGTCTTTAACAACCATCCAGTTGTTCTGCTGATGAAAATCTTTTCAAGAAAAAAACACTTCCGTTACAGTTTTAAAAGTTGTTGGTTGTGAAAAGGATGTTTTTTCAGCACGCGTTGATGTGAAGACTGTACGCCTGTTCCTCACAGCCTCGTTTTCATCTGTGTTCAATTCAACAACTAACCTGACTAAGGTCTAGTTTTCGTTAAAGTAACCGTATTTTACATTTTTACATTCAGGGCTCTCTTATAATGTTAGGCAGGGTTTCTTGCACCATTTGTTTTTTATTTTAGTGCTGCACGACTATTTTCGACCCTCTCTCTAACCTTTAGACTGAACTTTTAAACTATATGTAAATTTCCTGTAAATTGTATATTGTTATGATTGGCTAAGCTTGGCTAAGAAATTAAATAAATTACACCAAGTTGTTGACTACTAAGTGTAGGTGTATATGTAAATGTAGGCAGTCAAATGCTCCTTGTTGTGATGTAAATTCTGTTTTGGTTTATGCAGCTTAGTTTTTGTAAATGGTCTGGGGAGCACAGAAAATCCTGTTTTCCATTTTATGAACCCTTTAAGTGCTCTGATTGAGTATTCTTGTAAAAAAAAGTGATGTGAGCGATTGAATACTGTTTGCTCTTACTGGCAGCCACGTCAGGAACTTAAGTGAAGCAACCCATGTGCAGTCTGGGAGGATAGCAGTCAGTTTAGCATATTTTACATACAATCTACCTAGTAAGTGTGCTGATTAATATAGAAAAATTCAGTTGAAGATTTAAAATTGTGTTGTGTATCATATCTAGGTAAAATATCTCCTCTGAGTTAAAAGAAAAAACAAAAACTCTTTTTTTTTTTTTAAATGAAGAAATTGAGTCCTGTATTAAGGGCCATTACGATTTTTTTTTTGCAATACTTATGCAACATTATTTTAGTTGCATTTATGTTTTGCACCAAAATTCACAGTACTGCATTAATGCATTCACACATTTCGCTACGGTTTTCATTACTGTAATACAATTTTTTAATCACTCCCTTTAAATGAAAATAAATGCATTAAATGCAGTACAACAAACATGATGTATGATGTATAAATATTTTATTTTATTTTTTATATATATTTTAAGTTACTATTTTTCTGTAATTTCTTACTGTTTTGTGTTACAGAATGAAAATACATTTTTTGAGGAGAAAATTTGCTTAATTGTCATGACAGTAATTCCAATTCCAAAAATCTTAATGGCCCAAAAAATTGGCTTTATTGTCTTCAAGATGTCTTTTGAAATGTGAAGAAAAAGTTTTCTTTTGCTTTTGCAGTTTAATATGACCTGGATATATTCTTGGCTTATTTTCTGAGATTCTGAGTATTTTTCTTGATTTTAAGAACAGATAACTTTCACACTGTTAGTAAATTGCATTATATAAAGCACTGGCCACGCTTAAACTTTGGATCTCTGTTGATATTATATGGTTTGTGAAAATGGGAATTTAATAATAAGCTTCAGCTAATGTTTAAAAGAAGCTGTGGTGTCTTGCCAAGAAAAATGAAACTGGAAAACTGTTGCATAACCACTCTCTCTCTCTTTCTCCCCCTCTCGCTCGCATAGAAACTCATCAGTTTATTCAATGATAGTGTCGACAGTTGCTAGTTTACAGGTGGCCACAGCTGTGGGGGAAATGGATCACTGTTAATCAGGTTGGCATGAGTCCTGTGGTATCGTATGGCTCTAATGTATGTGGGCGTGGATGTGGACGTGTCAAGTGTCAGCAGTTGTCTGCTTGAGTTCTCACTGGAAGCGTCTGGATGGATATCATATATCTGTCTGTGGTCAGCAAGCCACACAAACACTCTCATAGATTGACACACTGAATGAATGCGCTCACACACACCCTTTAGATTACTCAGCGTTTTACCCAGGGAGAAACGGGATACTTTCTATAACTTGATTTTAACATAAGTGGTAACAACTGGAGCAGGTGGCAGCTCTTTATGTGTGTATATATGTGTCAGGGGCGTTTTCCCAGAAGAGGCAAGTGCCTGCTTGAAGAATTAAGATGAGAAATGAATCAGTAATAAGTGAACCTGAGCAAAAAATGTAACTATTTATTAGCCTTTTGTTGATGTTTATATATTTGCTCTGAAATAAGTTTTTCCTTTTCTTTTCTTGTTTTGTATTGTGTGTAGCCAGTTAGATTCCAAATCTAAAACAAATCTAGTAAAAAAGGCATGTTTTCTGTAATATTTAGTTTTTTCAAAATTGCATAAGGCAGAATGTTTAATCATATTAAAGGTAAAAGTGACCTTTAAAAGGGAAAAGTAAGAGATCTCATCACCCGTTGACTGTTATGGTATGAAAAATAAATACTATGGAAGTCAATGGCGAGATCTGTTTGGTTACTGACGTTCTTCTAAATATTTTCCTTTTGTGTTCAGCAGAGCGAAGAAATTCATACAGGTTTGGAACCACCTGAGGTTGTGTAAAGGCTTATAGGATTTTCATTTTTCTGTGAATTTATTATCACCAATATAACAATAAATAATAGCCTACTAAACAGCAATTTGAATGTACATAGATTTTTACTTTTTATTTAATTTTATGTCAGCAGCAACATCTTTGGTATTATAGTGTGTATATTTCATATTGTCCAGTCTTATAATATCCAGTGTCAGGGCTTACATTAACACCAGCCAGCCTGCCAAATGCAGGTGTATTTCAGCAGTGGCGTGAAACAGTCACTCCTACTAGCCACTTTGGCGGGTTGAATTTTATATATAATATATACATTTTTCAACTGCTGTCTTTTAAAAAGGCATCTGAAATAATAAACGAAGTGCCATGTAGTATTGTTAAAAATCTACATTTTTCGATACATAACGATACTGAAGTATCTGAAACACTTCCAATACTCATTTTCTGCAGAATAAATACTCAGCACCAGCTGCGCTTTCACTCTGTCTCATCTCTCACTCGTTTCATTTGCTCCGGATGAATATTGTTGATGTTAAAGGGCTTGAATTTGAGCGTGTACAAGCAGTGTACTGGGTAAAGCACTGGGTAATATAAGGTAATGGTTTAAGGTTAGTTTTACGGTTAGACTTAGGGTTAGTACCTAGTTATTACCCACTTATTCCAATTACTATAATAAGTACGTATGAACTTGGGGAACGGGACTGTAAAATAAAGTGCTACCCTTCCTCGTTTCATGTGACTTTTTCCCTGCGTTTGTGAAATGAAGGAAGTGCCTCCATTGTGCTTTGATTACTTCATAACCTTTCAAGCCTATCATGTTCACAACCGGTCTGCAAGTTTATGTAAATGGATCAAATGGATGGAATATTTAAGAGTAAACAACTGAACACTTTTAGCAACACCATACCGAATCATTATAGTATTGGTTTTTTGTTGACACTGTTGGGTAAATGGTGCCACATATAACTGTATCCGTATCCATATCATGTGAACATCAAATGAAACTGGGACATGAGTTTGCATTGAACTAAAAACAACCAGTCAGACTTTTCCACCGCACACCACAACTGAATGTGTATGCCAGCGACTGCATGTGTAATCTCTATTGTCATGGAGCAGCACATCTTAGATTCCTTTCTTTATTAAATTCCCAGTTCCTCTCCCACCAATTCCCAATTTGTTCTCTGAAATTCCAATGTGGAACTAATCCTCTTTACTTCTAAACTTCTCATGGGCTGATTACTCTCTCTTTCTCTTTCTCTCTCTCTCTTTCTCTCTCTCTCACTCTCACACACTCTCAAACACACACTCACACACACACACACACACACACACACACACACACACACAAATGTTGTGTTTTAATTTTTATGAGGACATTCCATAGGTCTAATGGTTTTTATACTGTACAAACTGTATATTCTGTCCCCCTACACTACCCTACCCCTAAACCTACAGTCGTGGCCAAAAGTTTTGAGAATTACATAAATATTAGTTTTCACAAAGTTTGCTGCTAAACTGCTTTTAGATCTTTGTTTCAGTTGTTTCTGTGATGTACTGAAATATAATTACAAGCACTTCATACGTTTCAAAGGCTTTTATACAATTACATGACATTTATGCAAAGAGTCAGTATTTGCAGTGTTGGCCGTTCTTTTTCAGGACGTCTGCAATTCGACTGGGCATGCTCTCAATCAACTTCTGGGCCAAATCCTGACTGATAGCAACCCATTCTTTCATAATCACTTCTTGGAGTTTGTCAGAATTAGTGGATTTTTGTTTGTCCACCCGCCTCTTGAGGATTGACCACAAGTTCTCAATGGGATTAAGATCTGGGGAGTTTCCAGGCCATGGACCCAAAATTTCAACGTTCTGGTCCCCGAGTCACTTAGTTATCACTTTTGCCTTATGGCACGGTGCTCCATCGTGCTGGAAAAGCATTGTTCTTCACCAAACTGTTGTTGGATTGTTGGAAGAAGTTGCTGTTGGAGGGTGTTTTGGTACCATTCTTTATTCATGGCTGTGTTTTTGGGCAGAATTGTGAGTGAACCCACTCCCTTGGATGAGAAGCAACCCCACACATGAATGGTCTCAGGATGCTTTACTGTTGGCATGACACAGGACTGATGGTAGCGCTCACCTTTTCTTCTCCTGACAAGCCTTTTTCCAGATGCCCCAAAAAATCGGAAAGGGGCTTCATCGGAGAATATGACTTTGCCCCAGTCCTCAGCAGTCCATTCACGATACTTTCTGCAGAAGATCAATCTGTCCCTGATGGTTTATTTGGAGAGAAGTGGCTTCTTTGCTGCCCTTCTTGACACCAGGCCATCTTCCAAAAGTCTTGGCCTCACTGTGTGTGCAGATGCGCTCACACCTACCTGCTGCCATTCCTGAGCAAGCTCTGCACTGGTGGCACTCCGATCCCGCAGCTGAATCCTCTTTAGGAGACGATCCTGGCACTTGCTGGACTTTCTTGGATGCCCTGAAGCCTTCTTTACAAGAATTGAACCTCTTTCCTTGAAGTTGCTGATGATCCTATAAATTGTTGATTTAGGTGCAATCTTAGTAGCCACAATATCCTTTCCTGTGAAGCCATTTTTATGCAACGCATTGATGGCTGCACGTGTTTCTTTGCAGATCACCATGGTTAACAATGGAAGAACAATGATTTCAAGCATCACCCTCCTTTTAACATGTCAAGTCTGCCATTCTAACCCACTCAGCCTGACATAATGATCTCCAGCCTTGTGCTCGTCAACATTCTCACCTGAGTTAACAAGACGATTACTGAAATGATCTCAGCAGGTCCTTTAATGACAGCAATGAAATGCAGTGGAAAGGTTTTTTTGGGATTAAGTTCATTTTCATGGCAAAGAAGGACTATGCAATTCATCTGATCACTCTTCATTACATTCTGGAGTATATGCAAATTGCTATTATAAAAACTTAAGCAGCAACTTTTCCAATTTCCAATATTTATGTAATTCTCAAAACTTTTGGCCACGACTGTACCCGTCACAGAAAATGTTCTGCTATTTTAGATTTTCAAAAATGATAATTCTGTATGATTTATAAGCTTATTTCCTCATTGGTACCAAAAAAATGTCCCCACAAGATCAAAATTTACTAGTATTACTATACCTGTGGGGTCATTTGGCCCCCATAACGTAGGGAATACCCGCCCCCACACACACATACACACGCACACATACACACACACACATTCTATAGAATTCCTTAGACTGAAGTCAAGCTCAACCAGTGGCCCGCTTTATCCACTGCCCACCGTCTCCGTTTCCACACTAATGTATAGTAATGAAAATGTATGCTAATGAGTTCCGCTTTTTAAAATCAATTTGGCTGATCTGTTGTACTATGTATAGCTATTTTTCCAGAGTTATACAGCACAGTTAAAATATCACTTTGGTCAGCATCCAATTTTTATTAATCGAGTTTTAGGCTTTAAATTAGTGTAGCGTATTTTACCCATTAAGACAAATGTATCAAACTCTTTTTCTATGAGGTGTTTTCCTGTGGATTTGGCCTGTGTAAAAGTTCTCTTTATGTATTCATCCTGCATTCAGGTCATTTTTACACTGCATAACATGCGGATATCAAAACTCTCTTCATGGTTTGTGTGTGTGTGTGTGTGTGTGTGTGTGTGTGTGTGTGTGTGTGCGTCTATGTTAAATGGTAGATTAGTAAAGACCCTTTTTGTTGGTTCTCCAAAAAGGAGCTTTCACATAAATCAAAGCAATTAAAGGATTATGTTACTGAATAGCACCAGATTTTACATGAATTATACAGTGCCAGGTTTTATGCATCATTTCTGCATATTTTTAATTTTCTTGAGTGCAATAGAGATATTTGTAGCTTCTTCTTCTCTGAATACTTATGCATTTGATGTGTTCTTATTCTCTGTGACTGTCTTAAATATGCATCTAATCTACAATCTTTCTATCTTACTAGCTATTTAAAGTTATAAAAGACATTTATTATCATCCGATGATTATCTGACTATCCGTATTCATGTCAATTTAGAAACTGTAGGACTATAGTTAATTGAGGAAAAAGGAAATCAGTTTAAGAATGTCTCTTTCAAAGCCATTTTGTAAACAGTTTAATTAGCATGAAGTCCATGATAGTGCTCAATAAATCAAAATTCCTGTTGCAATTATGTCTAAAATCTAGTGTGCTGATCTTTTTACTCAAACATTTTTATGAGAGTGGCTTGATCAATGTTATTTACATTATCTAACAAGCTAGAACGCTGATGTATTCTAATCTCTCTTATTAGAGCTGTCCATTGAAAATATTCACTTCCAAGGTTTATTTTCAAAAGCCGACCCTCAATATCAGTGGTGGCCAACAATGTAATTAAAAACCAGAAAAGCTAATCTCCAAGTAAATGACTGGTGAGCTTGTGAAACAACCGACTGCATGAAAATGCGTGGTGCTTTTAAGAAGAACGTTTTTTTTTTTTTTTTCCGGGATGTGATTTTTTTGAAAAGTGCTGGTTATTTTATAATGCTTGAAATCGTGAAATGGCCTTAAATTTTTACTAAATAAACTACAGAATGTTATGTTTTCTAATATATTTATTTAATGCACGGATTGCTTCTAACACCACTGCACAAGATTTCGGCGCCGTCTGCTTTGAAAAAAAAAATTGCTTTTGAAAGCGTTACTCGCCAGTTGGCTGTTGGGGGCGTGGTTAGGGTTGTTAGAGTGTTTATGAAATTTAGTTTGCCTATGCTTTGCATTTTTAAACTTTCTCCCTTTTGCCAAATTAGATTGGTTAGTAGATTGGTTAGTAGACAGCAATATTCATGTCAGTTCACAGGTTTACTATTGGATTGAAGTATGGGGTTCATATGTTATTCTCAGATACTAACCTTCCAAAAATCATCCATATTGGCATAACTTCTCTGTTATCATTATATGAGAAAAACCTCATAAAGTCATTAATATATATTGTGCAATTGAAAGCAGATGTATTTAACACGTGTGCCTTGTTAACACATTAAGTGTGATATTACAATAATTGTATGTTCCATTTAGATTGTTGAAACGGATGTTGAATAATTATCAGATAAATAATTATTGTCTTTATTTTTAATGCAGTTGAACACAATATGGAAGATATGCATTCAAATGTCAATTTATTAAGTCATAAGTCATGATCACCCTGTCAAGGTTTATTTTATGATAAAAAGATAAATTATTGGAGTTAAAAAAAATAGTATGTTTTAGAAGAAAATATTATTTCAATTTTTCTACTTCAAATTTTCAGGTTTAATTCAATGTGTTTCCTTGAAATTTACTGGTGAAATATTCTTCTACGTCAAAAGTTCTGTGTACATTATCCCTTTATATGCTTTATTTAGATTTTTTTTTTTTTTGCCTTTTTTTGTTTCAAAAGTTCTGTCCAGTCTGCACTCCTGGTGTTGGGTCATTTTTTTGGTATAGCTACTAAAGAATGTGATTCCTTTGTGGAACAAGTCTGCCTAGACTTTTCACACTTTCCCTCCCACGCATGCAGCACTCAAGATACACATTTACAGGTCAGGATGCCTAGCTATATGCATAAATGACCACAAAAAGCCAGTTATCTTTGGAAGGCTTTTTGCACTGTTGGTTTGTACTTAGATCATTGTCAATACAAGCCTTGATTTTATATTCTTATACTGTATGTCAAATCCATAATCCTTTATTCATTTGTTGAAAGGGATAATACTTTGGCAGTGGCCTTAGATTTAGATCGCTGCCCATTTTCTTCGACTTTTCCATTAGAGTAGAGAACCGGAAAAAATATTGTATATTTCAGTTTACACAGGAAATGCCACTGAAATGTTTTTGGACACAAGATCTCAGCAAGTATTCAGAGCTTTCAAAGGCTTTTGAATTAATCAACACAGCGAAAACATTTGAGCATTTGACTTTTCAGAATTTCAGTATGCGGTTTAATTTATTAATAGCTAAACATGCACCTTATACTAAATGATATTTCATTGGTGTCTGGAACTAAGTGATATTGAGTTGATAGCGGTCAAATATCAACATTTAAAGTCCTCAGCTGTTTGGAATACTTGGAATGCACAATGCATGCTATTGTGTCCATGTCGAGAACTTAATTGGAATATTTAAACAGAAACCAGTTTGCGTGTTCTCTAAAGCCTAGAGTTTCATTCTTCCACATAGATTTGATATGTTCACTTGGATAGAAACTTGAATTTGGATTCGTTTTCCAAAACTTCTGGAGAATCTTTCATGATAAAACTTTATGGTCAATCGAACAAGTCCGCTTGTGAAAAAGTGACATGTCTTATGTGATTCGGAGAGAATCTTGGAAGTTTTCTTGGATCTCAGTAGATGGGCACACAAAGGATTTTGATTTAAGTTGTATTTTGTTGTTAATGCAGCTCTTTGACCTACGGAGTAGCAAGTTCACACAGATGTGTTGATGAGATGTCTAAGTCATGCATTTAAAAGACATTCTGTTTGCGGAGAGTGGAACTATATTAAAGCAGAAAACTGAAATGCACTTCATCTTTTGTGCCTCATTAAGTTTGGCATTGTAGGCTCTTGTGAGTTGATTGTTTGTTCCGTAAATTAGAGATCCATCAGAAGGAAATATAGGAATTGGGGCTGTCCCTGACTAAAGATTTTTCTGTTCGACTACTAGTCGTTCGTTTAAGCCATTAGTCGACTAATCGTGCGTTTACATTAATAAGCCATAAATCATCATAACCAGCTTAATGTATATATAAAACATAGCCTAATCAGCGCTCAAGCGCAAGCATAAAGCTTTCCACAGCGCACCGTCAAAAGTAATGATTATGAGTGTGTCGTGAAAAAACACAGAAGGCGACTGTCTAAACATTTTTAATAATTTATTGTTTTCTGTGTTTTCGGCTGCACAACAATGCTGCCTCGTCATAGCAGTAGTGCATGTTTCATATGGATTACATAATCTGAGAATATATTTTTCCATTTGAATTGGTTTGTTTAAAAGTAGACATTTCACGCTTTCCATAGATACATTTCTTGTGTTTGTGAAGCAAGTATACGCTGAGTTTCGGATCATTTTGTTCATTGAGACCAAGACGACAGAAGGCACATCCTGATTGTTTTTGAACATTTTGCTGTTATTGTGAGTTTACAGAAATAAAAGTAGACCCTTTACAGTTTGCATTACTCTTATCTCTGACTAAAATGAGTATTTTCACACCAGCACCTCAATGTCATGCACTCTCTCCACACAAACACTTGGATATGCTCCTAATAATAGCTCACTTTATCTATGACTAGGCTAACATTAAAGCGAGCGGACTTCTAAAGTTGCTGCTACTTATAAGCCATATTTGAGGTCGATGAATGATGAATGATATGCAAATGGATTTCCTGCCGTTAACAGTCTTTTTTTTCTGTGACTAACCAACTAATTAAATCTTGCTCGACCAGGCCTCTTCTAATTGACTAATGGTTAGTCGACTATTACTAAACAGACTGGTTTAAAAAAGTTTAAAAAATACTGAAGGTATTCAGTCAAGAATGCAGTTTTCTGCTTTTCTTGTCAATATTGTTGTCAGATTAATAATATTTACAACATGATTGACAGTGACAGGTCTATTAGGCTGCATTCACACTGCAAAGCCTAATTGACACATCTGATATTTTGACACTCATCTAATTTTCTGTGTCACTAGTTTATTTCCACTTACACAAACATTAATATCTTGCCAAGATGGGCATTTTGACTGACAAGTGCATTTGTCCATTCCCACAAATACATATGTGAGCTTTCAAGTCACTGAGAAACGCAAGTTGCGGTAGTCTTTTCTTCCATATTGTGATGTATATTTGAGTGAAACGCCTTTTCAAATAAGAAAAAATGTAGGACAGGACTTGATTTTGTCCATCTGGAATTTGATTAGATCATTGGATGGTTATGGTTTGCTGTTGGTCCGTCTCATGTAAGTGACAAGTTGTTTTAGAAAGATTGCAATAACAGTTTAATTAAAATAAATAAATAAATCACTTATAATAAATGCGGCAATATTCCATAAAAAAGAAGAATTGGTTATTTTTAGAGACCGAAAGTGATTCAATGTGCCAATCTACTCGCAGTGAAGTTTTTTTTGTTGTTGTTGTTCTTTGCTTAGAAGTAAAAAGAAGTTAAATAACTTTGATATACTGTTAACGAACATCCAGGCGCCATCCACGCTGCTGAGAATGACGTTTAGATGAATACGTCAATACGTGCTGCACACTTTCCTCTCAACAACAAAATAAACACACAACAAAAACGATAGCATTAAGAAAACAGCAGTAAAGAAAGCATTCACTGGCATCATGACGACAGATGAAGTCATTTAAATTTCACTGCTATGATAGTTTGATTTTAAAGTATATTTGAGACTTTAGTATAGACCATATAGATCTGGCTATGTGAGACTATTTTTGAATTAATCCCTTTTTTTTTACTTGACACATTGACGTTGCAGAATGGCTCTTTCTGCATTATCCTGAACATTGTATAAGCTTCTGTGTCATAGAAGAGAGGCTCTCGTGTGCATATACTTTTGATTTTCCTGAGTGCTTCACATAAAAATCAGTCTACAGGCTTTCATAGACAACCTAGGAAGTCAGGGAACGTCTTGTGTTTTTCTAAGCTCTTCACACATTGGCAATAAAGAACCGATTAATACGTGGATATTCTTACATATAGCCCCTTTAAGAAAAAAATATCTGTATAAACACACATTAAATGCCATCAACTATTCATTATTGCACAAATACATATATAAGAAGGAATTATATGACATCCCGTCTTGGAATGGGTTAAATTTTGCTCGATCCTGTGGCTGTAGAGTAAATGAATGAGTCTAACCCAGACATATTGTACGTAACGCCACTGTCTGACCCTGCCTCCTCTTTCCACATTTAATGAAACTATTACTGCACTCAGGCGCTGACTGGTTTGTCTTTAGCAGCCTCCAACCCTCCCTTTTCCAAAATTGGGAAGGAAAAAAAAAAAAAGAACGTTTCTCTATTCATGGTTCACAATCCAGAAATCCAGGAAAATGAGGTTATGGAACTGGATATGTGCCACGTGCTCGGTGTAGATTTTCCCTCTAGAAAAGGAAAGGAGGTTGGGAGGGGGGAAAGGGATCTGAAGGAAAAGTTGAGGATAAATATATAGCAGAAAGACCAGCTGTGTTATGTCAGTAGTTTAACGTCAGTAGGATTAGCAGTTTTATTTTCCTGCAAGCTGATGCGGAATGTAAAAGACAGAGGGAAAGACACAGCTACTTGAAAAGGAGAAAGGGCAGCACGGTTTGACTGCCGTTAGAGATACTGGGTAAAACGGATAATTGGTGCGAGGTGTAAGCCTGTCAGGTCCTATACCGGTATTCACTGTGTTTACGTCTCTCTCGGTCTCGCTCTCCCTCCCCTCGGTCACGTTTTTTCCACATTAGACGTGCTTGCCAGAAACGGCGGAATTGCCTCTCACTGTAATCATGATTTACCACAATCAGCGGCTTCATTCGTGGTGTGTGTGCATGTGTTAATCATTCATCTGATTGATTTATCTTAAACAGGGAGTGAGGGGCAAGCTGAAGGAAAGGAAAAAATATGGCAAAAGAGGAGTGCAGGGAAAGACAAATCCTGGATTAGATCCTCTTCTCAGTTTACCATTCAACAACTCATTCCATATGCTGCCAACTCCTTAAAGGGGTAGTTCCTCCTAAAATAAAAATGGCCATTATTTACTCACCCTCATGTCAATTGAAACCCATATCTTTCTTTCTTTTGTGGGAAATTTAAGCTTCAAAAAGGAGACTAAGACACCAGGAAAGTATGATAAAGTATTTATTTTTTTTTCGCTTATAATTTTAGTCAAGGTTTTCCCACAATTAGTTTAGTTTCGTGATCATTGGTTGTGACATTTTCCACATCTGGACTGTTTTTGTTTCTGTACATTTAAGACTTGTTATGATCTCTGTCATGATCGTATAACCTTCTGAGAGTGTCTACATACTGCTTTGAACTCTTTTATTTCAAACGAGCAAGCATAATAATGTTGTTCAATTGTCTGTCCGTTTTAAAATTCCTTTCTATCCGTCTAAAAAATATGTATATGTTTTATTTTTAGGTCAGTCTGTTGCCTGATTGAATCCACATTTCAATCGGGCATCAGACTGACCTGGAATTAATCAAGTAAACTTGTAACATGATGACAAAGCTTAATGTCTAGTGTGATGTCATTATATGTTCATTGACACACCAAGTTATAGTGTAAATTGTACGTGAAGAAAACAAAAAAAGTAATTTAAAAAGTCTTCACTTGAACGCAGAAAATTGTTTGCTCTTGGCTTTAAAAGTACAAAATGTGACAAAAAAGTGTAAAGGTATTTTTTTTTTTTAAACCGTCAAACTTGAGCTCTGAAAAAGGGCAATTTTCTATAAATAAAAAAAAAAGGTTAGAGTGCAACACACCTCCTGGTCTTCTTTGTCCTTCAGAAATCTGTTATGTGGTTGAGCATGGGCCATTTCACCACCGAATTGTCTGTTGAAAACCTGCTATATACTGTCGCACCATATGTTACTCATTTCTGTAGGAAAGTGTGTGAACCATTGTGAACTTCTACATTATCCAAAATCAGAAAGCTTTATTGCCAAGTATGCTCACGCAGATAAGGAATTTGTGTTGGTGACAGGAGCTCTGAGTGCAAAAGAAGTACAGACATACATAGGATATAACACATCATAATATTACAAAGAAAACAACATTTAAATAATTCAGTATAGTACAGTAATAGAAATATTGAAAGAAAAAAAATTATATATAACATATAGTTTTATGAACGTATGCATCTTATTTACATGTGCACAGTTTAAGATGTTATTTAGAGATGTACAATTTTGAGCTGTTTTGTACAAATGGACCGTTATCATAGACAGTGTGCAGTTATGAGAGTTTTAACTGTTCGGATTGAATATGGCCTGAGGGGAAATACTGTACCTGAGCCTGGCTGTTTATTATCCTGGGAAAATTTACAGTGTTGATGAAAAACACATGTAGGTATATTTATTTATAAATATAATAGAAATTTGGTTTCATGTTTCTTGATTAAGTGCCAAGAAAAACACGTCCTGGAAAATCACAATAGCTAGGCTTACTTGATGCACACAAATAATTTGTTAATGACTAAAATGATGGATCAGTTGGACTGAAGGTACAATTGAGCTCGATTTGAATTAAATTTCGATGAGATTGAAATGGGTGGTGTACACCTTAAATAATTTGATCAACAGGGGAAAATTAAGCATTTAAACCCTTGAATTTCTTACTGTTTTCTCAATTGACCCTTCACAAACAGCTTGATTGACAGGTAATCTAACCAATCATAACCCCGAATCCGCCATTTTATCCGACAGAGCAGTCAGGGGAGTTAGTAGATTAATGTTTGAGAACTTGGAACTTGAGAAATTTTGTGTGCTCACGTCTTTCCACGGTTGAAACAACATTCCTTCTGAGGTTCATTCATGTTTATTTGATGCTATAAATGAACTAATATGAAGAGATGATCGGTTCACGAGCCGTTTGAAGGAGCTACAGCGATCTGTCACGACACATTAAAGAGACACTATATGGTTTTTATTGTTTAAACTTCTTTAAAAAATTACAATATTTTAAATAATGAAACTGTTTCATACGTTGTCAGTGTCCTCTTTGCTCCGGGATGTTTTTTTCACTCATGATGTGTGGCGTGAGAGCGCATGGCTTGTCGGGCATAGCAACAGTAGCTAAAGGGGGCGGGTTTTGCGAAGGGTCGATTGGATTCAAAAATATCTCGTGCAAATGCGCAAAGCTATTATGTGTGTTTGACAAAACTTATGTCTATGATCATATGTACATATGTTTATTTACATCTCACATCTTATACGAACAGAACAAAAATGACTACGTTTTGGGTTCATAAAAAACAGAACTTTCAGAATCTGCTTGTAAATATACCTAATGTATAAGCATCTTTTACAAACCATTTGAATTAAGATACAGTTGCAACTTTATATCGCAAGCTTCATTTATTAAAGTTTAACCTTTTAATTTCTTAACCTTTGTCACAACTTTTACACAATTTATGACTTTGATGTGGTAAACAGGCTTACTGTACTGTTCCAAACATGTATGATTTTTTATTTTTATTTTTTTTGGAAATGTTTGATATCTTCATCTTGGAATATAGAGCATGAGCTATGGACTGCTGCTTGATGTTTTTTGTAATTTTTTTGGAGCGTATCAGATATGCCTAACACTATTTTGGAATGGAAAGGAACTGCATGAAAATACTACGAACATTCTCATTTTGTGTTTGGAATGACATGGGGGTGAGTGTTTAGTTTTATGGACAGACAAATTTATGTCTGTTTATTGGCATTATGCTAATTGTTGAAGATTATATTTGAAGACTAGAGAGCTTAGAAGTTCTAGCCAGACATGACTATAATTAATATTATAATGCTCTGACAGATATTAATTTTGAACTAAGCAAATTTCATGACTGTTAATATTTACACAGCACTTGCTAACCTTTGAATGCATACAGGGAATGGCAGCACAATCACAAGCTCCACAGGTGTGTGTGTCTGTGTACCCCAAACGTCGTAAAACACCATCTAAACTAACAAAGTCGACAGCTTTTGTCCCAAGAGGGAATCATGTTGCATCTCTCGGAAGAAAAACAAGCGGGAGCATGTTGTTCGGCGTGGCTTTGTGATATTTATTTGTATTTGTGTATGTGGTTTGTGTGTCGCAGCCCATTCTAACAAAGCAGATGGAGAGAGGTTGGTATAATGGCTCCGGTGGGGTTTGTCCCCTGCTGATGACATTATCGCAGTGGCAGGTGTGATGACCTCATAGTGGGGGACCTGATCAGACTCAGGGCACAACCCTTTACCATCTGTCCATCATGGAACTGAGACTTCCTGTGGACATGGGCTGCATCACAATTTGCATACTATTCGTTCTGTGAAGTATGCAAGAATACGATTAAAACATCCAAAATCATAGTATGTTAAAGACAGTATATCAAAGGTCGTCAAATAATATACTGTTTCTGATGAATTTGTGATTTTGTTGATCAATTCATGCTAATATGGTTGTAATGTTACCCATAATCCTGTACGTTACAGAAAAGATGGAGATTTACATTTCTTGAGTACTCAACAACTTTGTCCCAGCAAACGGAATTTTGTTATAAGAACGTTCTCTAAATAGTCATTGTGGGTTCTGGGAATGTTCTTGATGTTAGAGGAACGATTTTAAAACGTGTGATGTTCCTTAAATGTTCTTTCAACTTAACTTTCGAACGTTGATTTGTAACATTCCAAGAGTATAATAAAAATGTCCAGTTTCCTTAATGTTAATAGAATGTTATTTAAAGGTTAGTATGATTCTTTCAATCATTCAAACACCTGCTGTGAACAAGCAGTGAAGGAAAGAGAAATAGAGCACAAACTATGACTTTCTTCAGCCACAGCCTTAGATGAAGTGAAGATAAACGACATTAAATCTCTGAAGATCTGATTAAATGACTCCAAAAACAGCATTACCAGCTTCACTTGTTACTAACCAGACTGACGTCTACAGAAGTTCTTATTGAGAATTAACAGAGGTTTAAATGTTGACGTCTTATTGAAAATGTTTCGTTTGAGGTCATCAGCGTTTGCTTTAGTTGGGCTCTTGACCCCTGACTTTTGTTGAGTGGCTTCTTTATCAGCAGGTGCTTTTGGAAAACGTTTCTGCATTGATCAAGTTCATCAATGTGTTCACCTTAATGGTCAAGTGACCACAGTAAAGTGGTTTCAAGGACTGCTTTTTCTGTAGTTTTTCTTACTTTTGGAATTTAAACATTATTTGAGAACAAAGTAAAAAACTGAAATGATGTGATAATCATTTGGTACACTGAATTGATTCATGTCAGATTACCCAAAACTATTTAAAAGTTTAATACAATATGCTAAGACATCAGCACTTCTCATACAAACCTCAACAAATGGTGACAATAAAAAAAAAAATCAGCAGCATAATTTATCCATGCCGCAATGCATGCTGGGAGCCATGAAAGTGTTTTGTATGCTGGCATGAAGCATGGCACCATTGTTGTGTTTTATATACCAAATGTTGATGACACAATTAATGTTTAAAACAAAAAGCTAACAATGACAGCGTGATTTACACTCTCAAATGAATCGACATTCAGCATCTGAATATTTTATATTTATATTTAAATTCAATAGTTTTATGCTTCTCAATTATACCTCAATTTTATAAATCAACGATTACAGAAAATAAGCAGTATGTTATTAAAACAGACATGCTAATCTGCTTTATCAATTTTTTTTTTTTGAAAATGTCTGCAATTGCTGATAAAGAAGCCACTCAACAAAAGTCAGGGGTCAAGAGTCCAACAAAAGATGATGGTGACCTCAAACGAAACATTTTCAATAAGACGTCAACATTTAAACCTCTGTTAATTCTCAATAAGAACTTCTGTAGACGTCAGTCTGGTTAGTAATAAGTGAAGCTGGTAATGCTGTTTTTGGAGTCGTTTAATCAGATCTTCAGAGATTTAATGCCGTTTATCTTCACTTCATCTAAGGCTGTGGCTGAAGAAAGTCATAGTTTGTGCTCTATTTCTCTTTCTTTCACTGCTTGTTCACAGCAGGTGTTTGAATGATTGAAAGAATGTTTCAGGAACATCATATAACCTTTAAATAACATTCTAAAAACATTAAGGAAACTGAACATTTTATACTCTTTGAATGTTAAAATTCAACATTCTAGGAATGTTAATTTGTATATCGAAATTAAGTTGAAATAACTTTTGAGGAACATCATACGTGTGTGTTGTGTGTCTGTGTAAAAGTCAAACTGAGTATGGACTTAAAATATAAAATATATATACTAAAAGTATAAAAGTATGGACTTAAATGTGAAAGTTGTTGAGTGTAATTTCAACAATACTTGCAGCATCAAAAATATTGCAGTTTCAACTTGTTTTTCATGCAGAAATTACACAGTTTAAGGGGTTAATTCACCCAAAAATGAAAATTCTGCCATTAATTACTCACCCTCATGTCATTCCACACCTTTAAGACTTTCATTCAATTTTGGAACAACTTCAGAACTACTAAAATAAAGATATTTTTGATGTAATCCGAGTGGTATCTGACTCCTCCATAGAAAGCGATTTAACTACCACTTTCAACACCCAGAAGCGTACTAAAGACATTGTAAAAATAGTCCAGGTGACCACAGTGGTTCAACCTTAATGTTATGAAGTGACGAGAATACTTATTGTGCGCAAAAACAAAACAAAATTCAACAATTTCTTCTCTTTTGTGTCATTTTCCTACGCTGTTTACATTCAGTGCAGTTCTACATTAGAATGCGGGCTCAGTATTGGCCGACGCTGTTCATGTGAGCAGCACGACAGTCATGTGGACGATTTTAATGATATCTTTAGTTCCTTTCTCGGCCTTGAAAGAGGAAGCTAAATTGCGGTCTATAGAGTGGTCAGAGACATCTTGGATTTCATAACAAATATCTTGTGTCCGAAGAGGAACGAAGGTCTTACGGGTTTGGAACGACTCAAGGGTGAGTAATTAATTACCTTTATTCCCCTTTAATTCACCTTTATTGGGTGGACTAATCCTTTAAGTTTTGATGCATTAGCTCAGGACACATCCCATTACCGTTAGCCCTTTTTATGAACTTTCTGTGGATATAGTATGCATGCTATACTGAGCATACTATGTAATGTGCAAGATCAGGACTAGTGTGTGAAAAATCATAATGGATTGAAAATAACATGATTTGGGCATCTTTAGCATACTATTTTCTGGTGAATTTTTGAAATTGTGTATTTATACATGCTAATATTTCAGTAATGTTACCCAAAATCTTTTGCGTTACAGTTTATCCCTGTGTCCGAATATGCCAACGTCCATACTATTACAGTTGGTGAAAAAGTATGTGAGCCGAGTAGTGTATCCAAATTCACAGTATTCATAAAACAGTAAAAATACCTAGATGACTTACTACTTCCAGCGAGATTCTGAAGTGTGCATTTGAAGGACACTTTGCTATCCCGTGAGGCCATGGGAGAGGATTAGTGAATGACAGTGAAGCAGTATAGGTCACATGACAGTGACAACATGGCGTTTGTAGTACATCCGAATTTCATTCATAGTACATGCATTCATACTATTTAGAACATGACATTTAAAACCAAATGTAGTACCGTTTATATAATAAGTATGCGATTTTGAATGCAGCTTATGACTTTTTTTTTGTGAAAAGGTCAGCTGCTGCAACAGTTTTAAAAGCCTAAATGTGAAAATTACACAGTTTAAGTGGTAATGAATTTAGCTAAATGTTAAAGCATTATCTGTATAATATGCAAGATTAGGATTAGTGCTTCTGAAATCATAATTTCTTAAAAATTACATGTCATTTGTCATTATCTGTCCATGCTAATAATGCAGATATATTACACATAACCCCTTGCACTACTGATGATGTGACTTTTATGATGATAAGTGATTGATAAATTTTATGGTGCTGAATTCAGGTAGTTGCTAACAACAAATACGAACAACATGAAACATGGTATCAATTTTTTTTTAATTTGTCCCTAATACTGGCACATCAGCTTAGTGCATACAAAAATGTGCTTTTTAATCAGTGAAGTGTACACTATATTAAAATCAATTAGAAAACTTTTTTTTAGCGACCTTGAACTTTTCAGACTCATTTTCTAGGTTTGCCGCTTCTCAGGTCTCCTTCTGCACATCTATTTTGTCTATATGTTGCTGTAGTGCTGATTACAGAAGCTCTTACAAATGGTTTTGATTGATAAGCTAAAAGGTGTCTGAAAGCATTTTTTTAAAAGACGGGTCAAATTTAACAACTTGTCTCAGGGGTCATTTCAGTGTGTTTAGCTAATTTGTGTTTGTTTTTGTGTTGGAGGGTGGCAGAGTGGGCAGATCGATAGACAGATACACACACAGGCAGACTTCAGCTTTATGGCTTTCACCCAATTGGAATTCAGTGTGTCTGGCGGACTGTCTGTGCGGGGGCTCCATGAAGAACTCTTGAAGGAGGTTCACAGCACATTGACTTTGCATCCATAAAAGAGGCTGCTACTGTATTTGTGTGTTTCTTTGCTGAATAAAACCATTATGATGGTGTTTTGTTTCAGTGGTGCCTTCAGGAAAATTTTTAATGGGGTCGCTGGAGGGGCACAGTAAAAATGCCAGGGTAGCGCACAAAAACACACTGGAAAGTGGTGACCTAAGATTTTTATTTTCAAGGACCTATTTGTGATCTAACCCATAAACATGACTTTGTTTGACATCAGGTTGATGATATAGGCAGATTTAGGGCTGTCACTAAAGATCATTTTGACGATTAATTGAGTACCGTAATTTCCGGACTATTGAGCGCACCTGAATATAAGCCGCACCCACTGAATTTAAAAAAAAATATTGTTTTGAACATAAATAAGCCGCACACGTCTATAAGCCGCAGGTGTCTACAGGTACATTGAAACAAATGAACTTTACACAAGCTTTAATTAAACTCTAAAATCCTCAAACTTCATCGCGGTGGCGATTGTTTTGGCTTTCAGTCAGATCTGCCGCGAATGTTCATTCACATTCTGTGACGTGCTCAGTTTTTTGGCGGCATGTTTACTGTTTAGGTTGCATCGAGTGCGCTCAAACTTCGCATCATTCTGATTACGGTAGTCATTTTGTCACCCTCATCATGACAAAGACACGGAGAAATGCATTGATCTGGCTGTTGGAAAAGGAAATAGAGCTGCTGCACGGGAGCTTGGTCTTCATGAGTCGATGAGAAGACGCTGTAAACAGCAGCGTGAGGAACTGACAGCGCAAAAAGACAACTACGGGGCCGTTCGCGTCTTTTGCGCGCGCGCTTGTCGCGCACCAACATAGGAAATAATGAATATGCGCGCACAAAAGACGCGATATGCATCATATGCATTTCTCCGTGTCTTTGTCATGAGCGGGAAAAATCCATATATAAGCCGCAAGGTTCAAAGCTTGGGAAAAAAGTTGTGGCTTATAGTCCGGAAAATACGGTAATCAGATTTTTTTTGTGTGTTGTTAAAAATAAGCCTTTAAATTGACTTAAAATATATATAACAGTGAGGCAATAATATTTGGTTCAAATAAAGTATTGAAAGCAAGTAATCATGTGATTTTATAGAACAACATTGTAAAAATACATAATAATCAACTTATTTACATTATGTATTATAACAAGTGCCAGCAGATGGCACCAGTGGCCTGGTGTTGTTACACTTTACAGCAGATCAAATCTGCTCAATGACATTTACTTCGAACGATTAAGTTATCTTAAATATTTGGCCACTTCTTTACGATAGAAATGCTACAGCCACTACTATTACGTGTGAGACGCACGTAACCTACAAGCATGTGAATAATTAAAGCCCATATATACAAATATATTTTAAACCCGCAGGGCATGCGGAATGCACCACTTCCCGTTACTTGACACGAGTAAATTGCAATCGGGGATTTTTTTTTTTTTTAAATCGAATGCTCAAGTTTAATCTCTAGATTAAAGAACATTGTTGAGTTAAACCAGTTAGATTATTGATTGATGTAATGTTCTCACATAAAGCACACTGATTGAGTAATCTGAAAAAAAAAAAACTGTATGTAGATATGCACTTGGGGAAAAAAAAAAAGATTTCCTATTTTGAGTTACAGAGAGTTTGGGATGTACTTTGGGTTAACAGGGAGAGATTGCAGCTCCAAAAATCTGAGAAATGTAAAACTCTAAAGGGCGCAGCTAATTGGTCATTTACAGTTTTAGTGTCTGTTTTGAGTCATAACTGGTTGTTTTGCATCAGGCGAGTGATGTATTAATTTTATGTAGGCATACTTCCCAAAGTATTTTCTTGGACATGATTGACAGACAGACAGTGGAAATGTTTGATGCGTAACTAATTTCATTTCAATGGCTCTGTCAGGCAAATCATTCATACTACTTCCATTAAAAAAAGTACTGTGGCAGTACATGCTGTTTTTTTAGATAAGAATAACTTGGAAATTTAATATATACTGTAGGTGCTACATGATTTAGATGTGATACCATAGTATTAGAATGGTAAATGTGCCAAATAACGCTATTTGGCATGTAATTTTAAAGAGGGCAGTAGTACTAGCATGGTATACTACCATTCAAAAGATTGGGGTCAATTAAAAAAAACAAACAAAAAAAAAACTTATTAAGCAGCACAAATATTTTCATCATTGATGATAACAATAGGAGTGTTTCTTTAAATAAAGCTAAATCAGCATATTACAATGATTTCTGAAGGATCATGTGATTCTGAAGACTGAAGTAATAGAATAAATTACAATTTAATTTTACAAGTTTTTATCATATTTTTAATCAAATAAATGCAGTCTTGATGAGTATAAGACAAAAAAAATACTGTATTATGATTATACTTACAAAAAGTACTTTGGTGGTACTCATTTTATGGTACTATTATACTGCTTTTGTATCTTTTTGAAATTTGAAAGCTTCAGGTCATATTCATTGTGATGTGAATGAGTGTTAATAACTCTCTTCTGATTTTCTCCTTTTGTTTTCCAAGAAAAAGTCATAAGGGTTTTGAAATGACATGTGGATGAGTAAATGATGACAGAAGATTCATTTTTGGGTTCTGTTCTTTTAAAGCTTAATGTAGGGCTATGTAAGAGCTCTTCAAGTGTTTTATTATTGTACATGAACATTGTGTTGAGGTATATTATTGAGATGTTCTTTTCATAAACTATGGATGGAAATGTTAAGATGGCCAAGAGACGATTTTGTGTAGGTCAGATGTATTCACAAATTTTCTTTCACTGAGATTGAATATGTGATGTTGAGCTGTGTATTCTCATGCTATAATGTAGTTTTGAGTGCATGTGTTTATATTGTGTTTGGATAATGGAGCGTTAATGTGTGAATGAATTTGGAAAGTGTCGGGTATGCATGGCGAGTATGTTTGTGAGTGAGCGATTTGGCAGTGTGACACGTTGAAGAGTGTGTGGGCGCGTGTTGTGCTGCCTTGCAAAGTGTGTAACTGTGGTGTCTCAGGGCAGGGGAATTATAACTGCAATTCTGATCGTCTGGAAGAGACATGAAATATTAATGGCGCTGATGATTGACCGTCAGACATGACAGATGGCCAGTGACATGGCGGGTTTGTGCGTGCGTGTGTGTGTGTGTGTGTGTGTGTGTGTCTGTGTTTGTCTGTTTATGTGCAGGCGAAGGTGTGAGAGGAACAAGGCCTTCCTCTAGTATCCGAGTACCTAGCCATCCATTGCTGCTCCCAAATCTTATTCATGTGCATAATTGGTTTCAAACTCATTTTAGGTCAAGGGCCAAATTTAATTGTTAAATCATGAGCGCATGCATAATATCACGTTTTGCAGCAATGAATGCCTAGAATCGAGAGCCAGAATGCAGTTTACTGATTTCATTCACAAGAGGCCTTTAATGACATGCATATGAAATGAACAAAGGTATATTAATCAGAACAACAGTATTATTAGGGAAATCTGTGGGCTTTTTCCTCAGAATTGTATGATTTAAACTCACAAATGCTAGTTATAAAGTCAAAATTGCATGAAATAAAGTCAGAATTGGGTGTTATAAAGTCAATATTGTGAGTCGCAATTCTGACCTTTTTTTCAGAATTGCATATTAACTCGCACTTGTGTTTTATAAAGTCAGAACTGCGAGATATAAACTCAATTTTGACTTTTTTTTTTCTCAGAATTGAGTTTATATCTCGCAATTGTAAGTTTAAATCATGCAATTATAACTCACCACTGCATGTTAAAAAGTCAGAATTGTGAGATATAAACTCAATTCTGAGATATACTACTGTCTTTTTCTCTTCATAGCTGGACATTATAACACACAATTTCGAGTTTATATCTCACAATCCTGACTTTTTAACTCACAATTCTAACCATTTTTTTATTTTTTATTTCATGCTCTTGATGTATTACATCTAATAATCTTGGACATAATTTTCGCAAAAACACTAGGCACTAGGCATCTTGTGTTACCCACAGATTCAATTTCAGCCGAACATTGTGTATGTGCGAGTGCCAAATACCACACATATTTAAGTGGAAGAATCTACTGCTTCGTTACATACTGTAGACACATTGTTGCTTCAAGAGATTTTTTAATCGTGCTGATATACAGTAATAAAAGGGCAAAACTGTTTTTAGCATGTTTTTTTTAATCAAATTATCCTGCATATTGAATTCTTATATGCCCAGTATGTCACTCAAATACCACATAAAGATGGCCATCAAGGCTGCATTAATGACAAATACAGTAAAAACAAATGTTGTGAAATATTATTATAATGTAAAACAACTCTTTTCTATTTTAATATTTAAAAATGTAATTTATTCCTGTGGTGGCGAAGGTCATTTGGTCATAAAGCCATAACTTTAGCCTTCAGTGTCACATGATCCTTCAGAAATCATTGTAATATCAATGTTGAAAAGCATTTATTTGAAATATATGTTTTTGGTAACAATGTAAAAGCCTTTATTTTCCATCACACAAATCTTTTGTATAACTTCACAATACTTGTGGAAGATTATAGTATACAAATTGTACATTTAAGATTCTTTTGTGCATTTTTATAGTCCTGTTTGGTCTTTTATTGTATAAAAAGTACAGCATGAACATTCAGCTAAATATCTCCATTTGTGTTCTATGTAGAAAAGAAAGGCATACAGGTGTGGAACCACAGGAGCGTGAAAAATTAAGAATGGGATCAAATCTTTAAATAAACTTTGACTTTGACTGTGAGTCTGTTTCCAGCATGTTAACTAGCTAGAAAATGTATTTTGTCTGCACAGAATAAGATTTCATTATTCTCTCTGTCAAAACGTTTTCAATTTTCCTCAAGAATATTAAACATAATCTACTTGTGGTCTTAATCAGATACTTAAATCAATAGAGAATCTCAAGAATTATTAGCAGGCATGAACACTGGACAAGAATTTAAGCTGTCTGAGTTTTTATTAGATTTGTAAAATATTATGTTTTATCAATCTTAGACATATTTCACTTATAGTTTTAAAGTCATATCTCTCTTTCCATTCCTGATGTTTCTTTAGGAGTCACATAAGGTCATGTTTAATAAAAGATGGCAGGATGGATGTCCAACACACACACGAACACACACGTACGTTTGTTTTGCTATCTTAGTGAGGACATTCCATAGACTTCCATTGATTTTATATCAGGTCAATGATATTTTCTATCACCAACCCCTACTCCTAAACATAACCATCATAAACATATGACCATAACTAGATTTAAATAAAAGCTTCTTTTGGTTGATTTACAAGCCCATCATGTGTGGACTAGTTAATTTTCTCCCTAGTGGTTGGTTTGAGTAGGACAAATTTAAATTAAACAATTTAGCTCAGTCAAATGAACTTTTACGAGTATTTAGCAATTCCTTTTTCTTTCAAGTTCACAGAACTGATATATTTTATGTAAACTGAACTGAACTGAACTGAAGTTTTTGAATTTATTTCTTTTAATTTAGATGAACTTAAGTTTAAGTGAAACTGGGTTAGGATTTCTATTTCCTAAATGGCTTTGCCCATATAGCACTACAAAGGGAGGGTAAATGATAAAATGAAGTGTTATATAATGTTTTTTGTGCGAGATTTAGTAGTGATTAATATTTTGTTATGCTAATTTAGAAGAGTTTTTGTTAATGTGGGTTTCTGGAGAGTTACCCTCATGGTATCAAGTGGTACATGCGGCTTGGTTTGAGTGCAAGTATGTTAAATACTTTATATTGCGGTACTCAGTCAGCAAGTGCTATACCATGCTATTGTTAACATGTTAGCAAATTAGCAAGTTAGCATTGTGAAAAGCAGGGGCGAGGCGAGAGCTGTGAGAGAACGGTGCGAAGCTGCTGCCGTGATTGCAGAGGAGCATCACCTGCGCACTGCACTGGTCTCGTATCTCTTGTGGGAGAGCTCCGGAAGCATAAAAGGAGGAACGTTAACAATGAAGGACGAGAGAAGACCAGGCCTAGATATTTTAGGTTATGTTTTATGATGTTAATGTGGGTGGCAGTCGTCCGCGAGGGACTGCCCCCATTTACTTTAGTTTTGTTGTTTGTTTATTTTGATATATTTAAGTTCGCAGGTTCCCACCTCCTTCCCACATATACGAACTGTGTTACAAGCATTTTCTTAATTAGCTTGTTATGATCCGCTAAGTTTACACAACTGATTGCCTCAAATTTTTTGAGTCTTGCCAGATTATTTGGGTTTACAGTGCACACACACACACACACACACACACACACCAGCCTCCAGCTTTCATGATTTTGATTGAAATAATGTCTCTTGTGCCTGATCAATACAAAGATCAATGCAGGAAACGAAGGCTACGGCATTCGTTCTGATAATTACATGTTGTGATCACAGCTGGAACAATTAGTCAGCTTAGTTGACAGCTAAAATCCATCATCCCATCATGTTTATTTTAGCATCAAATTACCATTTGCCTATATATTCTCTTGAAAGCTTTATTTATAATTTATCCTAATGTTTATTCACTTTTAGCTCTCCTTTAGTATATATAGCTACTCAACAACCCAAATGTAATGACTTTACAGACACAGTTTTTTCTCTGATGATGTATTTCCTAATGAAACTTGAAGTTGAACAACTGTAATGCAACATTAAACATTTTGGAAGCTAAAAGAGTTTCTTTTATTGGTTTAATAATGTTGCAAATAGTTCATTTGTGACATTTGCATGCAATTAATAATAAATGAGCTGCCTTCTTTTTGGGGCAAGATTATACAGACAACAAATTATTTTTAAATCAAAAATGTGCATCTAAATCTGGTGTTGCTGAATTATAGCCAGAGAAAAAGATTTGAACTGCAGCCCACTAATTAACGTGCACTGTTCAGCTCACCACTAAATTTTGCACTCTTGTGTATCAAGTGGGCCAGTCGGATGGCCGTATTAAATTGATTGACAGGCTGGATTTGGCACCTGGACTGCTTGAGAGCCCTGTCATAAATGTTACCCGCAACTCTAGTTGTGATAAAAGTGTGTGTGTTTCTGCATCTATCCTTTTGGTTGTCCTATTGTGTGCATGATGCATTACAAATAAATGCTGTTGGGCTTGTAGATAAGACTTGCTTATCCGTACCTGACTGGGTGCCTCTCTGTCTCTCTTTTACACACGCACACGCACACACACACGCACACACACTCACACAAACACATTTGCTGGCTGTGTCCGAAATTTAAGGCAGCTGCCTTTCTACCATGCCGCTCAATCAGTCAGTGACTTAACAGAAAGCATTTTTGTATGCAGGGACCTCCTAATGGGAAGGTTTTAGACAGGCTTTCAATGTCTTAAAGCAAATGTTTAATGACTAAATACTTATTCTTGGTAGAAATGGAATCATAAGCTTAAAAAAGGATTTTTAAATCAATTTACTTTTTTTCAGTTGATCGATCAGATGCCATTTTTTTTCGTTCCACTAACCGCTATGTATTGGCAGTAGCAAGTCCCGCGCTTGCTCTGCAGAAGCAGCAATAAACAACAGCAGCAGCGTAGCAGATCTATTCCACCAAGACCAAACATATTAACATTGTCATATCCATTACCTTGCCAAATACTCTGAGAGTTGTCATGAAAGAAATACACTTATGCAAGAAAATGAAGGCATATGGTGTTTTTTTTTTTTTTTTTTTTTTAATTGTGTTTTTTAAATGCCTTCCAACCTCCATATAATGCTTGCGGAGGCACATTTTTTAGCATTTTGGCAGTATTTGTGATTTCCATCACTGTGATGATCAAATAATAAGTCTACTTACATTGAGATAATGTTCGACATTGTGGCAGCGAATCTGAGAAAACTTGTTCAGACATACTTATCCATAAACTATTGAAGCCCGTTCCCGCCACTGTTGAGAAAAAAAAAATCTGTAAGTCATAATAATGAGAAACCTTCTCATAATAATGACTTAACATCTCATAATAATGACTTAGTATCTTTAACTTAATAAAAAACCTTTTACTAAGTCATTATTATGAGATACTTAGTCATTATTATGAGATGTTAAGTCATTATTATGAGATACTAAGTCATTATTATGAGAAAGTTTCTAAAAAAAATCCAATTTTTTTTTTGATTAAGTTAAAGATACTAACTCATTATTATGAGATGTTAAGTCATTATTATGAGATACTATGTCATTATCATTATAAAGTTTCTCATTATTATGACTTAAGGAATATTTTTTTTTCTCAACAGTGGCGGGAACGGGCTTCCATAATAAACTGATAATGTTGTAAGTTAAAAAAAAAAAAAAACTTAGAATAAAAAACCTTTCACACTGAGTGTGATGCGAAAAGTTGAGGCGAATTGCAGAAGAACAGACTTTTCACACCAAATGTGAAACGACTGACCGTTTTCTGCTAATTCACGCCTGCATGCTAGGTGGCGTCGACATTTTTCACGACGAGCATTTTTCCTCATGTACTGTATATGTCTCGTATATGGCGTTAAACCATCATCAAATTATTGTAATAACTTCTGGTTATGATCTGAAGTGGGTTTTGACCCGATAAAGGGCAGACATTCATTCTTTGTTTGTTTGCTTTTATAATGGACTGAACGCCAAATCATAAATCCTTATAAATATACTACAAGCTTCATAAAAACACACAGAAACCATCTGTCTTTTTGTCGTCATATTTCATCTTTCATATGTCACTTTTTTTAAAAAAAATCTATACATTTTTGTATATGGCAGAGCAGTAGATGTGATTACAAATCTAGAACTCGCTCTCAAAATGATCTACACTTGCACATGTGGAAGAAAACGGACAGTGATCACATAATTCATTGGAAAATGAATAGAAATGATATTCTGTAAATGAACACGAAAATAATTCTGTTCTCAGATACCAATGATAACAAGAACTCAGCATTCACTCTCTTCTCTCCTCCCGAATGTACCACCAATCTCCCCTTCTGTGCAACAGCAGCTGATCTGGGCACGTGATCTAAAGCTCAAATCCAATTGGACGGCCAGTCACGGAGCGAAGGGAAAAAAAAATCTTCGCTTTTTCACGCCGTGAAAGTTCATGCCCAGTGTAAAAGGCTCCATAGAGAACAGTTTTTGTTTTAAGAGCGTCATCGCGCTTAACATTCGCACCAGATTTTTGCGTTCAGTGCGAAAGGGCCTTAATTCAGTTCAGAGGTAATAAGTGGATTCACATCAGACAATATCATTTATTAATAGATATATCTCATGTTGTGATCACAGCAAATAAGCTAATAATTTCCCCCCACATGTCTTAAGTCTCACCCTGATTTGTCTTGCATTTCCCACACTCACAGTGCTCAGTCCCTGCTGTGCCAGTAGTCAGAAAGAGGCTCTAGAGCTAATTTAGAGGGCACTGCTGGATCACGGGGGCCTGGGAGCTCTCTGCTCATTTGCTAATGTCTGTCAGCATGTCTTTCGCTCATGCAGGAAACACTCGTCCTGTGGGGCTTGATCACTACTGTCTTGAACTGGATGTAATGGGGGAAAACAGCAGGCTGAATCTCAATATGCCGCCTTCTATGAAGTAGAAGTGTGCAGTGTGTTGGTGAAGTATGTACTTTAAGACATGAAAGTATGTGCCCACTGGCTTAATACTGCCCAAAACCGGTTGTTTTAGTTGTATATTAAGTTCTTGATTTGTCTATTCATCATACCGCTCCAAAGATTTTGACTGGTAGTGTATATCGAGGCGACAAATATTTTGCATGAGAATTTGGTATCAAGCCTCCTGCATTGGGACCTCAAGCCCTCATCATACGAAGAAACAAAGTGGCAGCCTTCTCACATGAGACTAGACTCCGTCGCATCTCTGATCTGAGCCCTTTGTGTTAGTCGCCGACGTGGACGACATGTGACTAGGTTATGGAATGTAGGAAGACTGCTGGGATTAAATGCTTCAAAGATGATGAAATAGCTCTTTGATAATGAAGAATGAAGCTCGGACAAAGGCTGTTGTCGAGTTCAGCTGGATTGAAACTTTCGAGCATCTAGCACATACTTGACTCCACGCTCCAAATATCTAAGAGAAAATAATCAAAGATTTATCAGTTTGTTGTAATGAAAGCTGTCCGTAGCAGTTCTCTGAATATTTGTGTCGCTTAAGGGAATGGTTCACCCAAAAATGAGAATTCTGTCATCATCATCGTCCTCAATGTTTTTTCTTTTAGAAAATACAGACAATGTGCTTTTCAGGAAGAACTTAAAACTGGATTTAACATTTTATTTAGTGAAAAGAGTGCTGCTTAAAGGAGTAGTTCACCCCAAAAATAAAATCCTGCCCGTGTCTTTTTAAATCCATGAAACAATTAAAAAGACACAAATTCCCCACTGTTCTTCAAAATATCTTCCTTTCTGTTCTGCAGAAAAAAGAAAGTCACACAGGTTTGGAATGACATGAAGGTGAGTAAACGATGATTAAACTTTCGCTTTTGGGTGAACCATCCCTTTAACTTTAGTCAACATGATTGTAACTAATTTTACTTAATTAATGTAACATAGAGACTGGAATTTGTGGAAAGCAAGAAGATATACGGCATGACTTGATTTTTATCCTTAAAGTTTTGATGGCATTGTAAAAAATAGGGCGCATGACAAATATAGGCTTTTTTTTTAAAAAAACCATTGACGTAATTATACCCTCTATAAAAATCAGAATATTAAAAAAAAATAAAAATAGAAATAAATTAAAATTCTCAGCACTATTTTTTCTGCAATGATTATAATAATTATAACAAATCTGTATTCTAATTCTAATTATAACATATCAAACTTTTTAGACATGGAAATTAGATACAATAATTAGAACAATAATTTCTAACATTAATTATATTTTAAGACTTAGCAACAATAATTATACATGTACTGTATAATGAATATAATAATTTCTTATTAAAATAACATGCAGTTCAGATCTTCCTGTTCTAATCGTTGTGATTTATCAATGCATGGCTTTAATTAAGATAACGGAGTTAAATTTCATGTAAATTTCTTTATTTAACGTAAAGAATAAAAATGTTAAGTGAAGGACCAAACTAAGTCAGACTTGGTTTCTGTCTGGCCTGCTGCTCCTCTTGAGTCCAAACAATCATTCTGTTTGTACTATTCAATCAAATTCCACTGATGAAGGTTCAGAGGAAGATCGTCAGAGCAGAAGTAAGGTTGAAATTAACAGCTGAAGAAAGACAGTTGCACAGCAACAGCTGTTGAGTGCTCTGAATTTCAATGCCATTTAAAAAATCAAATGACTTTTTAACGTGCATCCAGGATGAAGAGAATGATATATTGGTCCAGTTTTAGACTTATAACAGGTTGGTGGGCCTTAGATACGACGTTCAAGTTCAAAGCATACAGATGCTTTGTACCGAAACTCATCAGTATCTTTTTGTTTGTTAATATTGCACTAATTACATATTTCTGTTTGTGCTGGGGTTGGTAAAGACGTGTTTGTTTTTAAAGGTGGGTGTTCTTAGTGTACAAGTCTCTGTGTGTGTATGTGTGTATTTAATATAATGAACATAGGCAGTGTTTCAGGCCTGAGCTTTGATTGATTAGTTTGGCTTGGCATGCTTATTTCCTATTTCTAATCCGGCAGCTATTCATTAGACCTGTCAGTAAAACCTTTAAATAAAACTCTTTCCACATCTCTCTCTCTCTCTCTACCTCCCTTCCTGTCTTCCTCCATAGCTCCTCCCCTTTGCTTTCCATCTCTCTGCTTTTTTTTTTTTTTTTTTTTTAAAGAAAAATAAATAAAAATAAAAATTGATAATATGAATACAAATATGTATCAGAATTAGTAGTATTAAATTATAATGTTAATGATTAAACAGAATGAAATGCTATAACAATATTAACAATAATATTGATGAAAAATATTAAGAGATTGGAACCATTTCTTTAAATATTTTTAAAATGTGAAATTTCTGTCACAAAAGGGAATTTGAAAAAGAATTTGGATTATTTTCAAACAGGTCGACCAAACACTACCTCTATCTGCCATTGGTTGGATTTGCAGATAGCCCCGCCCCTAACTCTGACTATTGGTTGAATCAGTGTTGCTGTGTCAAGCTGATTGAATGCTCAAACAAACATAGAAAGTATTTTAACTTTGGAAAACAAATGGCACATGAGCTTTAAAAATGAAAATGAAATATTAAGAAACACAGTAGCATGCTCAACAATAATTTAACAGTAATCGTAATAACAGTAATTTAAGAAAAAAGGTTTAAAAGTATTTTTTTACAAAACATTTTAGTCACATTTTAGTTTAAGGTCCAATTCTCACTATTAACTATCTATTAACTACGACTTTTGCCTCAATAAACTCCTAATTACTGCTTATTAATAGTAAGGTAAGTTTAGGTATTCGTAGGATTAAGGGATGTAGAATATGTGCATCATAAGTATTACATTTGTGCCCGTGTTAAGTAACAGATGGTTACTGTATGTAATACATAGAAGGTAGGCAGTCCAGATTTGTGAGCGTGGGGGTGTGTTTGACTGTGAGTGATGGTCTCTGATTCAGAAAGGCCCCAGATGTTCAGCTGTCCGGAGTCTGCCAGTCACCATTCAACTCTGACAGGACCCGACAGAGCTGTCATCCCTGAACGCCTGCCAGTCAAACCGATGCTCGATGCGTTCCGGGGCGTATCTGTCACTATTTGTTTTGCCAAAGCCTTGATGAGGAGAATGATAACTTTGAGTTTTACTTCTCAGCGAGGGCATGAGAATGTGTGTGTGCGTTTGTTTGAACTGTCTCGCTGTGTACATATCTCGAGGCTTGTCACGGCTCCGCAGGTGCCCAGTCGTGTGACTGTAAATGAGGCGGAATGACCTTGACCAAAAATCTTACATATTTTTATCACCTCTCATCACATTCAGAGTGGATGGTAATAAACACACCGTATATCACATCCTATAAATGCTGTTTTATGCGTGTCTTTTATGTAAGACTGCTTGTTTTATAA
>CM074293.1:8423268-8730768 GCA_037194245.1 Opsariichthys bidens | reverse complement strand
AATATGTAAACTCGTAGACGGGATGTGTGTAACCATCGTTCTCGCATCTCGTGCATGAAGCGACATTATAAAAATGACACACTCACTGACCTGTGTCTCACGTTACTCTGATTCAGTAATAATAATAACATGTTTAATTTATATAGCACCTTTCCCAAGCTCAAGGACACTTTACAAAAGTCATGGTACAGTTTGTACAGAAAACAGGCAGATAACATAGTATAAGCTAACAACAGGAAAAGGATAATGGCAATTAGTAACAAACAAAGTAAAGTAGATGCAACATAAAGTACACAGGGAAACATATTATGTGTCAAAGAAACATATTATGACTGGTATTGGGTAAACAAATAGGTTTAATAACTATTGTATTATGAAAAACTCGTTTGGAAGTTTGCATTAAAATATTGCTTATTCATCAGTGGTTGTGATATTCTTAACATTTTTGTGTATGTTAAGTAAAGTGGAATGGTACATGTGCGTTTCACGATTATGGACTTCTATTTTGATAATTTGTTATATTTCCTTTTTTTCCTGGTTTTCATGGTTTCTGATTATGTCACTGTTTGATTCTATGGTTAATTGACTCTTCGCCAGCAGTTCGATTGATAGCCGATCTGACCAATCATAACCCCGAATCCGCCATTTCGTCCAACAAAGCACGTCTTACTCACGTCTTTCCGCTCTTGAAACAACATTCCTTCTGAGGTTCATTCATGTTTATTTGATGCTATAAATGAACTAGTATGAAGAGATGATCGGTTCACGAGCCGCTTGAAGGAGCTACAGCGATCTTTCACGACACATTAAAGAGCCACTATATGGTTTTTATTGTTTAAACTTCTTTAAAAAATTACAATATTTGAAATTTGAAACTTTGTTTCTTATCAAAAGTAACCTGCTCTGTATCGCATATCGATGCGTTGTCAGTGTCCTCTTTGCTCCACAATGTATTTTTCACTGTGAGAACATGATGTGTGGTGTGAGAGCGCATGGCTTGTCGGACATAGCAACAGTATCTAAAGGTAAAAAACATAACAATAAAACATAAAAGTTTGGGTTATGGCTTAATGACCTTTGAAAAATGTAGGTCCCATGACCAAACCAGTTGAGAAGCACTGCTTTTAATACGTCTGTGCTTTTCTTTCACAACCTCTGTAAAAATTACAGAGCAAATTACCTACTGTTTTTTGGTGGTCCTCTGAGAAATGAAATTCTGTCTGGATAGGAATGTCTGTGATTGCGGGTATTGTATTTTCACAAAGCTTCTCCTCATTTATTTTGACCTTTGTAGAATACGCAACCAAATTTAATTTTCTCTTTGCGTGCAAATTCCTGGTGCACCGTTATTATGGATTTAGACTTTCTGTCCAGTTCAGTACATGATATGACAGATGTTCGATGTTAATAATTCTTACTCGGATTTTGTTTAAAAAAACGAATCCCTTCTGAATAGTGTATTAGCTTATCCAAGATCACGTTATAGTAGTTAGTACAGAGACAATCCACCTGGATTCACCTTTGACGGAAAGGAAATCTGTAATTTCCTGTTAACATGTTGGAACGATGGAAAATAATTTGATGCTATTTAAATGCTCTATGCTATTTTCTCATAAAAGTACCCATGCACTCAATCATTTCTACGAGATATTTATGTTACAGACAGAACAAGACTGTTAAGTTGCCTAAAACAACCCTAGAATTACAGCAAATTTCATTTACCAGCTTGTAACAGTCAGAAGCAATAATTGAATTTTGGCATGAGAAGCTGGCAAGCTGTCAGAAAATTAAAAAAAAAAAAATCTGACTTTTTGTCTCTGTAATAATTAGCACTTCCCATGTGTACTTCTCTTTCATCCCAGCTCTAATAATTCTGAGTGTTGTGGGATTATTACTACATTGTTTTGACTGACTGGCGTTTTAAATCTAGGATGATTTGAGATGGCTTTTGTAATTTTGCTAATTATAGGTAGAACACAAGTAATCTGCAGGTGTGCTGCTCATGGTCATTGACTGGGATTTAAAGGGCTCTGTTTTGTATATTTCATCCTATGAAAATGAAGCCCAAAATGGCTAAACATGAGGCTTTTAATCGTCTTAACCATAAATTATTGGTCTGGAAATAAAAAAAAAAAACTCTTCAACTTAAAAAAAAACTTTAGAAAAATATCAAATACAGAATTTTTGAACGTTGTTGGCAGAATATGGGAAGTTGTGTGTGGAGGGAGGAATCACGATGAAACATGAGTTGCTTGGTGATGGTTTTTGAAAATCTGGTGAGAAATATAACAATAAATGCATCTCTACCACAGTGAAGGGTGTAGGAATAGGTGTCATTGTGTGGTATTGGTTTGCTACTTGACTGTGAAAGTCATTTAATGCTTTGGACTACAGGAGAATATTGCAGAATGACTTGCTTCCCACAAATGAAAAGTTATCTAAAGAGGAATGATCCAATGTTATTTTTCAACAAGACAATGCTCCGGCCCAAATTGCAAAGACAACCAAGAAGTGGCTTGAGAACAAATCTATCTGGCTCATGTTTCGGCCTGGTCAGAGTCCAGATTTGAACCTACAGTGAATATTTGGTCTTTCATTAATCTCAAACGAACTGGGAGACATTTTTCCACTACTCATGAACTGTTTGAAGCCGTTAACATTGAGTGGAACAACACTGACTCTTCTTCCTGTAAAAAGAGGAAGGCTATTTCATGCTAAGTTACTTTATCAACAGTATTTGTGCAATTCTTGGTAATTTTCTGATGGTGATTTGTGATAAGTGACTAAATATTTTTCCCTTTTTTTTGCCCAAGAGTGTGCAAGCTCAATTTTGCTGTAAATACCTCAAAGAAAGTCATACCTCAAAGAAACAGAGCCAACTTGCATTGCAAATAAACAAACAGTGGAACAATATGAGGGAGGGAAGAGAAAACTTAGGAAGATAGAGGATAAATTGACTGAACACAAAAAGATAAGCTAGAAATCTCTGAACAGTCTTCCATCTGACGCTCCATCCACATTAATACAATTTCTGACAACTTTGTTCTAGTTTACCGAAAACTGAGGCCTTTGAAAATGACTTCCAAAGTGAAGAACCTCTCTCGATGTTAAAAGCATTGAATGTTAACATTTTTCTTTTGTCCATCTCAGATAAGAAATTCTATCAAGGTTGTTCTCGTACAGACCTTTTCTGTTCTGTTACACTTCGCTTACACTTCCGTCATTGATTTTCTTGTTGACATGTGATTTGCCTTTCATTCTTGACCTGATGGAGCTTTTGTTTGTCTTCAAATGTTACTTTCAAAGTAAAAAAGAGATCGCCATCTCATTTACATTTGCCTACAGTAAGTGTGCTTGCTACAGTAGCTTATGGTCACTAAATAACAGTTTATGCCAAAAACAAACAACAACAACAAAAAATGGTAAAAACAGTACTAAAATAACTGAACATATATTTTAAAATGTAATTTATTGCTGTGATGGCAAAGCTAGAATTTTAGCATCATTGCTCCAGTCTTCAGAAATATTTCTTATTATTATCAATGCTGAAAAGTGAAATATTACATCATATTATATTAAATTATGTACAGTGGTTAGATTATATTGTATTTATTTACAGTCATAATCTAAATTTAGCGATACGTGACTATTGAAATCTTTGGTAATAATACTAATGAATAATTTACTGTATGTAGTTGTCTTAACTTATGTAATAATTAGTGACCCTCTGATTCTTTTTACCATGTTTAATATATTTTTATATTAAAAATACAGAACCACTTATAAAAATAGTGAATCAACAACAACAACAACAACAAAAAAGTAGCAACCGCATATAACTTTGTTCAATCAAAATATGGGATATGTGGTTATTTATTGCATGGCTCTCTGGAATAATTTATTGTGATAAAATGCAGTATTTGTTATATCGAGTTCTGTAGAGAACCATGATCTCATAAAACCTTTTTGCAATCGCAGATTCAAATGAAAGAATTACCCTCCATATGCTTGCTGTCGGTAGATTTCCTTCCATGAGGTTTTGGCGCGAATGCTTTTTGATCTAAACCGATCTGAATAATGAATGAAAAGAGATCCATCTGCCCATCACTTCAAGACATGACAACCACACCAAGGTTAACCTAGTGAAGATTTTAAAAGAATCAGTGAGAAAACATGTTTTTGACATGCTCTTGAGGAAAGGTTAAAAGAAAGAACTTCCCAACGTTTCAATAAAACCGACCCTTCTTGACCGTTGAAGGCTTTGCTGGAGATCTATGCTGTGCTGTGGGAATATATGATGGCTATACTCTTAATAGAGCTTGTCAAGAGACTTCTCTTTTGGAGAATGGTAACTCTTTTGGATGGGTCTCATCACCCATTTTACTTGAAAGAGTGTTAATAGAGCACATCGAGACATTTCTGGGGTATGTTGTCCTTGTGAAACAGCAGGACTGTCAAAAGAACTTCTCTGTTTTTCAGGGTATGTGTCTGTGTTTGCAAGACTCTCTGATAACTTAATCTTATGTCGAGCCTTGTTTAAGCCTGTATTTGGATTTTGTTGCAGAAAAAAAAGTGTTTTAAAGAAGCATCACAGATGTCTTCACTATCAAATACCTTTTGCTTAAGACTGTCCTATTTAACTTTCAGTAAATAAATGTTTCAACATATTGAAAACTGTCCTATATAAACACTATTTTCCTATTGAAACACTAAAAGGCAAATGTGAATAAAGGATCACGTTATAATGTACAACATTTAGATATTAGATTACATTTAACAATGTGTTATTAAACCTCTTGAGCTTCATCAGGATGCCGATATTTCATAAAAGTGTCTCCTTTTTCCGAAGAGATCTCAACCAAGTTTAAACATTACAATTGAACTCAAACATTTTTTCACAAGCTATAAAAGAGCAATCTATGAGCAATAAAATATTTCAGTAAAGACTGTAAAAAACCATTAGTGAAGCAAGTGACAGTATAACAATAGAATGACGATCATCCCTTTATACACCTCGTGGTCTAGACATTTCGAAATTTTAGGCGTTTATATCTGTCTGACTGTGTTTGTATGTGTGAGCGATTGTGTATGTCCTTTTCTTTCAGCTTCCCATTAATTTTTGTTTGCTCGCTCTCTTCATTCATTGTTAGTTTAGAACTTCATTTTCAGAGCTGTCAGATTTTGCATGCTTTTGAACTTTAATTTGATTATAAGCAAACAAAAACGTGCTGAATGCTTCGTTACCCCACTTATCTAGTGGGGAACTGTAATTATTGTGCATTTGTTCTGTCTGCCCTCTGAAGAATAACTAACGCTCTCAGCTGTAACTAAACATGCCTACCTGAACACAAAAGGGTGCTGGGATATTTAAAACAATTGAATGTGTATATACTGCATTATTATGTATCTGCTTTTCATGCAAAACAAGCCGCTTATGAGGACTGTTGTGGGTGGTTGCCAAGGAGTTGCTATGTGTTTGGCAAGATGCTCTGGCTCCACCACCCCTCCAGAAATTCTAAGAAATATAACATATTTTTGTGTTTGTATTTTCCCTAAAGGTGAAGTTGTAAACTTCAGCAGATAAAAATAAGGCGCATTCTCTTTTCCTTTACACCACATGCCATTTGAGATTGAAGTAAACAGTTGATGGCAGGTGACAGTTGACCACTTTGTAAATAAAAACAAAATTTTTGTGTGCCTGCAGCTCTATGTGTGCATGAAAAGATAGCCTAAAATTAAAATGGACTGAAATATGTGCAAAAAAGCTTTGAAGATGCAATCACTAGTTAAATTTAAAGCCATACTGAACTATATTATCATACATCATCAGTTTAACTGATGATAAATAATAGATAAATAATATTTCTATGAATTCATATTTATTTTAGGTGCATTACACATTTAAATTTATCTTAAATACAGCTATCAAACAAATCCATTGAAAAATGTGCACAAATGAAACTGACTGAATGTGGCTGGATGGTCTTTATAATTTGGGGGTTTTCATTTTGTATGGGGGCATTCCATAGAAATAATGATTTTATACTGTACAAACTGTATATTCTTACCCCTAAACCAACCCATCACAGAAAACTTTCTGCATTTTTACATTTTCAAAAAACATCATTTGGTATTATTTATAAGCTGTTTTCCTCATGGGAATAGGGTGACCACGGGAAAGTCCCGAAATTGGGAGCTTTGTCCCGCATTTCAATTTGGCTAAGTATTTTCTTCTTCCCTTAAAAGGATAGTTCACCCAAAAAATTATCCCATAATTTACTCACCCTCCAGCCATTCTAGGTGAATATGCCTTTCTTCTTTGAGCCAAACACAATCGGAATTATTTCCTTGCTCTTCCATAATGGGAGTGAATGGTACCATTTTTTTTTTTCCTAAAAAAGAACATCCTTCCATCATAAAAGCAATCCATATGGCTCCAGGGGTTAATAAAGACCTTCTGAAGTGAAGCATCCCCAGTTTTTGTTAGAAAAATATCCATATTTATAACTTTATAAACTATAATAACTGGCTTCCAGTAACGGCTGTAAAGCAAGTCTAGTTCCGGTCAAAGAGCCTCTAACTCGAGCACAGAGGATAGACCAAAACAAAACGCTACACCTGCATCCTACGCCATACGCCGGAACTCAACTCTCTCGTGAACGGGTGGATGGCCATTACCGGAAACTAGTGTTTACAGTTTATAAAGTTATGATTATGAATATTATTCTCACAAAAAATGCATCGCTTTGTTTCAGAAGGCCTTTATTAATCCCTGGAGCATCATGGATTGCTTTTTTGATAAATGGATGCGCTTCTCTGGGCTTCAAAAAAAAAAAAAAAAATGGTACCATTCACTCCCATTATAAAGCTTGGAAGAGTCAGGATATTTTTTAATATAACTAGAAGAAAGGCATATACACCTAGGATGGCTTGAGGGTTTGTAAATTAGGGGATAATTATTGGATAATTATGGAATTTTAATACTAAAATGCTTCAACGAGACACATACTGGATTAGAACATCCTAATCAAAGATTTTAAAAAAAACAAAAAAAACATACAAGTTCAAGATGCACTGAATGCAGTAAAATTTGTAATGTTTGCAAAGTCTAAATAAGGAAAATAAACTAGTCAAAATTTTTAGTTACTAGCCTGTTACTCATTATATTTAGTGGACTGAATAGTTCCCGTTGAGTAAATCACATTGTATCACTCAAACCTCAAATTGAATGCCAGTAATGGACACAATTAACAAAGCTTATTGGTGATTTTGCCATGATGGGAAATAGGCTTTGCAACTAATATAAAACAATATTTACATTGTTTAATAAAAGTAAATTTATCTCTCACATACGTGTCCCGCAAATTTACATCTACTGTCCTGCAACAGATTAAAAACCAGCTGGTTTTTGGACAAAGATTTCAGTTGTCCCCTAAAAGTATAGGGAACACTTTGTGAAACACACATTGTGATCAACAGTATAACAAAAAGTGTTAATTGAAAAGCGGGTTAAAAATAAATAAAGGTGCAAAAAAGTTCAGTGCTTTTCTGTCCAGAATTTTAGATTCAGTCAAGCATATTCAATTCAGTGCATCACTAGAATAAGGATGTGTTTGAACATCAGACATTGTGTCTTTATTTGGAAAAATCCTTAGTATTTGCACAGTTACATAGACTGATGATTCTTTCAATAATGTTTGTCCTTTCCATTTCAGAGATCATGCACTTTCTGCTCAGAGTTCTTTTGAGTGAGCTATTGTCCGTCACGGAGAGATTTTCTGGTCGCGAGGCACTTTTAAAGGCTTGTGTGTGCGTGCATATATGTTGTTTCCCGTTCCGTTGAGAATCCTCTGCCTCCACTTTATGGAAATGTCAGTGATCACCCTGTCTCTTCCGCTGCGTGAGTCCGTGTGATGTGTGTATGCAAGTGTGTGTGTGTGCGTGGACAGCTTGTGCTGGAGTTCACTGAAATGTTTGTGTGTGTGTGTTTGATGTGTAAATGTCACTGATCAGCCCATTTCTTCCACCTGATTACCCATGCTTGCTTCTACCTGTCTGTGCGCTCAGATCTTCTCTGTGGGTAAATGTATCCTGAGGCCAGAGGAAAAGACTGGTGCATTATGTGTGTGGGGCCACTTAACTCCCCGAAACTGTAGGACTTTGCAGAGAATGTATGCGGCTGTCACACTGTCTCATTATATTGGAACCACAAAAAAGGTCAGATCACATGCCGCCATCATACTCGCATGGTGTATTTGGCACTAGAAGAAATAATGTTTTGCCTCATTAAGTGCGGCATCAAGCTCTTTTCCTGTGAGATCAACACGGTAATCGCCCATCGGTTAAGGATTAAAGGTGTTGGCACAAAGTTTCAGTACTGAACAATGATGACGCCATAACTGGAGAGTTATGAATATAATCTAAATTAACTTTGCCTTGCCATAAAAAGTTTAGTGATATAGTGTTTTATTTATATTTTCTAGATTCTTATTGACCTATGGGGATCTTCTCTATAGTATAATTTTCTGTTTTTCATTTCCTCTCTGTTGGTTGTGCCCTGTGTTATTTTTTATTATTGATACACTGTTATTGAAACAATTATGTTTATTTACTTTCATTCTAATGGACTTTTAGTTGGTTTGTTTTCAGTCACATGATCCCTTTGTTCTATTTTCCCACCTTTAATCTGTTACCATGGACACTCATTAATTATCACAGCTGTTTGTCATTGTCTCATTATCACTGTGTATTTAAGTTCCTCAGTGTGCTCACTTCATTGTCCGGTATTGTTTGTGTGAAGACACGATTATCTTGCCTTCTTGCCTTCTTGCCTTCTTGCCTTCTTGCCTTCTTGCCTTCTTGCCTTCTTGCCTTCTTGCCTTCTTGCCTTCTTGCCTTCTTGCCTTCGGGTTATCCGAGTTTGTATTATTACGGAACCTTTTGGTTTGTAGAAACCTGTTTGAACCTTTCATCTTCTCCATCTGAATCTCAGCTTGACAATCATAGGTTTTGCAAATATTTTCTATTCATGACTTTAAAGTTTTATTAAATTTAATATTTTTAGAATTTAGTTTTTCTATATAGTTTTCAGTTTTAATTTTAGTTATTTTAGTACTTTTGCTAATGTTTTTTTTTATAGTTTTATACCACATGACCTTGATTTGGTGGTTTTTAAATATTAAGCAGTTTTGTTAAAATTATTTATAAAAAATGAAATTATTCAAATATAAAAGATTATACCACAAAAATTAACTTTTTTATCATTCTATTAATTAAGAATTTTCTTGAATGTATTTTTGAATGGCCTAATACTGCCCCAAACAATTGCCAACAATTTGTAGTTTTCCCAGAATGTGTCTGTAAAGTTTCAGCTCAAAATACCCCACAGTCAATTAATTTTAGCTTGTCAAATTTGCCCCTATTTGCCCCAAATATACCATTTGTATGTGTGTCCCTTTAAATGCAAATGAGCTTCTGCCTCCGCCCCCATTTCCAGAAGAAGGCGGAACTTTAACAGCTTGTGCTTTAACAACAACAAAACTCACTCACACAGTTTTGAATCTCACGCAGCCAAAATGTCCGAAATTATCAGTTGCGGTGTTCTGCCTTGCATATTCAAAATGCATATTCTCACCCATCTCTTCTGGACACTTAGATTTGTAAGCATGAATTGCTTTCTCAGAAGTATTTTATTTTCAAGAGTCGGACTCTGATTGAGAGACTTGGGAGGAAGTTACGATGTTAAGAATCTAACTGGATGTTTCTGAATGGTTAGTTGATAAATGTATGTAGTTGTTGTGGAGTTGGTTGATTCATACTACTCATCGTCTCACATGTGCAGTCAATTAAATTTTTTCTGCAAATCCAGCGTTGAACTGACCCTCGTTTGTGAAGCAGTCCAGCATAAAATGATTTGTGCAAATATATAAAGCTTTACTGACTTTCTTTAGCACATTTCATTCATAAATGAAGTTTAACCATGGTGTCCTCAGTGGCCCAGATGCTGGAAATTTATGGAGACCCGATGTTCATTGCTACATCCAATCAAAGTTTGATTTAAACATTTTTTTTAATGTTTTTTGGTGCAGACATTGTATATTGCACCTGCTACAGCGACTAAACAGAAATGGGGGACTGCTGCGTCTCTCTCAGGACAGTTTCTATGCTAATAGGGCAGATTATCACCAGTCATGGGCGGAGCTTTCGCACATTTGGAAAGACTTTTAAGGATTTATGAGGATTATAAAAAAGGAATGGTTGGATTTTTTTTTTTACCATTATAGGCTGGTTATTTACACACACTGTGGACAAACATCTGTGTTCAAACACCTTATAAAAGTGATTTTGCATAATAGGTCCCATTTAAAGTATTAAATTTAAAGTGTAAGTGTGAAATTTCAGAACATAACCCGTCCCACACCATTTACGAACATAAAGGACGGGTAGTTCTGCATGGACAAACATCACTCAAAAATCTTGTTAAGAGTTAATAGTTCAAAATTCTTTTTTATCACCTTTGTGCATTTAAGCAAAGCACTTAGTGGCTTCAGGAGGGCTGTTTCTGCAATTAGATTTTTTTTTGGATGAAAGCGTCTGCTAAATGGCAAGCAATTTGCTAACAAGTGTGGTGGGAGGCACCGAGGTATTGGCCTTTAGCTTCACAATAGCAGACCGGAGACATTTTTTTCCAGCAGAGTCAGTAAGAATGTTTCAATTGAATGTTGACCTGGGATGCTTCAGTGGGCACACACCAAACGAGAAGACTGTGCCAAAAGGTACGCAGCAACATCATGCTGCCTTCTAAGATACCTTGTTTAGCACAAATCCTAAGACAGCATCAAAGGTATAATATATATACATTTATATATACACAACGGACAATGCAATTCCACAATGCATTGCAACAAACTCTGTGAAGAAAATACAGTAATATCCCCTATATGGTGGGATGTAGTTGAGATGTCAAACATGTGTGTGTGTGTGTGTATATATATATATTATTTTTTTTTTTTTTTTCCGAAGAATTTCACTTTCACTTTTTTTTATTATATCAATCAAAAAAGGATTCGTTTTCAAGAATTAAAAAATTTCCTCCGATATTTACTCACCAAGGATGTCATTCAAGATGTTCATCTCTTTCTTCAGTCGAAAAGAAATTAAGGGTTTTGAGGAAAACATTCCTGGATTTTTGTCCATATAGTGGACTTCAATGGGATTCACAGGGTTGAAGGTCCAAATTTCAGTTTCAGCGCGGCTTCAAAGCGCTCTACACTGTCCCAGATGGGAAATAAGGGTCTTATCTAGTGAAAAGATTGGTTATTTTCAGAAAAAAAAAAAAAATATATATAATATATAATATTTTTTTTTTTTAAATAACCAATCTATATATATTATTATTATTATTATTATTATTATTATTTATTTATTTTTTTTAACAACAAATGATTGGTTGTGTGTAATGTAGGCGGAAGTTACGGTGGCAGGGATGAAAAATTCCATCTAATTTTTTCCCCCACCTTCAAAATCGTCTGACATTGTTATTTTACCTTTTGTTTTTTGTTTTTTATGTAAAGGGCGTTTGGTTTAATTTTTGCCTGTTTGCTTTGTAGGCACTGGATCTGTATTTTCATCTACGTTGCGCGTGAGTTTGTAACGTGATTACCTCATGCTTGGTGGATCGCGGAGCAGTGGAAGACGAATATTTGTGGCTAAAAAGTATATAAATTGTATTTTTAGAAAATGACCAATTGTTTCGCTAGATAAGACCCTTATTCCTCATCTGGGATCATGTAGAGCGCTTTGAAGCTGCACTGAAGCTGACATTGAACTGTGAACCCCACTGAAGTATGTTTTCCTCAAAAATCTTCATTTCTTTTCGACTTAAGAAAGAAAGACATGAACATCTTGGATGACATGGGGGTGAGTAAATTATCAGGAAATTTTCATTCAGAAGTGAGCTAATCCTTTAAATTACGTTTGCCATCATCTAGCACTTATTAAAAGGCATAGCAATAGAATATAACCCTTTAAGGCTTTTTATTCAGATTTCTTTCTTTCTAATTGAAACAATATTGTTTTTTCTATTTCAAAAAGGAATATTTATGCATCTTTGATCATCATATTCAAGTCAAGTCCAATTTATTTGTATAGCGCCTTTCACAATGCACAGTGTTTCACAGTTTGTGCAACAGAGCTTACTGTATATCTGTGAATGTAAATTCAGTTTGATACAGCAGTTCCAAGACCAAATGGAATGTTTTTATCCTTTTGACACTTACCGTATTCATATAGTGTGAATTGCACAGCCTTCCACACCTTGGAGAGCTCGTATTATCATTCTCCTCTCAGGTTGCATGCCTTCCCTACTTGTTTTCTACTGATCAATTCTTCAGAGTTAGTGATGCCATCTTTCTCACAAAGCACTAGGCTGAAAGTCGCTTTGAGATCTTTTTCTGAGTTTATTTGGTAAAATAGAGGTCTGAATTTGTGTGTGACAATAACCGTGCACTACTGACATGAAGGTGACTTATTCTTGTGACAAATAAAAACCCTTCCTTCCACATTAACTGTGTCTGTAGGGACAAGTCTGTATTTGCAGATGTTCTCAGAAGTATATTTCATTTTTATTATGGCCTAAATCTTTTTGCTGCAGCCCAAGGACTCATACATAAAACTATGTTTAGAGAGGACACAAGTAAGCCTAATATAGAAAAAGTCAGCTATTTGAGATGATGATTTAACAGTGTAGAAAGTTTGTATATTTTCAATGTTAAATAAAATATTTTTACATCTATTAAATTAGTGAGAGTATTTCTGTCATGATAACGTCCGCAAAGAAGACGAGGAAGGTTGGTCACGATCGACACTCCACTCCAGAAGGGGGCGTGTTCGGTAATACGACACTGTTTGCTACTGATAAAAAACACAGAAGAAGAGGAGACGATTGATCAATGTGTTTACATGTGATCTCTCTCCATACCAGAGTTTCAACCACGGAAAGACTTCAATGAATCAGCTTGTGAATAATATGTCGTGTAGCATTAAATTTACCTCAGGCGTTTCGTGTAGACAGCATGTTTGTTCGCTAGAGAAATGAACTCTAGTATTAGCCTGTTCGTTATTTACCTGTTAGTAATGTCTTCTTCAAAATAAGTTTAATAATAAAAAAAGAAATTTCATGTTTAGTTTTCTCCCCCTGCTGTACTGAACCCGTACCGAACCGTCATGTTTGTGCACCGTTACACCCTTAACAGACAATGAACAGAAAGAACTTAAATTCTCAAAATAACGAACTGAATGCAAACAGATGTGATCTAATTAATCGTATAATGAATAACGATGAAAACTAACTAGTGACGGGAAAATCAGAACAACTAACTAGAGAACTAAGGCAGGCAAAACAGGAACAGAACACAAAATGAAACCAAAACTAAACATGTCCTTTACAATTTCAGCCACACAACAAAAGATAAAAAAGGTAATTGCGACTTTTTATTTGACAATTCTGACTCTTTTCTTGCAATTCTGAGTTTGTCTGACAATTATTTTTTACCCCTCATAATTATGATTTGATTTAAATTGCGAGATAAGAGAATTTTTCACAATTTGACTCAGAAAAGTCCAAATTGTCATGTAAAAAGGCATGTCTCAACAGGTAAAAGTAAGCTACTTTCAATAAAAGGTCCAACATATAGGAATATGTTGATGTGTCAATTGAGTCATGAGTAAGCAATTGAGTAGGCAAATAACACTCTAGAGCAAATGCGACATGATGCACATCTATCTATCCATCTACGTCTCTCTCTCTCTCTCTCTCTCTCTCTCTCTCTCTCTCTATATATATATATATTCTCATATAATGAGATGTATTCTAAATGTGTACTCAGGCACAGTTATCAGTCTCGAAATGGCCAAATATTGGCTGATGAATCAGCCTGGGTGATATATTGGTCATTAATCAGAGTAGTATTTGGCTGCTATGGTGAGCTTGAATGGTTTGAAAAATCATGGTCAGCACTTTATTCTCACGCTCAGTGTGCTTTCATTCATGCATCATAATCAACCATCAAAAGTTTAACTGTTCATTATATCAAAATTAAACATGGGTTTTCATTCAGTTATTGATGTTCTTTTCACAGACACCGCTCCGTACTTTAAAACCGAGGCAGGGGGTGCTCAAACACACTTGGAGGGGAACAGACTCGTGCTCACCTGTCTGGCTGAGGGCAGCTGGCCGCTGGAGTTCAAATGGATGAGAAACAACACAGACATAACTGAATACACACCAGAGTATAGGTAAACATTTTTGCGGTTTACATGTCTTATCCAAAGTTTAGCCAAGTTTTATGAAAACGACATCATGGGCTTTAACTTGGCGATCTTTGAAGAGCTCGTCCAGATCATGAACAGCAAAACATAGGATTCCCAAACCATAAATTTCAAATTTTCAAAATTCATGGGATTTTTTAAGTAGTTTGTAGCACTGTTTTGGTATAAGTAACCATTATCTTAACTTGCCCCAATGTAATGAGGTCATTGGATTCTGTGTTGGAGATTGTACTGCAGGAAATAGTGCTACAATATAGACAGTGCAGGGTCCTTTGGGATCTCATTTGTACTGTTCCCTTCTTTGGCCTCTTTCTCTTGTCTGGTCATCCATCTTTAACCCCTCATGTTTTGGAGACATTATTATTAGTGACCTCAGAGTTGTGTATAATAAAGAAATGGTGTATAATAAGAACAGTGTTAGCAAGATGAGCGATGAGGTCTATTTTCATCTATTTTAAATGCAAAATATTTAATGGGATAGTTCACCGAAAAATGGAAATTGGGTAACACTTTAGCTTAGGGTCCAATTCTCACTATTAACTAGTAGCTTATTAGCTTGCAAATTACTAGGATAGTGGCTGTTTATTACAACTTATAAAACACATATTAATGCATTATTCTGCTTGACCTTACTACTTTACAAACTATTGATAAGCATTATTGAGGCAATTGGGATTAATCCTAATAAGTTGATCAAAGTGCCTCCAAAGTATTTTACATTGTTACAAAAAAAAGCATATTGTTTACTAAAACTATTAAAACATTTTAGCTGAAATCTTTACAGTGCATGAACTGGACATGATAATCACTCCAGAATTTCCTCCTTGGCTCATTATTTGATCGGACTGCCAGAAGTTAAGACATTTTTATGCAACAGTGGATTCAAGAAATTTCATGACTGGAAGTGACTCACTGAATTAAACATGCAGAGTAGTGAAGTTATGAGACAACAATGTAGTACATTACTGTTTGAAACATTTATCATTGCATAATGCGCTCTGTTTCACACTCAAAAAGATGTAGTATGCAGTATAGTGTATAGAACATAGTTCATTACTCAAGTAAGCACTATGTTAATCCCAGCTCTCTTTCTTTCTTCCAGGTACACGATCATGTCTTTAAACCGCAAGGACGCGGGTGTGTATCAGTGCGCGGTGAGGAACAGGATGGGAGCGCTGATCCAGACGAGAGCTGATGTTCGCGTGGCTTGTAAGTACATGTGTATGTTGTTAGAAAGGGAGTCCGGGAGGCTGAAGCACAAATGGATTTCACACTTCACCACACTCACCTAAAACACACACATATGCATGTAGCACAGGGTCCCATAGGGGATGAACTAGAAGTGACATTCAGGAAACACTCCAGTAATTTCTAAATATGCTGTCAATCCAGTACACTTTATTTACTCTTTGGAATACAGCAGCCGAATGGGACACATATACAAGTATAATACAGCAAAAGCCATTTCATGCCATGTGTTACAATAATTTTATCATGGTCAAGGGGTGTTGGAGTGCCTTAAACGTCCTTGACTGTGATAACATCGTTATACCGCATAAGCTTAAAGGGTTAGTTCACCTAAAAATGAAAATTCTGTCATTAATCACTCCAAATCCATATGACTTCCATTCATCTTCGAAACTTCCACTTTCAAGCCCCAGAAACAGCCAAAAACGTACCTGTGGGAATGTTTGCAAAATGAAAATGCGTAGCACCATGTACATTTCGTCCACTGAGTGGCGCTAAAAGCATGCTCTGTTTTTTCCGTGAATATGGTACGTTTTTATTACGTTGGTTTTATACATATCACTGCTGTTCTGATTTGAAATGTCCGGTGATTGGCGCTAAGCTTAATACTCCAAATAAAAATAACATACCACCAGCACTACACCTAAACCTACCCAATAGTGTTAACAAAAGCAAATGGGACTTATAAAGGATTCGTAATCATGCCATTTTAGCTTGTTTTTGATCTCTCGTCTTTGAGCTCTTTGAGTCATGCGCTAGTTCAATTGACCCTTTGCCGTTTGCTCTTCACAGTTTGATTGACAGGCAATCTAACCAATCAACACCGTGACAACATGATGTGTGGCATGACATAGCAACAGTAACTAAAGGGGGCGGGTCTATGTGAAGGATCAGTTCTGTACCAGCTAAGCTATCGAGTAAGCTTGTTATGTCAGAAAAGCGAAACACATGAAGCTGACTAATTGAACAGTAAGTCCAAGTTTTCGGTCAACGCATATAGCAGTGAAAAGACTGGTTACTTATGTGACTTGCTTGACGTTAAAAAAGAGTTATTAACCTCAGTAAGTTGCGGAAAACAACACACCCGAAGCGGGGGCCCAAGCCACCTCTCTGACAGCAAGCGATCCCTTCAGTTCTCTTTTGCACCTTATTGCACTCGAACGGTCAAATGCACACACACACAGTTATGTCAAAATGTCTGTCTTGGTGAGTATTTATTTAAACAGTCGGTTATCTGGAGCGTTTCAGTAGGATCCGTAGCCGTGTGTTAGCTCTTAAAGGGACAGCAGCTGCTGTCTGTCAAACAACAAAACATAGAGAGATTCACTCACTGCTCTTGATTGAATAACTTTTGTAGCTTTATTATGAATCCGTGTATTTTTAATTGACCCTTCGCAAAACCCGCCCCCTGTTGCAATATCCGACAACCCATGCTCTCTCACACAACTCATCACGTTCTCCTGCAGTGAAGAAAACATCGCGGAGCAAAGAGGACACTGACAACGTATGGAACAGTTTCATATTTAAAATATTGTAATTTTTTAAAGCAGTTTAAACAATAAATAGCGGATAGTGTCTCTTTAATGTGTCGTGACAGATCGCTGTAGCTCCTTCAAGCGGCTCGTGAAGCGATCATCTCTTCGTACTAGTTCATTTATAGCATCAAATAAACATGAATGGACATCAGAAGGAATGTTGTTTTAACCTCGGAAAGACGCGAGTAAGCGCAATATTTCAAGTTAACCAACATTAATCTACTTAATAGACTGCTTTGTCGGATAAGATGGCGGATTCGGGGTTATGATTGGTTAGATCGCCTGTCAATCAAACTGTTTGCGAAGGGTCAATTAATGTGAAGACTGCAGTGTTTTAGATTTACATTTGATCGTTTCTGTATTGTTTCTTGAATGCTATTTCAAGTAACAATTTGACCTACAGTATTTGTCCTATTGTTTTTAGTTCTTATTTTGTTCTTGATATTAAGATTTAGGTTCATATAACTATATAATCGAGCAAAGAGCTTTTGGTATTTAAACATTGGCATAATTGTTGTAATAATTACATTGATGTTAAAATGACATTGTCAGATTTGTGAGATTTTCAGAACTTGTAGTGATTACTTTTAGAATGTGAAACATGTATATCGGTCTGGTAATTTTCAGTTTTTAAATATTTTTAAAATATGATTTAAATAGATTTTACACACTTAAAGCAATATTGTATCGCATATCGACTATCGCATTATTTAACATATCGCATTTTTCTTCAATATCGCACATATCGAAATATCCACTTCAAGTCTCGCCATGCTGGCTAAGCGATGCAAAGTCCAAAATGTATTTATTTACCAATCATGCATTTTCGTAACAGGTCTTTTCAGATCGTAACATAATGTATTGTGCAAGGAGATGTGAAAACAAGTCTTTATTAATTCATAATCTGACCTGGTTATCATAACTGTGTATGAAAATGATTAAAAGTGCTTGCTCTTTTACTGCCTCTAGTGGTTATTTCTGTTGGAAACTGCATTGATATTGGTACGTATTTTGCGTTTTGCAAAAATGTTCTCACAGCTACGTTTTTCCATGAGATCAGGTTGCCCAGAAAATTAGCAAAGAGATCATTAAAGTAATCCCGTGGTTTAACCTCAGTTTTGTAAAGAGACGCGAGTGCTTTGTTTGCACACAAAAAACATCATTTACCACTATAAAATATTAACCTTTTTTTCTATGTTGATATCAGCTAGAGAGTAACAGAATTATGAGATGCTAAATGTGCCTCATGTTGCAAATTAAATCGCAGTCGCAGTAGAATATTTTTCTCGCTCTCTTTATTTCTCTCTCATAGACATGGATAACTTTGCTGAACTGGAACAGAGAAAAACGGTTTCTCAGGGAAGAGCCGCCGTCCTGAATCCCCCTGCTGTGAGCAGTTACCCTCGCCCTCAGGTCACATGGTTCAGAGACGGCTTCAAGATCATTCCTAACCATCGGGTGTAAGTTGCCATTTGACATTTTGACATCTGTGAGACTTGTCCGGTAAAAAGATCAATGGATATTGACAAAAATCTGCCGTAATTTATTATGTAAATGGTTTTGTCTAAAACGGACGCTTAAGTCATCATTTACTGACTGCCATCATTTGTTCTCCAAACCTGTATTACTTTCTTCGAAAAAATATCTGTCTTTTTGATGAATATTCTGCTCGTTCTTTTCAGTAGATTGAGAGTGAATAAGAAAGACAAAGCCATTAGAAAATTACCCTAAAAGTTCTTATACGACTCATGTGACGAACAGACCAAAGTTTATTCTCTGAAAGTGATTATTTCAAATTTCAGTCAGTCTGGAACGACATGAGGGTGACTAAATGATTACAAAATTTTCATCTTTAAGTAAATGAATCATTTAAAGGACAAATTCTTATTGACATCAACCTGTTTCAATTCATTATGTAAATGTATTCCTAACGCAATAGTCTGTCAAAAAGTCAGGCAACCCTCGTCTGTACACTCTGGAACACACATGCTTGCATTGAAAATAGTGTTACATCAATCACTGTCTACTGTGTCTTTAGACTGATTTCATCAGTCGGCCCCCACGGCAATGATGTGCTTTATGACATTCATTGATTCTCTAAATGAAACCGGCACGTCCTGCAGTTGTTGACGCCACGCTTCAGATTCTTGGACCGTTAGCAGCGGGGTCGACACGTCTTCTCATCAAGCTTTACTGTCAGCATCTGAGGATAGCTCACCTCGCCGGCTGTCAGTCAAACGGTTGTCATGGCACTTATGAGACGGTCTTCATTTCAAAGGCCACTCGTACGTGAAATGCGTTACTCTATCAAAGAAACGAGATCTAGAGGAGAGAGATAAATACTCATGTGTGTCCAAAGAAATACACCCACCCACAACTAGCACAGGGTTGTGAGTAGAGTGCAAATTTAAGCAAGTCTAACACAATATAGATGTAAATTCCAATGTTTTCTGTAAACAGATCCTAATATCTTACACAGTCGTGCTTCTCAGGTAAATGTGTGTTGTTTTAAGGAAAGTTACCCTAAATTTAAAATTCTGTCATTGTTTTTTCATCCCTGTGTTGTTTCAAACTTGCATGTCATCTATGGGAAAGGGGAAAATGTTGAATTTTTTTTTTTTTATTTCATTTCATTTTATTTTTAATTTATTTATTTATTATTATTATTATTGTTTAATGTGAAGCTTTGTGTGAGGAACATAAAATTTAAGGTTTTTTTTTTTAATTAAGATTTTTAAGGCTTTACGAAACGTAGAAGGTGATTTTGTGGACATCTTAAGTCCTTGGAAAGTCCTTAATTCATTTTGAACCACAATACCAGCTGTATTTTATCCATCCAGTCAGCTTTCGGATCTCTCTTTATGCTTGAACATGCTGGATTTGCATTGCTAACAAATCAGATTTGCTCTTTGTCTCCGTGTCAGTGAACAGTTGGGAGACCTTCTAAAAAGACTACAGAGATTTTCAAAAACAAGATAAAATTTAAAACTGAAAAAAAATGCAGGTATGTGCAGGTATAATTTGTGTCTAGTATGGTAGTTTGCCTTGTGTTTTGAGTATAAATTGAAGCATGTGATTTCTAAAAGAGTGTTGAATTCTATCTAGTTGCTTTTATCTGCATGAGATTTCATTTCCATGTTCACTCTTTCTTCTTGATTACTCTTTGAACTTCAGATCTCCAGACACGCACTCCTCTTCTCTTCATCTTGTTCTCAGTCTCTCTCCATCCCTCCCTCATTTAAACCTTTTTTGCTGCTGTTTCTCTTCCTACTTCGTCTGATTGTGATAATTGAATGGGCTCTTTGGTTCCATTGTAGATTGTACCACCATCATCAGGCTTTCCAAACAAACATTAACACACATACTCACTTGATATTTGTCACACATGTTCTCAGACTTTTGTGGTCATGAAATAAATTGAGTGAAACATACTGACCAAGTTTGCAGTCTTTCCCAACAGTACCAGAGTACTGTAAGTTTATGTGCATTTTTAATGTAATGTTATGTGCTTTGAGACATAAGGCAATTTCACGGTTTCTCTCGTCTCGTGACGCTTTGCAAACTCTGCTGTGTACTTTCATGTGTTTTAAAGGAGACGTGGCTTGGAGATGAGGATGGGATGCTTTCAAAGCTAGCATGCTATTGCTAGCCGCTCGTAAATTGCCTACCCTTCCTTTAATAAATGATAATTGGCATTGAACATAAAAAAAAAATAGGTAAAGAAATAAAACACAAGAGGAAAAAATATATGCTTGGTAAGAAACCACGCAGTTACAATTTTGAAAGGTTCTGTAGTTGGATTGTTGAGCTCCAGAAAGTTTTTTTTTGGACAGTTACAGATTTAAAAAACAAAAAGGTGGGAAAAAAGAATCCTAAACTCCAGCACAAAGAACTATTTCAGTATTAAATGGTTCTTCAGGACAATATGGTTCTAAAAAGAACTGTTACTATGTGTGGAGAACACTAAAGGCCCATTCACACCAAGAATGATAACTTTAACGATAACTGTATTAGCATCCACATCAACACATTATAACTTTGTTTATTATGTATACGTTTATTATAAATTACCTTCCAATGCTCAATCAATTTAAAGTGTATTCTATTGGCCTTCAATGTTTTCTGTAAGTGATTGCAATGATACTGTTCCTCTGTGCCATTATTGTTATAGTCGTGGTGTGGATTTCCCTGTTCTCATAGATTATGAATGATTATTGAAACTATGTACTTATCATAATAGTTATCGTCCTCTGTGTGAACGGGCTTTAAGCGTCTGAGGGGTAAATTCACTAAACAGTTGCATTTACTTAATCAAATATACAGTGCAACTGTTTTCAATTTCAGTTTAAGTCTTAAGTATCACACGATCTTTCAGAAATGTGCCGATTTGATGCTTAAAAAAAGAATTCTTATCAATAAGGAAAACAGTTACTAAATATTTTTGTGGAAATTGTGATGCATTTTTTGCAGAAATTCTTTGATGAAACACCATTTATTAGTTTGAACAGAATTCATGTCAAATGTAAATCATTATAAATGTCTCTACTGTCACTTTTGATCAATTTAATGTGTCCTTGCGGAATAAAAGTACTTATTTCTTTCAAAAAATTAAAGATAGTTTAATTCTGATGAACTATATGATGAATTTTTTTTGTTTAACTGATATTTCTCCAGTGGCATCATGCTGTAACACCCTATTGGGCTCTAATTGTAATCTTTATTTTTAAGTACGTGGCCTCATAAACAGATCTGCCTGAGGACAGGATGTTGAGCAGCTGGTGTCCTATTAGTGACACAATAACCTGAAGCTGACTGCTCTTAAGCCTGCAGTGATAACTGTGGACTTAAAGAAGGACACACAAACACCCACAACCCTGAAAATCAGCGGCTCAGCTGTCAACACTGTTGAGACCTTGAGTGCGCCCTTAAGAGGGAAGCAAACACTGATACTGTCGTAAGGAAGGATCAACAGAGGATGTATTTTAAGTGACAACTGAAGAAATGCAGTCCGCCACAAGCTTCTACACAATAGTTTTTAGGTGCGCTTCAGTTTGGCACGGGTCAGTCACTGACTCGCCGCACATGAACACGCTGCACCGTGACAGTTCAAAGTAGTAGTAGTCATTTTAAAACTGACATTGATGTGTACATTTGTTAATATTAGTTAATGCAATGGGTAACAGGAAACTGCACATATTTAACAATTTACAGTAAGTTTGGGGTCTAACCAAGGCTGCATTTATTATTATTAATTAAATGTTTGTTTTTAATCTGGACCTTAAAAACATGGTAATCATGGTGCAAGACATAATGCACAAAGTAAAAACCTCCATCTGCTGCGTACTTATATATAGACCGACAATTAAAAACAGCACGATGAAACATACAACCCATTAAGAAGGTAAAAATACATTGAATGCAGCCCACCTTGCCTCCAAGATCCAACAATACGCCTTCATGCGAGTCATCACCCCTTTGAAATACTTTCATAACCATATAACTACAAAAATAACCATGCGCAAGAACAGTGAGGGTCATTAACAACCTAACAACATCCCAGCTAAACGCTGGTTTGTTTTTGCCATTGTAGGCTAGCGTTTACAGCTGGAATTCAGCACCTGATGTTAACTCCCACATTAATCCACTGCACAATAAGGTTCAGCAATGCATATTTACTCATTTTATGCAATTACCCTCTAGGAATTTTCAATATGTGAACTATGCAAGCTATATAGCTGTGTATTTGACCGAATTTATAGTATATTGTATGTTGCATTTGATGTATTTTCTGTGATGAATATTCAGTATGATTTTCCGGTCTCTACCCTTATATTTAATATTTTGCTGTCTTTTTTTGTGTGTACAGGTGGGTTTATTGTGACCTTGGGAGCAATTTGACAAGTCAAATTCCATCCAAGTACAGTTTCCTGGCTTGTAAACTCTATGTGTCATTTCTCTGTCTGTCTGTCTTTCTTTCCAATAGTGCTCTCTGTTCTTCTATTTCACTCTATTGTCACCACCCTATAACAATTTCACCACCGCTACTCGTTGTGTATGGTTTAACTCATTCACTGCCAAAGCTAAAGTTGGTGTATTCTAAAGACTAAAAGTGATTTCTGATCCACTAGTGAAACAAATCAGAATCATGAAAGTACTGTAATTATGCTTTCCAAATAGATTTTCCAAATGCAAATTCCAACTGCCCACATCTAGCATTTCTAAGAGGCTGTTCACACAGAATGTGTTTTTCCTTTGTTTTGTCTATATAAACACGATACTTTTGCATCTTTTGTAGTGTCTCGTACTTAAAGCGTTCTGAAGTGTTCTTTAAGTTAAACTCGTAAAATGCACGGACCCACCCTCTGGCTTGGCGTCACTTTGTTTACCATTGTTTACATTTATTATATAACCAAATTTCTGAAAATATTAATAATGTTAACAAATTATACATCTTTTGAAAGGTCTAGTGTCAATCTATGGTCTCTGTTTTAGGCTATAGATGCTCTATCAACAGTAGTAGGATCATTTATGTCGGGAGTAGACATTTCTTTTAAAAACATTCCTCGCTTTCTTTTCATTGCACTACCCTGTGTCTTTCCTCCAATTTAAAAGCGTGTTCTGTATGAATGGCCCCTAAGCCATGTGGTCCAGTCATTTGTTGAGCATTCGTTAAAACGAGGTCTTGACTCTCTTTGGTCATTAAAGGATATCCTTCGAAAAGTGTAGGGGTTTAACCCTTGCATCCTGGTGAAATTTGCCCAATGGCCTCTCTTCATAATGGCCTCATCACTCTGTCTCCTCTCCACCAATCAGCTGGTGGAGGGTGGTGTGGTGGGCGTTGCATCATCCAGGTGGACGCTGCATGTTGGTGGTGGTTGAGGAGATTCCCCCTTCCAAATGCTATTTGAGTAACCAGAAAAGTGCTATATACATTTACATTTACATTTAATCATTTGGCAGAATGCGAGGAAAACAAACAAGCGATTCTTCTTGAAGAGGCAAATAGACACAGGAAGTGCTCACAATACAAGTTTCAGACATTGCTCTATAAATGTAACAGATTATTAGTGTTAACCACACATCCAAACAGAGAAATCAATGTTTAGGCATGTCAAAAAGTAAATAAAGGGCCAATGTTTGTTTGGCAAGTTAACATTGTCCAGTTAGCCTCTGCTGGTTGATGATGTGTCTAAACCAATTGGCAACAAAAAATACATCTTTTTCAGATCAAATTTTGCTGTCTGTTCTAACAAAATTCCAATCAACTTAGAAATCACAAGAATCTCATTATAGATGTACATACTAGATGTTTAACAAATGAAATTTAAGCCAAAAATGCCTGTTTGACTTCAATGGGGACCAATACTTTTGTTTTCTACTGAAGAAGGAAAGTCACACAGGTTTGGAACGACGTGAAAGTGAGCAAGTCGTGACAGAATTTTGGGTGAACTCTCTATTTAAATGTGTAAATTTAGCCACATCAAATCTGGACCATAACACACTTCACCTTACTTTTAACTTTCTTATATCTAGCCCGAATGTGTTAGTTGAAGGCCTGGAATATCTTATAGTTTAAAGTTAAAGCTGAAAGTGTGAAAACATCCCATGCTGAGATTTTTCCACTGTGGATTTATTTTGGACTGAGTGCGAGACTTCTCTTTTTTCATTTTCCCTTCCCTTCCCTCTTTTTTCCCCTGGATGGAGAGGCTGGAATTAAAGACTCTGAGTTCAAAGGGAATTTTTTTTTCCTTACAGGAGATAGATTAAAATGCTTATTCTTGACGTTTTCATGTGGTTTCTCTCTTTCTTCTGTCCTCTTTCTGTCTCTTGCTCACTTTCTGACTTTATTTCACCTTGAACTCCATGTGAACAACATCCAGTGCCCATTAAATATCTCGGAGGCTTATCCTTTTCTCCATCTCTCTTGTCTTACCGCTCGTTTGCTTGTCTGATTCGCATTTCCTGCCCTAAAAGCTCTGCGATATTGAAGTCAGAGTAAAGGCTGTTTAGTTTCTAATGGTTCCTCCTCTTTCACCTTGAGTCTGTATGTGCGTACATGCATTAGCAAATGTGTCCAGTAATCAAAACGAATCCGCTCCCTGAAATGTCGACAAAAGAGCTCTATATATTTAAATGTGGACAGTCACCCATGACTGGACTTTATTGACATTACACGGCGGCTCATGCATTAAAACACTGAGCTCCTCTGTTTGAAGATTACTGTAGGCTTTGGCCACCGTTTCAGAGGTCTGTCATTGCGTCAGGATTTGGTGGGGAGAAATTTTGCACTCACATAAACGAATAATGTTTTTTTTTCCACTTCATCATCATCTTTGTCATTATTTGAGTTGCTACAGCATCATTTTTATTCTTAGATGTAATTTAAATTATTGAGATTGAGTTGAAGCAGTGCTGAAAGAGTCTGCTCACACCAGTGTGTGATCCTTCCACCTGGAATTTTCACCATGTTGTATGGTTATATAATGGAAATAATAACTTCACCATATAAGAACTGTACGCAGCGACTGCCTTGTTAAAGGGACAGTTCACTTAAAAATGAATATTCTATTAGCGTTTACTCACCCTCATGTTGTTCCAAACCCATAAGACTTTTCCCCCCTGGAACAAAGAGAATTTTCAAAGAGGGTAAAAGTGTCACTCCTTTCCATGCTATTAACTTTTAAAAGTATCATTAAAAGAGTTCATATAACTTGCGCACTACTTATACTACTAATTGGACTATATAATGTCCATCTTGAGCAAATATAACTATAAATAAATGTTGATTTAATGTTGTTAGGGCTGTATCCCATTAACTGTAATAAATGCTTGTTCATTGGTTTCAAACAGCTCTTTCAGATTTTATATATATATATATATATATATATATATATTACCAATTTTTTTTTTTTTTTTTTTTTTTTTTTTTTTTTTTTTTTTTTTTTTTTTTGGTCTTCTGAACTAAAATGTCAATATCATCATATTTTTGCTATAGCTGTTGGGTACACAAATGAACAGGATAAAAGTATTTTCATTACAAAGTCAGACCTGGGCAATTGGGCAAAAAAGTCATTTTATATAGTTAATTAACTATATTAACTAAATTAATATTGTTAATTTTAATGGTTATTTTGTGTCACCCTTTTCATTTCTTTCTCAGTTTCATCAATTTTATATTTATTTTGCTTTTTAAATTGCGCTGAAAAACCATCTAATAGCCGTTTTAAACTTTTCTATACGTGTATTTTATGGAAGATACTCAATTTAGTTAAAAAGTATTCTTTTCAAACCTGTTCTCATTGCGACAACAACCCCATATAGTGTGAAAACAAGTCCCACTTAAGTTATATATTATGTGAATTAAAGTTGATATGTGTAAGCAGCTGTCTGTGTTTTTCCTCCACTTTTAGACAAGGCTTTTGTGACAGACAGGAATGTACTTTTGTCCAGGCTTTCTGCAGGTTCACTGGGTGTGGCACATCTAGTTGTGGCGGTGACACTTCTGTTATGGCGACTACAGTGTGGAGCTCTTAGTGCTTTTAAAAACTTGCCTCATATAAAGGTGTGATTGTGTCATGTGCGTGTGAAAATTTGAAAGCGCTATTGACGTTTCTCACAAGAGCGCTATTGAACAGGGCCATAGAGGAACATGAAAGCCCACTCTCTCTTCTTTCCTTATTCATTTTGTTGTGTTTTTCTTTGGCGAGCTATTTTTTCCTGTCCTCGAGAGAGATAAAAATATCAGTTCAAAAAGTGGCAATAGCCTTGGTTAATGTAAGTGGATGTGTATGCGTTTGTACATGTTCATTTTTCATTGTGTCCAGTGATGTATTGATCTGTGCACGTGCGCTGAAACAAACAAGTAATTATCACATTGCGCTCTCGCCGATAAAACCATCCAGAGCTAAAATAATAAAACGCTCACGTGCTTTAATTAGTTCACCTGGTTCAATTTTACAAATAAGCAAATTGATTTGGTACAGGTCACCCTGAGATTTGAAAGGAAATGAAAACACAGGTGGACAGGTCTTGCTCATCATTCTTACATGTGTTTTGTGTGTTTCTCTTTTGGTTTTAGAGCGATAACATTGGACAATCAGCTTGTGGTGTTGGGTACGGCAGCAGCAGACGCTGGACGGTATTACGTGCAGGCTGTTAATGAACGCAGTGGGGAAAACAAAACCAGTCCTTCCATTTACCTGAGTATAGCAAGTAAGTTTTTGCAGTATGTGTATATGTGGTTCTAAAACTTTAGATGTACAGTTTCAGGCAATCAAATGTAAAATAGCACTGCATAGTCTTCACTGTACAAACTAAACATATATTAGGCCTTATTAAAGTTACAAAAGTTATTCAACAGTCAGTGATTTGTCTTGTTTGATTAACATTGAGGACACAGACAGCAACATGTAGGCCTATTTATTAGGCTGTCAGGTTACGAGCTAATGCACGGATCCAATATATTGATACACATGTGTTTTATTTCTCAACTGTTTGTTTAGTTAAGACATAACTGACTGTGTTTACAAGGGTACTCGCCAATACGGGCATTTCAAGCGCGAGAAGATACGAAAGAAAGTGAAATTCAGTATTTGTTTGTTGTCTGAGAGAGATTTCAGGGTATGTTTGCGCACAGAAAACTTCCAAAAGCACGAAAGACAACTCGATACTACTGGACACGACATTCACAGAGAGCACGTTCTCGTTTGACTTGTGGTACTTGAATGATTTAAAACAATTTGCGTGAATAGGAGAATAAGACATGTATATATTATGGGTTCGTATGGTGTGTGAATAAACGTGTGAGGACTGTGTAATATTTTTCATGTTGTTCTCATTCAGAGCAGCTCTCTGGGACAAAATATTGACTTCTTTTAAGTGGATGTGCTTTTAAATTAAACACATTGACCTTCTGATTCACCTCTCACATTTTCAACCGTCTCATTCCTCCATACTGTCAATATACTGCAGAAACACCCACGCATGTTGTGTGGCACATTCTGTAGTTTGGTTTTTAAAGGACATTAATTTTGTCTTTCCACTGGGACTGAAAGAGGAAGTTGTTTCAGCTCCTAATTAAAGCTAGATTTTTTCATACCTTTCTGTTTAAACAACCAGCTACGTTTTAAAGCGCAGTGACAAAAAAGGACTTTGCAGAAGACCTTGCTAAATTTCATTTCAAACGAATGTAAAACTAAAGGAACAAAAGGGTAAGGAAAGTGTTCCACATGAAAATCCTCTCTTTAAGTCATTAGTTTTTCTGCAGTGTTTTAGGGGACAAGAGGTCCACAACTGTCAGTCAAACCCACCATTTGGAGAATTTTCATTTTTCCTAATCAAAAATTTAGTGGAGGAGGCAAAGGAGATGTTGAAAGTAGTTTAAAAGGACCTGAAATTGCACAAACAGAGTTTTGAGTTGAATGGATATGACAAGGACACAAGAAGGAGAAGAACAAAGAAACAATGAGTCGAGAGCTGACAGCAGGAGGGATTTTGAACCCAAAAAACACTGCTTTCTAATTAATTTATTAGAATTATTTTTTATGTCCTTCTCTATTGACCTTTAATAAGAGCTTTTGGGATTTTTTATTATTTGTCCATATTGGTTTATAAGCCTTTTGCAGGGGGCAACTCTTCGGTTTCTGGTATATTAAAATTTCAGCAGGAAAACAGCAGGGCTTTTACAAACCAGGAGGTACTTAGATTTCAAAGATATTGAGGTTTGGTTTGTGTTTTAAAGTTTGTGGTAGAGGTAGATAGCTCTAAATAGGAATAAATGTTTGGAAGGCATGGGTTTCTAAGAGAACAGAATTAAATTTTAGTAAATGAAGCATTTCTGAATCTCTCATAATTGAGTTATAGTGGAAAACCACAAGATCTCTGATATATAATGATATCTCATGTATCAAAATACATTATACACTACAGTTCAAAAGTTTGGGGTCAGTAAGATTTGATTTTTCAAAGGAATTAATATTTTCTTTCAGAAATGAAGTACACATTAAATTCATCAAAAGTGGCATTACAGACATTTCTAATGTTACAAAAGATAAATACTATCCTGAAAAAAAAAAAATAAACACAAAATCAGCATATTAGAATGATAACGACTGCTAAAACTTTTGCCATCACATGAATAAATTACATTTTAAAACATATTAACATAAAAAACAGTTTTATTGTAATAATATTTCACAGTACTACTGCTTTTACCTTAATTTTTTATCAAATAAATTCAGCCTTGATGAGGGTTTAAAAAAATATTTTCAAAATCTTCATGTCCCCAACATGTTTTGTCTGTGTGTGTGTGTGTGTGTGTGTGTGTGTGTATACATTATAAGTACAAAGATGCTGCTTTTGAAATTAACAGAACTATATCACATCCTCACATTACAAGTATCAACATTAATATTAATATTTCGAGACATTACGGGATCATAGAGAGATGGCATCATAAAGCATGGATGTTAGAGTGCCGAAACGTGAAGTTTAGCCTATTGTATAACTCAAATGCACCGTGAGTAAGCACAACCTCAAATATGGAAAAGTTTTTCCTTTGCGTTTCCTTTTGTGTGACTCATCTCTCTGCATGTTGTCAGTGGTTGAGTGAGGATGAGCAGGAAGAGAGGGTAAGCATCCATCTGGACCAGAGGATGGAAACCAGATGATGACATCTGGAGAGAGACAGAGAGAGAAGTATCTCATTAATTTAAGTAGGTTTTCGTACCTAAATTGTGGTTTTATCATGCATACGCATTCGCCTGTTTAAATGGAAGCAATATCAGCATGCTGATGGCATCTAAACATTGCATATATGAATTGTAGAGAATTTTAAATTCATTAAATTCAAGGATTAATCTCACTGTATTTATAATGAATAGGATTAAATATGTTTAAAACAGAGTCAACAGGTTCACCTAATTTAATATAATAACATTTCATTCCGTTTTATCTGATACTTCTGTAGCTTCAGTTATAATTAAATATTTTAAAAAAAAACTTATAATTTTCACTTATAAATTTCCCATTACAATCATTCTCTGACAAAGTTTCTCTATCATTTACTGTCATGGCTTGATGCTTGAATAAAAAAAAAAAAAAAATTAGGAGAACATTATGGGCACAATGAAAATGTGTTTTTCATGTTATTACACAATTGTCAATATGCAATTAGAATGGCCAAGCAAATGTATTGTGGTTCAGACCCAAAAGCATAACTCTGATAAACAGCTTTAGATGCCATCACTGTGTTGATATCGTCTGCCAATGTACAAATGAGATCGCTCAAGAATTTACTATTCTTTCAAACCCTCGCATTCTAATATACATGAAAATATACAGGGGTTGGACAATGAAAATGAAACACCTGGTTTTAGACCACAATAATTTATGGTGTAGGACAGCAAAAATGCATCTTGGGAATGAGAGCGATTTTGAGCCATTCCTCTTTAACAGTGGCCATGTCACTATGTGATGCTGGTGGAGGAAAACTTTTCCTAACTTTCTCCTCCAAAACACCCCAAAATGGCTCAAAAATATTTAGATCTAGTGACTGTGCAGGCCATGGGAGATGAATGAACTAGTGTGAACTTCACTTCTACATTCATCAAACCGTCACAAGTATTGCTCTGTGTGTTGGTGCATTATCATCCTGATATATGGCACCACCTTCAGGGTTCAGTGTGTGAATCATTAGGTGCACATGGTCCTCCAGAGCGGTTTGGAAGTCCTTGGCAGTGAAATTGCAGCCCCGACCATCACTGATCCACCCCCGCGCTTCAATCTGGGTAGCAACAGGTTTGGGGCTTTGGGACTTCTCCACACCATAACTCTTCCGGATATAAAAAAGACATTGAAGATTGACTCATCACATTGTCCACAACCCAAGATTTGTGCTGCTGGCACCATTGAAACCTGACATTTGGCATTGGCACGAGTGACCAAAGTTTTGTCTATGGCAGCTTGACCATGAATATTAACTCTGTGGCGCTCCCGACGAACAGTTTTGGTGGAATGTTGGGATGCACAATTAATTCTGCAGTGAGTTGGGCATCTGGGGTTTTATGTTTGTTGAATACAATCCGGGTTATTCCTGGGCATCCTTTTCAGACAGGTTCCTCTTGTGTCATCAGTTGCTCCTGCTAGATGGGGTTCGTCCTTCGTGGAGGTATGCTGACATTACCCTGGATACCATAGCTCTCGATACACCACAAAGACTTGCTCACAGATGAGCCAGCAACACGCACACCAACTATTTGTCCTCTTTTAAACTCTGATATGTTTCCCATTATGTGTAAATTGGAATATTTTATGTACAGCTATACTAATTCAGCCTTCACAGTCTGCTCTTACTGATGGTCTCCAGGCCACACATATGTAGGCGTGAAACCTCCACCATTATATTGACCAGTGTTTCATTGTCCAACCCCTGTATATCTGGCTATATATTAGCAACTGAATTTGCATCAGAGCATTGTACTATATCTGCAAATGAGATACTGCTTTTCATATTAACTGACACTACGTCACGCTATGCTCGCATTACAAGCAAATGTCAGCATTAATATTTTTGAGACATGTCCCACCAGTGTTTAAATGAAACCTACTGCTCTGGATTAGTTGTTGTTGGTGGTGGTGTTGTTTGGAACAGGTTTATCTGGCTTTGGGTGGTCCTTACATAACTAATATGAGATTCTTGTCAATGATGAGTGCATGCACTTAAACAAACATTTAGAAGTATTTTGACAGTCTGTGTCTCTTTCTTGTCTGTTGTTTTTTTCTGTTTACATTGTTTGCTAGTGCTTGCGTGCCAGATGTTGATTATGCATGGTTTAAAACTAAATTCATCAGACACATGTCCCTGGTGTCATATGCATTTTTAATTGTCTCACAGAATCTCTGTTCCTGCCTCTTCTTGTCTCTAGAGTTACGATTAGTATCTTTCTATCTCTCTTTGGCTCTGTCCCAGGCCGCCTTCCTTTTTTTGTGAATGTGTCGACATCTTGGTCACATAGACAATAGTAGGGGTGTGACGAGATCTCCTGATAATACAATGTGACGAGATTTTTCGTCGAGGTGAAAATCTGTCTTGCGATATCACCATGATGGAGCGTGAGAGTGAAATTAGCATAAAATATGCCATTGCTACATTTACATTACATTACCTACACTGTCGTTTTGCTTTTTTTATAGAAATAAAAAACATTTTCAGTTCAGTTGGATAATGGTCTCTTCAATTGTGAAGTATTGAAAACGTATTGCTTTGCTCATCCATCACGAGCTGCAGAGAACCACACAGTGCAGCAGGAATCACAGTTCACTCATCACTCGACGAAAGTAAGACGATATGACTGACAAGACCATGGCGGAGGATTCGTTGCACAACAGAGCCTAAGCGTCTGATGAATGTTTTATCATATAGAATGCACGCTCAGCACCCCCCGCTCCCTATAAACAGATTACGTGCAAATGCGAATTTGAAAGCGAAAGTAAAACGCAAGCTCCCTGTTGCGCTCCTCAGTCATAAATTTTGTCATTGAGGATTTCTTAAAAATCTCGTCTCGTCTTGTGAACCCAATCTCGTGTCTCTTTTCGCGAACTAAGTGTCTCGTCACACCGCTATATGATAGTGTGACGACAGGGGCGGCGCGAGAGCCGTGAGGGAACGGCGCGAGGCCGGTGACGCGAGTAGTTAAGAACGCTTCAGGTGCTCGGCGCACCGTCACTCGTCTCTCACGGGAGGAGCTCGGAAGCATAAAAGAGCAGCGACGACGATGGAGGACGAACCAGGACCAGGCCTTATGTTTTTATTTTATGTTTTATTTTTTATGTGTGTGCGTGCGCGCAGTGAGAACTGCCGCCCTTATACGTTTATTTGTTGGTTTTATTTTTTTATTAATTATTTTATTGTTTATTTTATCGGTTCCCGCCTCCCTTGTTCCCATATTTACGAACTTTTTTTAGTTACATGCGAACTTTGTTACACTGGAGCCGAGACCCGGGAGAAAAAGAGCTCGCTGCTGAGAGGGGATCGCGGTGCTGAGAGATCGGGGCGGCGCGGGAGTGAACGAGTGGTGCTGCCCGAAGCGTGGGTGTGGAAGCGCGAGCAAGCAACGGGTGGGAGAAGCGTGCTGCCGCGGCCCTGGGACGGTAGAGGTGGGCGGCCGGCCCAGAGGGAGCGAGCGAGCCCCGTTCCCCGGGGGGGGCCGAAGCCTGCCTGCCGCCGCGCGCAACGGGGAGGAGCCCGTCCGCCGGGGGGGGCCGGCCCCCGCCCTGCCCCGCCGCCGGGGAGGAGCAGGCCGGAGCGGGGCCCGGCGGCCCCCCCCATGCGAGGAGGAGGGAGAGAGCCGCCGGGGGAGGGAGGAGCTCGGGCCGGCGCCGGGGCCGTCGCGTCCACGTATGGCCGCATCGCATGGGCGAGGAGAAAGGCGGGGAAGGACCGAGCGGCGAGCGTGCGATGGCAGGGAGTGTGAATTTTTTTTTTTTTTTTTTTTTTTTTTTTTCTTTTCTCTCTCTCTTCTCTCGGTCGTGTCCCTTCGTCCCTTTTCTCTTTTCTTTTTTCTCGTCGTCTCGTCTTCTCCCCCTGGTCGCTGCTTGGCCCCCCGGCCGAGCCCCCTCGGGGGGAGGAAGCGCAGTCCCCCCGGGGAGCCCGGATGCCCGGGGCGGGGGGGTGGGGGGGGGTATGTGGGGAGGCGGGGCGGGGGGGGGAGAGCAGGGGCGCCGAGAGGGGCCGGGAGAGGCGAGGTCAGGGGCAGGGAGCGAGTGTACGCAGGGAAGCGGAGGAGTCCAGCAGAGGCAGGAGGGAGGCGGAAGAGGAGGGAAGCTCGAGGCGACCGGGGAGACAGTTTAGGTTGTTTTTTATTTATGTTGTGTTTTTGTTTTTCGACGGTATGTGGAGTTTCTGCGTGCCGTTATCGGATATGATTTTATGGTTTTATTTTTTTATATTATTGATTATTAAATATTTTTACTTTCTTTTTATATTTCGCGCCATTTGTTATCTTTGTTTGAGATAGTGACAATCACATTTAAATGTGAGAGGTATTGTTTTGCATATTTATATATGCACTACAAATTTATTCCTCTGTATTTTTGTTGTTTTTAAGTTTCAGTTTTTCAGTATCTCAAGGTATTTTACTTGAGTCGATACCCCCCCCCCCCCCGTTTTCTATTTTAATATGTTTTAAAATGTATTTTTAAAATTACATCACAGCTAAAGTACTACTGAATTTTTTGTAGTTTAGTTTCATTCTCAGTATCAAATGATTCTTCAGAAACCATTCTATTCAATTTATTTAAAAAAAAAACAAAAAAACTTTCGTAACATTGCTAGCACTTTTTATTCATTTTTGAGCCCTTGCGGAATTACTGCAGTGCGTGTTAGTGCCCATGTTAGTTTTCAGAGAATATTGTAAATTTCATCCTTAATCAGACACTGCCTCTAACTGTGAAGACTGTAATCCAGTCGAGTTTATTATCGTCCTAAACATCTAATCCTTAAGATTAAAACATATCCAGATCAGGATTAACACATCTGGAAAATGACATACTCATTAATCTTTAGATGAGATTTACAGCCAACAGTTATTTGTCTAACCATCTTTGGATCTGGTGTTTGATATTGCTTTAGCCACAGTGTTTTTATAAGGATCTTTTTTTTATATATATATATATATATATATATATTCTTTTGATTAATCTGTAAGTATAATACTGCTCTGCTTTTCTGTTTCAATCCAATCAAATCAAATTGAACGATTTGATGAAACACAGGCCTGCTGTGAAGGTGAGTGATGGGTGATGGTGTTATGGGACAGTAGGAGTTATGATGAAGTATACTAACATCAGAAGCAGATTGCAAAGCTTTATGTTGTTAATGATCATGCATGAATGCCCAAAATGAAATCGGTGCACAAAAACACATCTCTAAAGGCAATATGATATTTATTTTTGCATATACTGTAATCAAAACCATAAAGTCAATATAATTAATAATCTAATTTGTTATATACAGTGGAGTCCACAAATCACCACTAGTGAAAATGCTTCTATTTTGCATTCTTTTCATATTAACAAATTATTATGCTGCTGATGATCTAATTTGCAATTAAACTTTTTGTGATGAAAATGTCAGGGACTCCACAAGTTTCTGCAAAACCTGATGATCCATTTTATCCAGCATGATATGAAAACATCTGACCTTTACAAAGAAGTTTAAACAATGGTCAATGTCACAAATTTGCTTATTTGATCAGTGACCTATAATAGTGTTAAAAATCTTCAATATTTCTTCATTTATGTTGTAACTTCTAATTGTTTTAACATTTACAAAATCCCAGAACTTGTTTATATGCAGGTTTAAATTAAAATAAATCCCGGATTTTCAGTTCAATCTCAGACTTTTAGTCCCCACTGTATATAAGGCATCCTTCATGCATTATCATGCAATGTCTTTTAATACGCCTTTTAATTTGTTTTATGCTATTCTATTGTATTATGCTACATACTATTCTAGTATGTTATTTTATCCAGCAATAATACATTATAGTACTTATTCATTGTAATATGAGTATGCATTAAATACAGTTTGTCTGTTAAATCATGCATATAATGGATTATAATGTGTTTTATGAGGCACTATGAATATGTGTATATATGTTTTTATACAGACATCATAAAAAGTGGTACCAAATATCTTATATAGTTGGTTCTCTTCAAGTATTTTGTTAGCTATTTCAGTGTATTGCATCTTTGTTGTCTGCCTGCCTTCGAGTGTTTGTCAAGATATTCTCGATATAAGGATTTGACTTTGCTGTTGCTTTAGAAGGTGAAGTTTAAAAGACATTCATTCTGTCATTTCTCTACTGTATGTCAGTATCTATCACAGTCACTTTTAAACAACCTCCCGCCTCAAAAAGGCATCCCTGGAAAGTTTCTCCCAATTTTTCTGTTATAGATTGTTATTTGTTTGTCAACTTATAACAAGGTTCTTTACAGTTCAGATTGATTTACAGCTTTCAAATTCTTGTTCTGAATTCCCTCTTGGCTAGCAGATGGAAATACTGACTTAAGTTGATTTGAATCTGTGGTACGTTTAGTAGTGAAATTTGAATATGCTTGCAGATTGGCATGGAAATAATCTTTTAACTGTGGTCAGATCAATCATTTTTTGTTACTTAAAAAAATTCAAATTCATTGAATGTTTTGATAAAGATACACACTCAAACATTTGGAATTCCATTTTTATTTGTTCAGCTTATTGTTGATTTGACAATAGCTGAACGTATGAAGTTTTAAAATACCAACTACAACAAAATCATTTCCTGTTATGTGTCTTTAATAATCATATATACATCAGTAATCAAGTGAGTCATATGTTAACTCAATAATTCAGTTAGTAAAAGATTAAGTGAGTACTTTGTGAGTTCTGATGACATTATGAAACTTGGAAATTTTGGCAGTTTTGCATGACATTTTCCATTGTCAACAATGTAGCAATGTATGAAGCACAGCTCACAAGTTGCTTTAAAATCAAGCAGTCCAATGTGCTGAATTTGCATGACCAACTTCAACCTGATGTGAATATATATATACAGTGTGTATTTGATATATCTGCACTGACATCATGAGTATGTCTTTATCTCTCTAGTTCACTTGCTGGACATAGTGTTGCTAGGCATATTCTTCACATTCGTTCTTTCACAACAATGAGCTGTTAATTATTTTGTATATCTGACAGAATTTGATTTTACAAGCACCTTGAGAATTGATGCTAGCATGTGTATTCATTTTTCCACTCCTTTCCCCTTTGTCTACATTTGTCTTCATGTAAAAAAAAAAAAAAATCCATCTTTAAGGATGTTTAATCATCTTGTTTTAACATGAAGGATTTCTCCCATCATATTTAATTACAGGCACAAGACTGTGTTGATTCGGTGTGCGTGTCCATCTGCGTGTTTGTGTGTGACCTCTGCGGGGTCTTGTCTTTGCCAGTTAGAACACGCAGGCCAAATTTTTATCTCACAATGGCAGCCGACTCGCACAACATGAGCCAAAGTCTCCTTCAAGAGAATTAACCAAATCATTAGAGATAAAGAAAGAAAGAGAGGGGGGAGGGCGAGAGAGAGACTCATTATTGTCTGAGTAGTTTACTGAAAGGTCGCTTCCTCCCTCTTTACCCTACACTAAAGATGTTTGGGTCCTTTTCTGTGTTCGTAACTGTATGTTTATGGGACTAAGTGATACAATTGTTGTAATTTCCACTGTAGACATACTAGCTCTGCCATAAAACATACTGGGCTGCTTTGTTGTGTCGTGTCTTCTTAAGTTCCCAACATACTTCAGGCGAAATCGAAGAACAAACTGATTTGATGTCATTTAGAACCAAATAAGCCCAAAACATTCGTTTGGAGTTCATTTCAAGAGTTCGAAACAGCATGCCAAAGTTAACTCTCTGGAAAAATTCACTCCAGCTGGTAAACACCTTCAAACTACTATTGGTCCATGGCGATTACGTTATAGGTAGGCGTGGACTAAACTTGGAAAAAGTTGGAAAAACTTCTCTGATTAATGTCTTATGTTCAGTACATAAGTAAAAACACAAACACTCTGGAGAGCTGCTTTATAGTAGAAACCGAATTAAAAGCGACACAAACTGTTTTTCATGTTTAATACTGTAAAGATGCTTGCTTTAAAGCAATAAGTTTTATGAAATGGTATATAAATAAACGTTACCGTCATAGTGAATCGCAGAGCTTGCACAAACATATCCACCTCGCTGTGATCAGATGCTTTCTTAACTGCTGTTTGCTCACCGCTGTCATTTTTGTTGTTTTATTTTGTTATCGAGAGGAAAGCGTGCAGCACTTATTATTCATTAATATTATAATAATATTCTTTTTTTTTTTCATTTTTCATCATTTAGCAGACGCTTTTATCCAAAGCGACTTACAAGGGGAGCAATTATGGGTTGGGTGTCTTGCTCAAGGGCACTTTAATCATGGTATCGAAGGTGGAGAGAGTGCCGGTCATTCACAATCCCCACTTTCAATTCCTGCCGGTGTGGGAATTGAACCGGCAACCTTCAGATTACAAGCCCAACTCCCTCACCACTAGGCCACGACTACCCCATTCATCTAAACATATTTCTACTTTTTACAAAGAAGAGCAGAGCTCTGCCATGAGTATACATCCGGGCCACTCATATAATGTTTCTTATGTTAGTTTTGTGTGACTGGACATTTATGGAATCTATTTGTAAACAACTTCCTTTGTGATTGGTGAACCTTACTTAAATCGTCCGCAGTGAAGTGCAGATATATACATGTAAGAGTGCGTTGTGTTGTGTTGTGTTGTCTAAGAATATGGACTCAAAGAAACTGAAATCACAATCCGGTTCTGCTGTCATTGTGCATTTGAGTGCGTCATATAAATCCATTGCTTCAGGGCAATTTGTGCAGTTAGAATGAAAAAGTGTTTGTTAAAAACAAGTAAAAAGGAGATCTATCGCAATGGTTTTTACTCCATACCTTTAACTTTGATGCCATCTGAATGTTAGTGTACAGCTAGAAGTTAACAAAAATAACTCTGAACCTGGATTTACTTCACATCGATTGTCAAGTGTGAGGCAATTTATCCCCCATATTAAAACCCCATTGGGCCTCAGCCCTGAAGCTCTTCAATATGCGTGTGCACATGTGAGAGTGTTTATAGCAGTCTTTCTATCACATTGTTTATTTGTATATTCATTCTTCCTCCCATTACGATGCGGTTGTACACCAGAAAGCTTTTATTTGAATGTGTCTAACTTGACTGGTCCCTGAATCAAGCTGCCTATGAGTCACTCCTGCAGCTAGACAGTAAACTGGGATAATTCACGTTTGTCAGTGTGCTTCATAGCAGCCGCAGCATCCTGATTCTCAGTAATCCACGTTCAACAATCTACATGAGGTCACTGTTCCAAAGTTATACTCACCAAGGCTACATTTATTTGATCAGTGATTGACTGAGAAAATAAGAGGGAAAAATGTGCAAGTGAGTAAATGAATCGGTGAACATAGGAATAAACAATGAGTGAATGATTAAATGAATTCACAAATGAGCACGACTCTTAAATCCCCTGCTGTTGTTTATAAGTTTAAAAACTCTCAATTGTTGTTTGCTCACTTGGCATGACTCTGATTCACAGACCTCATGACCCAATTACCCGAGTTTAATCACACAACTTTAAGCAGCTCGGAGATGCTGAGGTAGCTTCAGATCTCAGATCACACTCTAACCTTCTCGGATATACACACAGCTGTAATGAGTTTGACTGGAGGACTGTTGGAACAAGTTTCTGAAGGTAGATCTGTGGTATCACTCAGTGATATTGAGAGCCCTCACAGAGTCACCTCTTTAATTTGGTCCGCCGTGGCTGGATGAGTTTGACACTTTTAATTAATTAATGCCGTTACACGTCACTTAACATGCACGTTAAGAGGTCAGATATACAAGCGCTGCTCAAACTGCATAAGTTTCAGATGTGCAAACTGGTTCACTCAATACTATTAAAGGTCCTTTATGTTAAAAATGTTTTTTTTTTAAATATTCATATCATATCAGCTGATATACATTCATATATTTATGCATTAGTGACCTGTGGTAAAATCACAACTTAATAGTGATGAAACTCTTGGGACCCATATGCAGGATTAAACCATACTTTGGGACAAAGACGAAGACCATTAAACATGACCAGACATGCAGTGACGAAAATAACTTGCCAATAGATACTGCTTGAAAAGACAACTAACCTGATCACACACTCAGGCACGTGGGACTTGAGATCATGTCCATGCCAATCCAGAACCATGGAGTGTATAGTAGTTGTGAATTTGGACCTGCTTGCTTTTAGATCCTTATTTGTTGATTGTATCAAGGGCGTTTCTTCCAAGGAGGCAAGGGAGGCAGTGCCTCCTCAAAAAATAGGATGAGAAAGTAATCCATATTACGGAAATAAAACAACACAAATATTACAAAAATGTGACATTAAAAAGTGTATAAATGCCAGAAACACCGTCCAACAGTGACACCCGCAGGTAAAGTTGGACGCTGTGTTTCTCGTGCCGCCCCTGAGCCCATTGCTTTTTAACAGATCCCCTAAAGCAGTAATTCTGAAAGTGCGCCCCCTAGTGGTCCACGGAAAGATGACCTAAACTAGGCAAGCTCTCAACCCGCACCGGATCGCGGGCGGGGGGGTTGACGTCAGTGTGTTTTAATAACGAAAAATGGATCATATCATTGCATTTGTGTTTGAATAATTAGTTTTTGACTTGAAACAGTTGCATATTAAACTTAAATTTAGTTTATCCTTGCTATTTTGTTGTTTTTGGGGGGCGTGTTAGAGTGGGATTCTGTTAGGTGGCCCTCAGAAAAAAATTGGAATATGGTCCTTGGGTTGAAAAAGTTTGAGAAACACTGCCCTAAAGTATGTGGTGGGTTTAGTGAGGAGTAATGAATGGGTGAAAGTCACGAGACAGGATGGTTATAAATGGTTGGTTCACGCGAAAAATCCTGCCTCTTATTTTCATGCTTGTTCCGTGTTTGCGAAGCGGTCTGAATGAACAAAAGGAAGCCGTTAATGAGAAGACTAATTGAAAAGTAATTAAACAGCTCGCTCACTTGATATCACCGCTATATGTCACATCAAAATCAAACTTGAAATGACCTGAAAACATGATGACGGTGGGGTTTTTTCAGTGAGCAATTTGCTAGGTGAAATTAAATCTGTGTCTGTGACCAGTGTTTACTGATGGCTGATGAAAAGAATGTTTCCTAGTCAAGTCAAGTAAAGTCACCTTTATTTATATGGCACTTTTTACAGTGCAGGTTGTGTCAAAGCAGCTTTACAGCGATGGAGGTAACATCATTTCATCATCCCTGACTAAGTAAGCCAGCGGTGACAGTGGCAAGGAACCCAGACTCCCATCAGGTGACAAAAATGGAGAAAAAAAAAAAAAAAAAAAACCTTGGGAGAAACCAGGTTCGGTTGGGGAGCTAGTAATTATTCCGTGCTCACTGAAAGCAAACAGGTGGCACAGCCAATCAGAACTTGTAAGATGTTTAATATGTGGAGCGGGATTTTGGACCAATGATATTTCACAGTGGGAGGGGCTTTTATGAACAAGGTTTTACAAACAGTGTGAATGAGGCTAATTGTGCAAAATGGCTTGACATTTCAAAAACTGTAAAAAGACATACTTTTGAAACATTTGAAAATCACAGTCCATCAGAATGTTTTATGCATATACACGTTAATGTCTGTGTCCAAAATTACTGACGTTAGATCTCGTTCATGAAACACAATGATAATGAATTTCAGTGTGAATCATTTGTAAAACTGTTCTTATGGTTTTAAGTATATATACACTTTGTATATATAAATTAGTTCCGATTTTTTGGTTTGACGAAAAAAGCAATGGTTTCGCAAGCTTTGAATGAGACTCATTTTACGAAGCGGTTGCAAAATCCTAAACTAAACTAGAAAGACATCCTTTTTTACACTAGACTGAAACTGAAACAACCGAAAGGACCGAAAGTTCTAGGTGAAGATGTTTCAAGTTTATCTGATCGAGCAATTTGCCATTCGCTGACAGTGTTCAAAGGTGATCTCTGAAGTTCTTTTGGGTCGCACTTCTTAATTAACCAGCGTTCCTCCTGCTTTCTTGGCATGATCAAAAGATCTCTGCCGGCAGAACAGGAAGATACGTTCGATTAAAATGAGCCCTGAAAGTATATTAATAGCTAAGTCTGTTAGCACTCTCAAGGGAAATGCTGAGATCCAGCTCTTATCAATTCATCCAGACACCAGGAAGACTGCAAAAATAAGTCTCTAGCTTTTAGACTTATTTTCCTCACCCTTGCCTGCTACGGACTGCATGGAAGAATAAACTGGATTGACTCTAAGTGTGTGAATTACCTGACAAAAGCAAGAGGCTGCTCTGCTATTTTGTCTGGTGAGGGTAAGTGGAAAAATTGCAGGGAATTACACCTTGGGAGTGGACATCCCTCTCTTTCTCACTTGGCCTCTTTTTACCTCGCTTTCTTGTTCATTAAGGTGATTGACACTGGAACTGGAGAGGGTCAATAGGTGCTGGTGTGCAAAGGAGAAAGGATAGAGATCCCTTTGTAATTTCTGTTTCGGCCTGTTTCCGCTCTCTTTATCGCTGTCTTGCATGCTTCTTTCACGGCGCAATCGCAGCATCATTCTCTTTCTCAATACCTCAGTCGATTGAACAGAAAACTGTACATCACGACCGCTGAAAAATGTAACGTGCTTTTGCTGTGTGATTTCAAAGAATGTTCCAGACGAAGCTGTGAGGAATGTACCTCTGTAATCCCACCAGCTGTGTATTTTTTCCCCACGTCCCTAATGGTGTAGCCTAGTGGTGAAAGAACTGGGTTGGTGACTGAATGCTTGTCATTTGTGGTCAGTAAGGTTTTTATAATGTTTTTGAAAGAGACTCTTATGCTCACCAAGGCTGCATCTATTTGATCAAAAATATGGTGAAACGTTATTACATATCAAAATATATGTTTACTGCTTAAATATAGTTTAAAATGTAATTTATTCCTGGGATGGCAAAGCCAGTCTTTAATGCACATGATCCTTGACGTGATCACATGAAACATTTCTTATTATTATCAATGTTGAAAACAGTTGTGCTGCTTAATATTTTTGAGGAAATTGTGGTAGTTTTTTTTCAGGATGGTTTGATTTTTTTAAGATTTTTTTTTTTTTTTAAGAAGTAGAAATCTTTAGTTATATTCTAAATGTCTTTACTTATAAAGACACATTGATGTTGATACTTTTTATGCGTCCTTGCTAAATAAAAGAAAATATTTCTTTTTTAAAAAAAAGAAAAAAAAAAGACCATTTAAAAGTCTTACCCAAGATTTGGTCCATTAACTAAGATGGTTGGCAAAAAAAAAAAAAAAAACAGTTCCATAAAAGTATACTTCACCCTAAAGTTTTAAACGCAGTTGGAATCATAGTCAGGATTATGTGTAATCAGAATCAGAAACTGTAATTGCAATCTGAACTAGAATTGTTAAAAGGGATACTTCAACCGAAAAATGAATAAATTCTGCCTTTTCTGTCATTTACTTCCCCAAATGTTGTCCCAAAAAAAGCACAAAAGAAGATAATTTGAAGAATGGAGTGCATAAATAAACAGAATAGTGGGAAATAATCATTTTAACCATTTGCAAATAATATTTGCATTAAATTGCATTAAAATATGCACACATTAGACTACATTTATTTGTATGTGTCAAAAACCAAAAAGTGCCTTTTCACACTCTGTTAGGAATTACACGAATCACGTAAATGCATATTTTAAATAAAAACTGTCATATGTGAGAATAAAAGTAGAGTAATTTGCATAACTGGATGTTGCTGTTGTTGTAAATGTTTCCGCATTTACATCTAACCTCACTCTCTTTCAACGTTACACTGACACTTCGTGCTCTGCTTCTGTGAACAGTAAACCCCGCCCACTTTGATTTGATTGGTCGTCTCAATTATTTTGCCGAGTGACGAGTCACCAGACAAAAAAAAAAGTAACTTCTAAACATTTTTGTCATCCTAACATCTTAGAGAGCGCTGCGTAAGGAAGTGCAGCAATTTGTAATTATTGAGGGAGACTTGTCTATATCAAAAACTACAAGTACAATCAGACATTGATGTTTTAACCCTTCCATTATGAACGGAGAGATAAACATGTTTACCCTTGCTGCTCCACATTCATTTAGATATTCATAAAGTGATGTTTGAGTTCTTTGACGGAGGAAAGAATGCAGAGAGACATTGAGAGAGACTACTGGGGTTCATCTGTTTATTTCATGGTGTTTTATCTTCTCCTGTTCAATTACAGATCCAGAGATTAAGAGTGACAGATGATCAGAATAACATGCGCCTCCAAACCAAATATTATATGTAGTCATATGCATGTGTGTGGCTTCTGCTCATGCATGAACATGGGGTTGTGTTTGAATTATCCATTCCTCTCTCTCTCTCTCTCCCTCTCTCTCTCTTGCATGTATCTGATGCTGCTGGGGTTCCTCTGTCAGTTCCTCATGATGTAAATCTTTCATGACTTGTCTCTCATTCTCACTTCCTCCCTCACGCTCATCCTGTTCTTTTGCTTTCATCCGCTGTTTCTCGTGTCCTTTCTTCTCTCTCCGTTCTCCTCTGCTCTTCATTTGCCCCGGCACATCGTCTTCCTCCCTGAAACTTCATCACTCACTTTGTGCTTCGCCCTTGTTCGTGTTTGTAAAGTTTTCAGGAGAAAATGGGTGGGAGAAGGAGCGAGAGAAAGATCACAAATGAGATTTCTTTAATATCTCAGTTTTTTCTCCTGTGCATTAATGAGAGCAAACTTTTGCTTAAAGCCGAGTTGAACTTTTCACACTGTTTTGTTGCCTGAGACAAAATTTGCTGGTTGTAAAAGATTTATTTCGTCGCGAGGCAAAATCTGTTGTCTTGGATCACATAATTGGCTGATAAATTGCCTTTTCGATGAATCTTATTTGGCAATGTCACATTCCTCCTACGACACCCATCTAATGAATAACCAATTGGAGTGCAGAAATGTAAACTCAAACGCAATGTGCACATTTCGTCTACCTGAATGACCTCATGCATTTGACAAAAATGACTGCTGGGAATAATGTCTCCCATATTGCAGAGAACCAGTGTTTCCGGTGTTAACGAGTTAATCAGAAGTGATAAATTGAGGTCTTTTTTGAAAGAATGAGGTCTTGCATTGTCATCGAGCTGTTTTTGTTGATATAAAGGAATACTTTGCCTCTCAAAAATGAAAATTCTGTCATCATATTTTCACGTTTGTGCCGTTTCAAAAACGTATGATTTCCTCAGATCAGCGTTATTTTAGTATTGAGATATTTTATAGTTTTTATTTTTTATTTTGTTTAAATGTGAATTTTTTTATTATTATTTTTGAAATGTTTTCTTTTTAGTTAAAAAAAAAGTCTGTTTAGGTTTTATTCATTTTTGTGAGTTTTAGTCATTTTCGTGCATTAAGTTAAACTAAATGAAAATGAGAAATGTTGCCTTGATAACTAGAAAATATGTTTTTCCCCATATTTTTTGAATTTCGGCTGAGGTTTACTTTGAGTAAAGGAAATGTTTGTTTGGAAAAAATGTTTCCTTTGCTTTTTTTCACGTAAAGGCAACAATGTTGTCAAAATGATCCCCGCTCACACGGATCTGCGGCAACGTCTAAAAACGCTGTTATGCTGCCTGGCCAGTAGTTGGCGCCGCCACTTTGTAAATAAACACAACATGCCTATAGATAGAACACTTAATATGAATGCAAATTTGCGCTTTTGTTGTTTACACAAACAATTGTTGTGTAATCTATTGTTCAGACAAAAACGGTAACCTACAGTAACGGTATCTGCCAAATCGGCCGAAATGCATGAAAAGTCTTCCACTTTAAGTTGTGTAAATGGCCTCTTAGTTAACTATAATAACCCTGCCTCAGACGTACATAAAGAATCATTAAGGAAACAGAATCGTTAAGTGCAATCAGATTCGGAACCAGAATAATTCAGTTGCCTTCCTAATTACTGTTATGTCCTTGAGCGAGACACTGTGTTACTCCCAGGGACAGGATTGGAAAACACACATTGTGTCAAAGCATTATGTGCCATCCACTAGGCCAGAGCTCAAGATATTTCAAGACAAATATAGATTAAAAATGCATGTAATGAGGTCGTGTGACAATGTAGCAGGGTTTGTTTAGTTTGGGATGTTTATTATTTTATAATGTGTACTGTGCCACTTGCTATTTCTTGCGTTTTGGCAGTGCTGGGTTTTTGTGTCACATTCTCTCAGTGTGACTGCTCCGACTACACTCGTCTAATGTATAACCAATTAAAGCACAGCATTTGCTGAGGTTGTCGTGTGAGACAGAGAGCAAGAAAGACGTTAGCTTAACTCTTTACCCACCCGTGTTTTTTTTTTTTTTTTTTAAAGTTGCTAGTCAGCACCTGCATTTTTGATCATTTTCTCAACATTTTCAAGACCCCCAGAATATTTTGTACGTTCTGTATGTTAATATATCAAAAGAAAGAAAAGATTTTTTTTTTTAAATCCAGCTTCATGCTTTCTTTGTTTTTTATAAACACTTGAATGCGATTCTGTTCTATGTCAGAAGATGCGAAATAGCGGCCCTTACCATATAACAGTGAAAACATGGATTGCCGGAAAGTTATGTCAATGGCAGGGAAAAAGTTAACTTATGCTATTTTGAATATAGACTTGCAGTATGACTGTGGCTCTCTGTCATATATATTTGATTACAATATATTACACACACACACACACACACACACACACACACTGGTTTGTTTTGCTATCAAACTGAGGACATTCCATTGGTATAATGGTTTTTATACTGTGCATTCGATATGCAATTTTAATACAATATTGTTTAGTATGTTTGTAAAGCTATTTTACATATGAGGACTCATGAAATGTCCTCATATTTCATGTTTGCGTCATATTACACCAGTGTAATACCCTTGTTATTATACAAATGTGTCCTCATAAATCACGAAAATGCACACACACACACACACACACAATTGATCAAAAGTAAAGACCTTTACATTATAATGTTAAAAGATTTTAAATAAATGTTTTTGATTTATTTATTTTTTTTACTTTTTCATTTATCAAAGAATCCTGAAAATAATATATCAAATGTATCATGGTTTCCACAGATAAAGCACAGCTGTTTCAACACTGTTAATAATAAGAAATGTTTCTTAAGTTCAAAATCAGCATTAAAGAATGATTTTTGAAGGATCATGTGACACTGAAGACTGGAGTAATTCTGCTTTGACATCACAGGAATAAATTACATTTTAGAATAAATTCAAATAGAAAACAGTGATTTTAAATTGTAATAATGATTCACAATATTAGAGTTTTTATTTCATTTTTGATGCAACCTTGGTGAGCATGTGCGACTTCTTTTAAAAACATTTAAAAGTCTTACTGACCCCCAACTTGAACAAACGTCAACTGTCATATTTCTCATCAAATTTCACCCACACTTGTTTTATTGACAAAAATCTTTAAGACAAATTGTAGGACAAATATCTTTGGTATCCGAGATATAATAACTTAACAAATAACTTCAATATATTGCTATTTAATGAATGTTGAAATTCTTTTCTCTGTGATATTGATCAAAATGCAAAAATTGTTTATCTGTGAGTGCGTTTACTCTCTTGTGTGTACATTCTGCAGCTCATTTTGTTGGTTAAAGTGAAAGCAGGAAGCTTCTAAGTGTGGCGCTTCCATTAAGGGCAAGTCAAGGGTCAGAAAATTCCCACAATTACATGTCTCAGAATGATAAAAATCATGGTAGGTGTGACGGAGGGGCTGAGAACAGTGGAGCTGATGTTGTTTTGGGCTTAAAGTGTGAGGAAAATATTTGGTGAGAGGAATGATATTTCTTTTTTGTTTCTTTCTTTCTCTGCTCTCTGTGACCTGATGAGCAGTAAACAAGAGGAATCGTGGTTCCCTTGGTAAGACATTCTAATGAACTCTTAAAGCTTGTAATCTTCACACGTCCTCTCTCTTTCATTCCTGTCTCCTTGTTCTGATGACATTAGATGATCATTTGCTTTGAGATTTTGAATTATAAAGTGAACATTTGTCCTCTTGGCATTTCCTTCACTGATTGCCCAGAAGATGAGACATGAGCCATGTTCGGAATCATTTTGAGCAGGGTTGGATGGATAAAAACAACGAGAAGTGATAATATCCCACTCCATGCTTTTAGTTTTTGGAGATGGAATGTAAGCAAACACAAGTAGTGAGTCTCGCTAAAAGTATCGCTCTTTGCGAACAGCAGGCGTAAGCAGAGTGATTGTATTAAACAGCATTTGCAATTAATAAATAAATGAAATGGGGCTGCAACGACTAAAATCAACTAAAATGCATAAAATCGATAATGCGAATAATAGACGCGTCTGCGTTCTGTGCATGAAAAACATCTACCAGTCACATCATTTTACAGTATTAAATAACACATTTATATAACATTTGCAACGCAACTTGATTGACTTCACTGAACGAGAGCTGATGTACATTTTGCTTAAATATTAAATATGTTAGACATTAAATGTAGGTCTAGGATTCTACATGTGACTCAAGAAATTGTATTTCTATGTGAGGAGTAACTGTAGAGGGACTATTGTAGATAAAAATGACACAGATGAAGTACTTTGTGTTGTAATTGGATAAAAAGTCCAATACGAATGAATTAATATGCCCAAACCAAATGAAACTGTAATCGGTTTGAGAGGGGTGAGATAAACCTTTCTAAAAACCGAACAAAATAAAAATTCTGCCATGTAAACGCATTAAAGTGATTACTTTGCGTCTACGTCATCACGTCAAGAGGTAGGGGGCGCCGGAATGCAAAATGACGGCGGCAAAATCAAACTGGAGTAAAACTAAAACAACAATCATTACTCCGGAGCTTCATCCACACGCTTGTGCTTTTCCGAGGGGGGAGGGATAGTATTGAGATGCTCCACAGCCATCAAAAATGCCAGCTTGTTGCACCCATCTTTTCCTCATCTTCCAGCAGTAATATGCTACAAATTCACGCTGTTGCGTGATTAACAGCAACACTTTACATGAAAATAGCATGCATAAGAAATAATGGAACTCCATGTTGACGGGAATAAAAGGCGGCAAACAGGACATAAGCTAATGTGCGCATGTCACAAAATCGTTCCGATTGAAAGCGCCGGTGCATGTAAACACCATATCTGATTAGATAACATCTCATGTAATCACCAAATCTTTCAATCCGAATGATTATAATTGGAATGACAAAAAAAGTGTACATGTAAAAGTGGCTATTGAAGGATGTGGAGTAACATTTTTGTAAATAATGGATGAAATCTAAATATTTAAAAAGAAATTAGTATAATAATAAAATAATTAGTATAGAACAGTTGAGATATTTTTTTAGCCCAATTTACTGAAGAAATAATTGTCAAAATAATTGCTAGTTGCAGCCCTAAAATTAATAATTTATGAAATCAAGTAATTGTCACAAAATCAATATTTAAAATATATTTCCTTAAATTCAGGCTGATATAGTATGCCATCGCATTTATTTTATTTTATTATTTTATTTTATTAAATAGATTTCCAATTTTATTTATGCATGTATTTATTTCCAAACATAGCCATACTCCAGTCAATCTCTGTATGTAGAGTGGATCTTTTATTTTTATTTTCCTGTTATTTTTGCATTCTGTGTATTATGCATGCATATTAGTACTACAAAATAACATGTATAAATAATTATTGCTTTATCATTTGAAATGGTTCTGCGGGACTTCAAAGTAGGCCTGAAAAATAAAATATCCTAAATCTTAACCCACACACACAGCATGATATATAGTTTCACACTGGTTAATATGTGCATCAGCCAATCAGAGTTTAGAGTCCTCGGAAAAAAATAATTTCCTGGCTTTCCCTTTCCTGTCTGCTCTCACCCATGCTGTCTTCCTCTGTGTGTGTGTGTGTGTGTGTGTGATCTCTCTTGTACTGTGTGTTTAGATGGATTTGTTAGAGGCTTAAGATAATGGATTCTCCTCAGAGACAAATTTAATATCTCCACATGTCGTAATCTCACTCACTACTCATGTAGACACTGGATTAAGATTATTACATCCGATCTCTCTGAATGACCCCTACCCTCTTGTGTGGACTCTTGCGTGTCCCTGTTGCTGTGTTCTACTTTGTTTTACAACCATTTTGATATGCTCAAGGCAGCTAATCTCTGCGCCTGATGAAAAGCAACGCTTGGAAGACAACACTGTGTCAACACCATGTCAAACACCGTTCTCACTCGGGTACACGAGGCCGTATAAGCGGCTGACAGTAACGTTACCTCAGAAGCACGACACACTGTCTTTTCCCCTCAGTGCAAATCTTCCTTTTCATTCGTGGCATTCTTCAGGCTACTGTACTTCTGAGCTCACTCTGAAAAATAACACGCAGCTATAATCAGCACTTCCCGAAGCACAATATGAGAATAGATAGACTCTCAGAATTATTCTGTCAGCAGTGGTGAGGGATACGTGCTAGAGTGTGATTCTTTATTTCTGTTGGATCATATTTAATGCATTTATGTTAATTGTTTGCCATCCAGTATGATATTGCAATTCATACGGTGTGATTTAGACAAGGACGGTTGTTTGTTGGTTCTGGAACAATGTTCCTATCAATTGATAATCGGACTAACTCAACCCCTAAAATCAGAACATATTGGTTGAAAGACAAAGTTTTTTTTTTCTCTCATATTCATGCATATTAATTTATATTAATGATTTCAATTACATACATTTATTTATTTGAACACATTTATTTAAATATATAATATTTTTAATAAATAATATATTAAATGAATATTTAAATTATATTAACTTATTAAATGAATGGAACTTATTAGATTATATTAACTTATATTAATGAATTCATTAACATTTTATTTATTTATATATTTATTTATTTATTTGATCACATTTATATTTTTAATAAATAAATATTTTAAATAAAGGATTTAAAAAATAATAGTTAATGCTTAATTTGTACTAATTATTATTTTGTTTACTACTTTATTTACTTATAATTTATTTATTTGACCACATTTATATAAATGCAAAATATTTTTAATAAATAAATGATAATGTGAATAATAGGTTAATGCTTTATTAGAAGTAATTATTATTTATTGTTATTCATTTATTTGGCTACATTTATATAAATATTTTACGAATATAATGAATATTCTTCATAAATAAGTAATAAATTATCTAAATAAAAATAATGGACGGATAGACAGACAGACAGACAGACAGATAGATAGATAGATAGATAGATAGATAGATAGATAGATAGATAGATGGATGGATGGATGGATGGATGGATGGATGGATGGATGGATGGATGGATGGATAGATAGATAGATAGATACATAGATAGATAGATAGATAGATGGATGGATGGATGGATGGATGGATGGATGGATGGACAGACAGATAGAATAGAATAGAATTTTAATATTACTATTATATTATATTATTTTATGCGTCTCTACCTTCAATCAGGGCACTGATTGGTTGAAAGAATTATTGTTGTCCCAGGACCAACATAGGAAGTGCAAATCCCTCTGAGCACTGATATTCTGCGTAAATCCGTATTGCAAAATTAGAAACTATTTAACACCATATGCATCCAAGTTTTGCGTTGTGTAGTTGTTACTGGACATAAATTTAGAATGTGCCAGTCTATGCAAATCAGGTTTCATGCCAAGTAATAAGCCTAAGGTGCCACAGTTTAACACATACTGTCTACATTTATAGTGCACATACACAACTACAATTCTGAAATAGTGCTTCGTTTTTAGACTTTTCAGAAATAGCACTCCTATATATCTTGTTCCTCTTCTTATTGACTTTTCCTGTCCAATTCCATTCGCTCGCTCCAATCTTCTGTATTTCATTTTCGCTCGCAGATTTCTGCTAGGTTTTTTTGGGGTTTATTTGTCATATTTTTGAATGATGAGATACAGTGAGATGAATGCATAAATTACATACATTCCTACTGAGATTACAAAAGTTCGAGCATCTATCACTGCTGTGTTTGGAGGATGTGAGGATGCATTACACCTTTCCAGTCACTGATCAAAGATCAGATCAAAGCGTGTGTGTGTGTGTGTTTGTGTGTGTGTTTGCATCTATGTGCCAGTTTATCTATCATGGTTGGATGGTTTTCATCTGAGGTGCATGTTCTCACCATTCTCGTTGAGTCTTAAAGGAGTCATTTGCATAAAAGGAAAATTCTGTCATTATTTACTCATACCGTCTTTTATTTCTTCACATTTGAAGATCATATCAATGAATGGAGACTGGAGTTTTCATATATTTAAAAAGGGATACAAAAGTATCATAAAAGACACTATATTCCAATTCTTATGAAGCCATGACATTGCTCTAAGCAAGAAACAGCCCAAAAACAAGTTCATAGATGATCTTCTCCATTTAGTCGATGTGGCTAAATCGTCGAGTCAGTGAGTTGAACTCAAGAACTGATTCATGCTTGAATTCAGGTTCTGTGAACTGGATTCATTGGAAAGATCTTAATAGAACAATTAGCTTATTAAACATCACACGTTTTCTTGTGAATGTGCCAAGGACTACACTGACTCTTATAGAATAATTCTTTTATGGTGCTTTATAAAAGTTTAAAACTGTATGACTCAAATGGTATATTCCAAGTCTCATGAAGCCATGCAACCGAATCACAAGAGTTGAACTCAAGGACAGATTCATACATGAATTCAAATTGGTTCTCATCACCAGTTCTTTCATGAATATGCCAAGGAATGAGTCATATAGAATCACTCTTTTATGGTGCTTTTATAAGTACCATAAAAGTATAAAACTATATGACTCAAATGCTTTATTCCAAGTCTCATGACCAGACTAAAATACAAATTAATAAATAATTTCCTCCTCCATTTAGTCGATGTGACCGAATCACTGAGTCAGCGAGTTGAACTCGAGAACCGATTCGTGCATGAATTCAAATTGGTAAACTGGATCAACTGATTCATTGAAAAGATCTTAATTGAACAATTAGATTATGAATCAAACATCACAAGTTCTCTTGTGAATTTGACAAGGAATACACTGTATGATTCTTATACAACTCTTTTATGGTGCTTTTAAAAGTCTCATAAAAGTATAAAACTGTATGACTCTATATTCTAAGTCTCAGGAAGCTATGAGATAAATCAAAACCAGACCAAAATGTATGTTTATAAATAATCTCCTCCTCCATTTAGTCGATTCGACTGAATCAGTTGAACTTAAGGAGCAGATTGGTTCTGTAAACTGAATCATATGATTCATTGAATAGATCTTTATAGAACAATTCGTTTATGAATCCAACATCACTAGTTTTCTCATGAATGTGCTAAGAATTATATCATATGACTTGTATAGAGTAATTTTATGAAATGCATCATAGGAGTCATGTGTGCAACTCTTATGATACTGGTGCTTTTGCATCCTTTTTGTGATTGAAAGCTCCAGTTCCCATTCATTGTAATTACACGGAATGACATGAGGACAAGTAAATGACATAATTTCATTTTTGTGTGAACTATTCCTTTAAATATTGCAATCACATGCCATTTTCGCCATTCACCTCTCGTTCTCCATCTCCCGCTCTTTCTTTCCCTCCTCTATCATTTGTCAACCATGGATAGTCATTTGACTTTCTTCTGCATGTATTATTTTTCAAAGAACGAATTGATTCAGAGAGAGGATAAAGAGAAGGAAGAAAGAAAAAAAAACTTAGCACCTCATCACAAAACCTTATCTCCCCTATGATGCTCAGTCTGTTAACCTGATTGATTGTGCCAATAATCAACCGTCTCTCTCTTTCTTTCTCTCTCTCTCTCTCTTTTTACCATTCTTTTCCCTTTTTCAATCTCAGATGTTATTGCCCCCGCTGAATTGGTTGCCCCGGTGATAGTGATTGCACCTAAGAACACATCAGTGGTTGCCGGGGCGAGTGAGGCTACTCTTGAGTGCGTCGCTAATGCGAGGTGGGTTGCCCCAGACGGCAGTGACTCACTGCCAGAGTTCCATTAAAAACTTTGAAATGTATAATTTCAAAGATGTTTGTTATTGTTATATTGTTTTTATTATCCATCATTGCAATTAAATCTGTCATTTCACATTTCATACAATAAAACTTGATGACTTTGACTCTGTTATCCATTTGTTTCAAATTAATGGAGCCAAACCCTGACTGGACTGCGGCAGTCCCATACACAACAAACTGCGATGCACTGTGTATTCTGAAACCTTTCGGTCAGAACTAGCATTAACTTCTTGAGCAGTAGAGTTGAAGTTTTGGAGATGCTCTGACCCAGTTGTCTAGTCACAATTTTACCCTTGTTAAACTCGCTCAAATCCTTACGCTTGCCCATTTTTATGCTTCTAACACTTTAACTTTGTTCACTCACCAAAATGTTCACTTTCTGTCTAATATATCCCACCCACTAACAGGTGCTGTGATGAAGAGATAATCAGTGTTATTCACTTCACCTGTCAGTGGTCATAATGTTAAGCCTATATATATATATATATATATATATATATATATATATATATATATAGGCTTAACATATTTTTGACAATATAATGTGAATTTTTCTTGTGTATTTAACACATAACTAACTGTGCTCTTTATAATTCTTGGCATGAGTATTAATTTCAGTATGGCAGTTAATGTGGTGTGTTTTGTGTGTGCGTGCGGAGCAGATCTCTTGACAGGCTGCAGGTGTTCTGGAAGCGTAATGGGGTGAGACTAACAGCAGGAATGGACTCGTTCGGGCGCAGGCTGGTCATCAGTAACCCCACCTCAACGGACGCGGGTCTGTACGTGTGCGAGGCCGCGCTCAGAAACAGCAGTCAGAAGAGCACAGAGGCCAAAGCATACCTTTCCGTGCTGGGTGAGATGACTGGGGTTTCTCTTGTGCTACATGCAGGTTCTGGCAGATTTTTTAAGTACTATTTTACTGAAATGACCTCGAGAGCAAGAGTTTGTCAGATGGATTTGATTTCAAGAATATCATTTAATTAAATACTGCTTTGAGCTCATTTTTTTCCCCATGTATAATACCAATGAATTTTTTTTTTCAAAAAAAGCAAAGTCACTTCACTTGGCGGCATTTCGTTAACGCCTCTGGGCAGCTGTTTCTAGACAAGTACAGTTCCTATCTACTTTTTCCAAGCTTATGTATCAGTTACTGTCATCAGAAATTGATAACATTAAAACTATAACAAAAACTTTAATGATAACTATATTACCATCCACCCCAATAGACAATAACTTTTGTTTACTCTAAGCGCACTGCTGCAACCGTGTTCTCATGACCACTTTTAAAATCAGATGGATTTTGATTAGCTGTCAGTGGGTCTCATTCGTTTTTCGTTCTTAGTTGCGTGGATTATTTATATTCATATGAACTTCTCACAAAAAAATCACTTGTATACGATTATGAATTATTTCTTATCCTTGTTCTGAAGATTTTTAAAGGAATAGTCAAGCCACCCTTGGTGTATATGACTTTCTTCTTTCAGGTGAAAACAATTAGATTACATTTAATAATATCCTGGCACTTCTCAGCTTTGTAATGGCATTGAATTACGTCCGAGTTTTTGAAGCTCTATAAAGTGAAAGTTCTGCTGAAGGAAGAAAGTCATATACACCTAGGATGGCTTGAACGTGAGAAAATTATGGGACAATTTTGGATGATCTATAACTTTAAATATTCTTAATTAGTGACCTTGTGCATTAGAGGTTAGTAATTTGCATAAAACATGGCCAAACAATCTCCCATCTCCATCTATCATTGGGTTTATTTATATTTACATGCACAAGAGAACTTCTCACAAGAAATGTCCATCAGTATGTACACATAAAAATTCGTTCTTAACCTTGTTCCATTGTTAATGAATTTCGAGTATTGTAAATGAGGTTAGTAGTTTGCATGAAACACGCCCAATGCTTTTACCAATAAGATGATTGGCTTTTTTCATTTTCATTTTCACACACTCAACTTGCACTCAACCTTTAGATATTAGTCAAGCCACACTCAAAGATATATTTTTGTTGACCAGACAAAAATAATTACACTTAAACATCTGAAAAGATGACACTCAAGTTTTCTAACTTCCTATAGTATCAAAATGAGGGATTGTCGCACCTCTCTGCTCATGAATATTAATTAGATAAATTGACATTGCCCAATAGATCTAACTTATTTACTGAAGGGTTTAAGGGGACCCACATTGTAGAGAAAGCTCTCAGATGGAGCATTTGATGGAAAGGTATGATTAAGAAATCTTTCTGAGGGTGTGGAAAGTGTCAGTTTGAAATCAGAAATACATTCGATTTCCAAAATCACGATTGAACCTGCCTCTGTGACATTTTCATCAACAGACGCCTACATCATACTGCGTTGCAGCAGAAGTTGAAACTCAACCTTTAGCGACACACAAGCCCTGTTGTAGATGCTCTAAAGTTGTCGCTTTACCCATTCAGCTACAGTTTTTTCTTTGTATCTCTCAGTAAGTGGGAGGACAAATTTAGAAATCTGTAAAAGAGAGTTCTAATGGTTGCTATGCACATTTATTCACACAATAGCAAGTCAGCTCTTTGTCATGTCATTGGTGTTTAATCCGAGCTTCACAACTCTCAGTTTCCAATGTTTTCAGAAGGTCAGTGGGCTTAAACGTCCTCAGCCTCCTTAACATCCCTGCTCTTCGATCCAAAAACACAAATATTACTCTCTGCCTCAAGATCTCTTTCACCAATAGATGAGCTATGAATATTTATACCTCAACTCGCACTCTTATTAGAAACAGCAACGAATATTCTTTCAATGAGCTTATCTGACAGGTGTGCGCCTTACATGATTGGGCGAAAGGGGTGCATGCATATGCATGAGGCAGCCAATGGAGTGATGAATAAATTGGGGCTGTTGGAGACTCAGAGAGACTTTTATAGAAAGATAAAGTGAACATGTCAGTGCAGCCAGCAGTGGAAAAGAGGTTGAGACGGAGGAGGTATTTATTGTTTCTGCCGTTGAATCCGATCCAGGCACCGGTCTGAATATGTATATCCTGATCTGCATAAACGTACAATGAGACTGAATAAGTGCTGATTTGTTCAGGAAGAACGAAAAAGAAAGAGAGAAAAAAGGATGGGAATGGATTGGAAAAACTGCAACATTGTTATGCCTGTTGTTGTTGTTTGTTTAACCCCCCTTCTTTTTTTCTCTCAATATTCTTCTGTAAGTGAAAAGCTGTTATCAGCATTACTGTTAACAGGTCCTTTGTCTCCTTTCATTTGGAGTGAGTTAGACAAGGCGAGAAAGAGAGAGAGAGAGAGAGAGAGAGAGAGAGAAAAAAAAAACAAATGCCAGGTGTGTGAAAAAGTCTTGCTTTTCCTGTCATGAATAAAGGCAGAAATAAAAGCGCAGTGGATGAAAGGGTTTTCTTTTTTATGGCAGGCATATTCCAGGACACATTTTAATTTGATCTTATATACACAAACACATTTGAAGCACTAATGGAGTGTTAAAATAAAATTAACATCTGTAATTATATAGCAATTGAAAGTGAACTCGCACTCCCGTTCCTTCAAAAATACAGCGCATGACGTTAATACGCAAAGAAGAACATGGATTTAAAGACACTAGTTAGGTGAGAGTGTAAACGTAACAAAGTAGTAATGCAGGTGAAAAGGGTGATGAATAGAATGCACGCAAATCTCTCCCAGACACACGAAATACCAGTTACAGAATTATTTGTACTTCTTGGTAATTTCATGACTTACTAATTGACAACATAACTACGACATTGCATGCTTGTCATTTCTTTTGCACTTTATTTATAATGAAGTGATATACAGCGGGCGCCACATCATTTGCGATTGAAGAGTCCACGCTACGAGCGTAACAAGTTTACGAAAATAACGTTAGAATAATGGCACTGACACTTAGTCTGACAACATCTCCAACTGCACATACTGAATCTGGAAAATGCATTTTTCTCAGCCACTCTTAAATTATTTAAACTCTATCTGACAGAAGTGTCAACAGCTTTCATGCTCGCCTTTCAAAATAAAAGTCTTGCATCAGAAAAATATAGAATTGAGTTTGTTGTTGTTGTTGGTTTTGACTACACACCAAAGTCCCTTTCAAGGAAAGTCTGTTCACTCGACGGCCATATTTGTAACTATGACAGCTAATTTGGGCATCCAAGACCAAGTCGTATCTATTAGTATTATTTGAATGATGCAATCCTGAAATGTCAAAAACTGCTCAGCGAACTCACAATTAAATAACATATTTCAAATCAACAACAATATCTAACATGAACTGTTCCATAATTGTTGTTTCTTATGCTCAAATAGCGTTAAAAAGGCTTATTTTTCAGCCTAGATGAGCCAATAAGAGTGAGTTTCAGGTTTCTATGGGAACCAGAGCCTCTAACGGTAGCTGCAGTGACGCAATGACTTTATCAATCAGTGATTGGCTCTTTTACTTAGAAGGCGGGACAAGTTCTGCCATATTACGCGCTGCAGTTTCTCCCATTCATAACTACTAGGAGTGAGCCGTCTTTCTATATCTGTAGTCTTAGCTCCGCGACCCACCGGTTGAGAAACATGCTCTAGAATACATTCAGATTGGTATTAAATGGTAAGAAATTAAATCCAAGCCCTCGGTTATGAGGTACACCACACATGAAGTCTTCCACAAATACCACACCAAAACATCTAAGCAACCACCTACCTATGATTTAGAAACCCCTAAGCAACCACCAAGAATACTAAGCAATGCCCTAGCAACCACACTCAACACCTACACAATCACCAAGCCGCCACTCATAAAACACAGCACCTAGAGACACCCTAGCACCTGCTTAGTAGTAATGCTCTAGCCGGGACACAACCACCCAGAACACCTTAATAGTCTCATAACAACATTTCAACAGGGTGAAGAGTTTTATATTTTTTGCACTATCTATCTTCTGCAGAAAATGTTAAAATCTTGTTTGCACTTACAAGTTTGTGTGTGTGTTTGTGTGAACACAGAGGCCCCTTACTTCACGTCAAAACCAAAGAGGTCGGTGATATCGGAAGTTGAGAAAACTGTGGAGCTTCAGTGTCAGGCCAAAGGTGAGCTTTCTAGAGACAGACAGACACCTATCAAATTACTGCAGCACCTCTGAGTTTGACCATTTTAGAGTCATATAATATATGTCCTACATACTCTGCTGTTGTATAACCATTCCCCTGCGGGAAACTCTAATCTTTATATTGTCAAGAGTATAAAAACTGCTAGCACTTGAACAAAAAAGCCACTTAACTTCCAGCGCACTACCTGTCAATCTCGAATGTTTGAATGTATCTTTTAAAAGCATAATGTTCTCATTTGTGCACAGTGTTATAGTATGTTCCTTTTATTGTGGCCGGTTCGCTTTCAGCCAACTATTTGCTGTCAGAGCGTCATTCAGTTTATGTGCCGAGTCAACTGCAAGACGTGCTTTTAGCATAGCCGTTTGTCGCCTCACAAATTTGACCTTTTCACCAAGCGTGCCGCATCGACCCCTGCTCGTTTCCGTAATGTGTCCTTATTTGAATTCATCTTTATTTAATTGACTAAATGAGTGATCTGGAATAAGCGGTCAAGTACATTAGAAAAGGCGAGCGAGGCGCTAATGGTATTAGCTGCTAATTGACGTCAGTGTTCATACTATGTTAAGATCTAGTTAAAAGACATTAGGTATATCATTGACTCACGGGGCAACGGAGGAGTAGAATTCAACGAGAAAATCCTTTTAACAAGCTGCGTCAATCTGACCTACATTTCAGCAACAAAGTGCCAAGTGTCTAAAAGTCTAAACTTTTCATGACTTCTAACAAGGAAAATTCATAAAGAGAGACCTCAAAAGGTTCTTTCTTCTCCCCTTTTTATTCTTTTGTAATATTTTTCTCCTTTATTTAACAGAAATCTGGACAGTTTCTCCTTCATGAAACTTTTTAAAACTACTGAGACTTTTCTCTTTTTTTTTGTGGCAGAGATTGTACCTCTGCAATTTACACTAGCTGAGAATCTCGACTCGTTCTTTTTGCACTTTCGTAAGGGTGTGAAGCTGAGTTTGTGCGCACTTTGTCATAAACTGTCAGAAATTTAATTACAGCGAGCTTGTTTTTGACAGTCTTATTTTAACATCCTTGTCTTGCATCCCGTGGGTGTGACACGAATATCGACGCTGAGACTCCGTAGGAGGCGGGGTGGAGCGGATTCACGCTATTTGACCTTTTAAAGTGTTGAGCTGCAGGATTTATCCATGATATATTCTTTAATTTGCATATCTTGATGAGCATATCATGAGTTCCTTCAGATGAACTTAATTTACAATTATTGCCAATACATATAATTGCCGTTTTACTCATTTTCGCGCTTGCTTCTTGATTTCTCGCTCCCTCTCTCTTGATCTCCCTCGCTTATCCTCCTCTCCGAATCTTCTCCTTTTTTGTCGGTGAAGCATGTCAAAATTTTATTGGAAGTTTAATCAATCAAAACCAATTTATTAGATTAAATTTTCATTAATTAATCCAAAGTGTGCCCTGATGAAGGTCTATTGATGAAAACGTTAACTTTGTGATAAATCAAACACTCTCTCTCTCTCAGTGTGGGTGTGTGTGTCTGCTTTGGTAATAATTTTCTCATCTACCAAATGTCATACGGCATTTGTGTAAATCTAGCCCTTACAGATTTTGTGTAAGGTTGGAATAATTATTGTATTTTTTTTTTTTATTTATTTATTTTTTTTTTTTATGTTTTTAGAAAGAAGTCTCTTCTGCTCACCAAGTCTGCATTTATTTGATTAAAAATACAGTAAAACTGTAATACTGGGAAATATTATTTCAATTTATTATAGATTTTCTAGTTTTATATATTGTAAAATGTAATTTATTCCTGTGATGTCAAAGCTGAATTTTCAGCATCATTACTCCAGTCTTCAGTGTCACATGATCCTTCAGAAATCATTCTAATATGCTGATTTCGAAAAGATCGTCATACATATATATATATGTGATATCTGATGAACTACCTTGTGATGCTTTATGTATCATTCAGGGAATCCCACACCGAAGCTGGAGTGGTTAAAAAATGCCGTCCCCCTCTCCACACTGAACAACCCTCGATACAAGCTTACCTCTTCCTCAATGGTTCTGCAAGTACGGAGAATCCAGCCGGACGACGCCGGAATATTCCAGTGCTTCGCTGAAAACGCGGCCGGAGAAGTCCAGGCACATACCAACTTGGTCGTCACAAGTAAGACGAATAGTTATTGGAATATTTCACCCAAAAATGCAATTCAGCCATCATTTACTCACCCGCATGTTGTTCCTAACCCCTATGACTGATTGTCTTTTGGTAGATATTTTTTTTTCATTGTTTGGAGCTTGAAAGCCCCTATTTACATTATACTTCTGTATGGACACAAGAAATTCTTTAAAATCTCATATGGGTTTGGAACAACATGAGGGTGAGTAAATGATGACAAGATTTTCATTTTTTGGTGAATCATTGCTTCAGGCTAATGGGAGAATGATGCATAAATACAGCCATGGATGTTTTAAAAGTCTGTGATCTCTCTCTCTTTTCCTCTCGGTCGTGAATTGATCAGGGAGTTCAGAGACCTCTCATTGATCTGTGTAATTAATCAGTGTCTACTGAGAGATCAGCCAACACACACACACACACACAGCACTTAATCAACACCTCCAGCTCTCTCTCTCTCTCTCTCTCTCGCTTAGTCATCCTCATCTTTCTTTTGCTCTCAAGTTTCATTTCAGTTCACACCATTTTTTATTTAAGTTTGAGAGTTTTAAAGTTAGGTACAATCTTGATGTAAGTAATTAACAAGTGAATAACGTTAAATAAATTAATGTTGTAATAGCGGTGTGATATTTAGAGCAGCAGTTTGTTCACTCCAAATACTTGATGTTTATTATATGAATAAGCAGTGACCTCAAAGACTTTTAATTAAGTCTCACATAAAATATTTGAATTTCATTTCATTAGAAATCCAAATATGAAGCTACCATCTACAAACAAATAATGCTTGAGCTACACTACCATTCGAAAGTTTGATGTCGGTAAGATTTAAAAAATTTTTTGAAAGTCTCTTCTCCTCACCAAGGTTGTGCTTATTTGATAAAATACAGTAAAACTGTAATATTGTGAAATATTATTACAATTTATAATAATGCTTTTATATATTAATATATTTTAACATATCATTTATTCCTGTGATGACAAAGCTGACTTTTCTTCAGTGATATATGATCCTTCAGAAATCATTTTAATAAGCGGATTTGATGCTTTATTTTTTCATATTTTTGAGGAAACCGTGATGCGTTTTATTTTTTTTAAGGATTCTTTCATTAAAAGAAAGGTCAAAAGAACAGCATTTATTTTAAATATATAAATATATTGCTTGAATGCATCCTTGGGGAATAAACATATTAATTTTCTTCTTTTAATCTTACTGACCCCAAACTTTCGAATGGCAGTGTTGCTAATTTTGGGTTTTTTTAAAATTCAGTTACTTCTGAAGTAAGCGACTTTAAACATCGCCACACAGATTATGTTTTTAAGTGTTCACAAGTTATTTTGTGACACCTCATGATACTGTATGTTAGAGTAGGTGACATCTAAAACTTGTGCTTTGCGTCTTTTATCAATAATTATTACAAATAGTTTTTTTTTTTGTGGCTCACAATAATTTACAGCTCATATTAATGAAATTTGTTTGAAAAATCCTTTTGTCACGCTGAAGGAGGATTATAACTTAAGTTTGAACAGTATCGTTCAAATGTTGTGTTATCATTTAAATCCTAAATTATTTGTGAGGGTTTTTGGGTCACTATGTTCTTCTTTCATGGTAGGCGTGCCGCCATCTTTGACCACGCCCCCTTCTGACATCATTGTGACTGACGGTACGTCGGCTGTCTTCAGCTGTGAGACATCCGGTGCCCCCAAACCTGCCATTGTTTGGAGGAAAGGTAAGTAAGATAGCATTCACACTTGTTTGCACATCATTTACATGATTACACATTTCAGCAGTTTGGTCACTAACCCCTGTGAATCTGGCAGGTTCTCAGGTGTTAGCGAGCGGATCGGTGCAGATGCCTCGTTTCACTCTGCTGGAGTCCGGAGGCTTACAGATATTACCCATAATGCCGAGCGACGCAGGGAACTACACGTGTTTGGCATCCAACTCTGAGGGACTGGTCAACGCCACCGTGGCCCTGACAGTCTTGAGTACGAAACAGTAATAGTTTGAATGCAATGATGTTTTTAATGAAATGTAGCGCATTTGAAATTCAGCACCAGCAGGATATCAGATCATTTCCAAACATGCCTTTTATCAGCAGTCATTGTTTTGCTTAATAGCAGCATTCATTAGCTAGGCTGATTGTAACGGCATAGCAGAGCACAATATTTGTGAAATGTTAGGTCTTTTGCAGTAATTTCACACCGGAGTAGTGTCATCCTTAAATCCCAAGGCCTCGGTTTGTCTTGCTGTGCATGCTTAATGATGCTGATGTAGGTTTACGCTTGAGTGTGGGTGCATGGAAGTGTCTAAGAGCATTTTTGACATCCAGCCTAAATAATGCTGTTTGTGGATTGGCCACTTAAAAGGAAAGGAAGAAGTCTCTCAGATTAAAACAGCAGCGTGTCATTTATGCACCGTTGGCGGCGCCAAATGAAATTTCCGAAAAATTGCTCTCGTCCACATTGTCGAGACCCAAAGTTAGTCCCGCCCCAAACGCACACCATTGGGTTGAGCTGCGAGTTGACGTGTCGGACCGCACAGCGACGGTGTTTGCAACCTACAAATGGCTGACTCATAGTTGTCAGTGCGCGTTAAACTGGAAGATAGCTTTTTCATTTTTAAAGTATTACATGCATTAGCTTTAATCAAGTCAATTGGACCCAGTGGGTTCTGTGTGTGAGAGAATTTCTTCATTTGCTTAGCCATACTAAATGTTCATTGAGACGCAGTGTGAATATTCGAACGTTCATGCTTTGTAAATTTCATTCTGTTTTGCTAATGAAGCTGTCAGTGGGAATTACCTAATAGGGTTAAAAGAACTGTGAATAATGATGTTGGTAATGATTAAACTGTGGCATGATTTTGTCCTAAACTGCATTTTATTAATCAGGTCGAACCTTCATCTCAATACCCCCTGAGGATCAGCGTGTCATTAAGGGAACTACCGCTGTGCTGAACTGCATGGCAACCCACGACCCCAGAGTCAATGTCAGGTCAGAGCTTGAGCTGAGATGCATGTTTTGAAACACGTTTTGACATTTAAATTTCAAAAACTTAAGAAAATTGTCATCTGCTGTGCGAGGTCTACATTGGCTAATTAGCGAAGTCAAGCATTACTGTTGCTTTTCCTCAAGATCTCTAACATCACTCCTCCCGCTCCACTGGTGCTACAGAAATGAATGATACCTTAAATCGTGCCACTTGAGTACTTTTCTAAGCTATATGAAAGGTGTACTTAGGGTGGATAAACTATGATGGAAGTGCTGAATTCATTTCTACAGTAGATGCACATTAAAAATAAGTAACATGACTAGATGGTTGGTACTCAGAACTGTCTCATTTCTATTGTGTGCTAATTTTGTGACTTTAAACAAACGGAGAACAAGTTTTTTATGTTATATTTTTTTTTAAATTAGTTTTTTTTTTTTTTTTTTTTTTTCCCATAAATTAAATTTGCAATTCGGATGGAAACATATCAGCAGAGACTTTTTATATTTTAGTTTCAATTTGTCACATGAATCAAAACTACCTGTCAAAGGTCTGGGGTTGGAAATATCGATTGATCGTTTTCTGTTGAAAGAAATTAAAACTTTTTTTGAGCAGACATGTATTACATTGATCAATCGTGAAAATAAGAACTTTTGCATTGTTACAAAAGATTTTATTTCCAACAAATGCTATTCTTTGAATTTTCAAAGATTCCCAAACAAAATGTATCACAGTTTCCACAAAATATTCAGCAGCACAACTGATTTCAACATTGATAATAGTAATAAATATTTCTTGAGCAGCAAATCGGTACATTAGAATGATTTCTGAAGGATCATGTGACACTGAAGACTGAAGTAATGATGCTGAAAATTCTGCTGTGCCATCATAGGAATACATTATTTTTTTTAAATATGTTCAAATAGAAAACTTGTAAATTGTAATAATATTTGTTTGTTTCTATATTAGGGATAAAGACAGTTTACCTGGTTTTTACCATATTATATAGTATTGATCCACATTTAGGTCATTATCAAGCACATAGGGAAGAGAAGCCGTCATAAGGCATTTGTTCAGTTCTGCTTCAGGAGGCTAAGTGTGTTTTTTGCAGGTCTTTGGAGTGTGATATTTTTGGTGGATTATGAGTCATCATAAAGAGTCTTATTCTCCTCAGATATGCATGGAATAAAGGAACCAAGCCTCTGAGTGTGTCGACTGGTGGGCGAGTGTCAATGAAGGAAGGTTCACTCCACATCAGCCAGACATGGTCCGGAGACATCGGAGATTACACCTGCAGGGTCATCTCACCAGCTGGAAATGACTCGAAAACCGCCCGACTGGAAGTCATGTAAGAGGGAAATGGACACACAGATCTCACAGATCCTCGCCAACATGCACGTTCGATGCGAAATGCTCACAAGCGACTACACTTGTACTGTACATGTGCACTCAATACGTATAGGAGTGCTATTGTAGGAGGAAGATGCTTGGATCTCAGCTGCAGTTCTTAAGCCAAGAGAACCATCCAAAAATGGGCTGTAATGATAGGACAGAGAATGGAGCAGCTGTAATTGAATGTGTGTGTGTGTGTGTGACGGGATGAAGATAAAGCGAGAGTGGAATAAGATAGGCCTGATGCCCAAGGCCAAGATCATCTCCTTTGACGACTAGCCAATGTTGCTACTCTTCTGTGGCATCAGGAACTAATTAAACACACACACACACACACACATATACACGCTCAGATATTAATTACTGCTTCTAGATGGCTGAATGTTGTGCTCCCACGGATTGTCATATGGACGGATGCAGAGGAAATCTCATCTATCTTTGAAGTAGATGAAATACAACGAGTCACACAAATGACTTATGGAGTGCACAGCTTGTTTAATTGGATGCTTTTGAAAATATTATTCACAATCAGAAAGATACAAACATACCAGATCGAACTAAAAGGTCTAAAAAACATGTCTTCTGCCTCAGAAGCCTTCATAAGTCTTTCATAACCAAGTAAAATGATTGCAAATAGAGTACTGTTCAAAGGTTTGGGGTCAGTAATGACAGCAATACCCAACGATCCAATTAATTCCCAATGGACAAAATCAAGTCATGTTCTATATGTTTTCATCTATTCTATACTCAGATATACGTCATAATAGGGAAGAACAGACCATCACAACTTCTGCTTCATGCCGACTTTAGCACTTAGTATTTAGCAAGGATGCATTACATTGATCAAAAGTGACAGTAAAGACTTCAATTGTTACAAAAATGTCTTTTTATTCATCAAATAATCCTGAAAATATTGGTTCATGGTTGCGAGTTCATAAATGTGGGTTATAAAGTCAGAATTGCATGATAAAACTCGCAATTGCGAGAAAAAACGTCACAATTACGTCTTTATATCGTGCAATTCAGACTTTATAAAATGCAATTCTGACTTAATAGCACACAGTTCTAACTTTATAACTTGCAATTATGACTTTACAGCTTGCAAAAACATTTTTTAGATTTTTTTTTTAATGGCAGAAACAAGCTTCCATAGTTTTCAACATTGATTATAATAAGAAAAAAAATGGTGCTTCAAATCAGCTGAAGGTTCAGGTTTCCCAAACACTTGCCCATCGTCCATTAGTCAGCCAAGCAGATAGTCCCATCCCACTGGTTGAGACAAATGCTGCTGTGTTGCTACTTTTCGGGGAAATCAATCTACAAGCTTAAATGTTACGCTTATAAGAAATTATTTACCAGCGTAAAAATTGTGAGTGCAGCTTGCGGAATCGAATCACTCCTCAAAGGAGAAAAACTGAGAAATAATCACTCATACAAAACATAACTGTAATAAACTGTATAATTTGCAAATGTGCTTTTTGCACTGTAACACAGTTACTGCTTAACAGAACTCATAATAAAGCAATATTTAATTTAAGACACGCTTAGTCTGTGAGAAATACTGGGTTTCGGCAGACTTTAGAAAAAGACTCCTAACAGCTGACATTTAAATTATGAGATACAAATTGAAAACACATGCGATTTGAATAATAACAATAATACCTCTGACAGTCACATTAAGATAACAGAGCACCACAATATACTCCTACCTTTAATATTACTGCCTGCAAACTCTGTTGAAAGAAAACTCATCAGACGGTTGAAGGAGAGGCAATGCTTCACATGCTAATGTGATTTCACAGGCATTCAAGTTAATCTCATGCAGTGGACAGGTCCTCTTATTACCACATGTTAGACGATGGCTGAGCAGTTCCTCGCTTTAAACAATATTAGATGTTATTGCATATTTAGGCTGCTGTGACAGATGGGCAAAAAACTCTCACACACATATTACAAGCAACTGCCAAGGACATAATTGTATTATGTGATATTGTAATGTAGTTTTCATAAATGCAATGTTCTTGAAGGAACAGTGGAACGTTTGATCTTGTAACATAATGGAAAGTAATGTTAAAGGGGTGGTTGATTTACAATTTAAATTTTTAACTTTAGTTATTGTGTAATGTTGCTTTTGGAGCATAAACAACATCTGTAAAGTTATGGCGCTCAGAAGTTCAATGCAAAGGGAGATATTTTGGTTTACAGAATTCGCTGTTTAAGGACTACAACGAACTTGGTGGGCTGCTTTAGAGAAGTAGCCAATTTTAGGCCAGACTGCTCACAAAAGACACTGGATTTGCACAAAAGATTAACATGAAGGCACATGCTAGTCTATGAGTTGAATCAACTTCAGCAACTAGATAAATTGCATTCTACAATTTTTAACCTCTCTCCATCAGTGTCGACTCTGGTTTGAACAATGTAAGGCTGAACAACGTTACTGATGATCGTCATTTTGGCTGCGTGCGATTCTCCAGCTTTGTTGTTGTTGAGCAACTGAAGCATGAGCTGTTAAAGCTCCGCCCTCCTTTGAAAGCGGGTGGGGAGCAGCAGCTCATTTGCATTTAAAGGGACACACACAAACGGCGTGTTTTTGCTCACTCCCAAATAGGGGCAAATTTGACAAGCTATAATAAATGATCTGTGGGGTATTTTGAGCTGAAACTTCACTCAGACATTCTGGGGACACCAGAAAATGATATTACATCTCGTAAAAGGGGCATAACCCCTTTAAATTGTTAGTTGAAAAATGCTCATAAAAGCACAATAAAAATTGTCTGTTTTGCGCATATTCAAAGTTTTATGTAATGATTCCTAAAATAAGCAGCTCTGGCATTATTCCAAATATCTCCTTTTGTGTTCCATGCAAGGTATGAAAAATAATGCAGGTTTGGAATGACATGATTAGAAGTAAATAAATTTTGTATCACACATTTAATGTTATAGTATTCATGAATGAATGTTTTATTTTAGTTATTAATACAAGGTTTTTTTAAGCTAACAGTTTTTCTTATTATTTTTGTGACCCGCTAAGTCTTTAATGTCCATGTACTTTTTTGTCAAATTCAAAGAATCTTTTTGTACCTAAGTTGTTGTTGTTGTTTTTTTTTTGAGATCTCACAAACCCCTTGCAGCCATGAAGAACCCTTTTTGCTGGTAGAAGTGTTTTTTTGTTTGTTTGTTTTTTTATTGATAGTGCTTCTATCTACCCACCATTTGTCCTCTACTGAACCCCAGAAGCACCGGTTTGAAAGTGCAAACTGCAACAAAGACACAAATCTACAAAGTGACTTACATGTTTTTGAACATATAAGCCTAAAGGCTGTTTATGCTATTTAAGTCAAGCATCTCTATTATTATTGCTCATAGTTAGGGTGAGGGATTTGAACTCATAACCCTAATAAACATAACCCTTTCTACACTGTTTGTTTCAATAGACATGAATAATACCTCAGACCTGACTTGACTTTATTTGATAACAGACTAAAACAATCAATATTTCAAGACTTCTAAAGTCGTACAATAGTTTCGCATGAGAGAGAGGGGAAAATTTAAGTCAGAATTTGAGAACTGATCCTTAATATGTATTCAGAGAAACTAAACAGAATTTGAATTACTGTGTTTTTGATCAAATAAATGCAGCCTTGATGACTATAAGAGACTTTAAAATTTTACTGACGCTAAACTTTTGAAACGGTACTGCTCATATTTACAGTGCAACATGTTTACCCGTTTAACTCACATGTTTACCTGTTTAACTCACCAATTTTGTATGAGTTGTATTTGAGTTGTGTTTGAATGTACTGCACTGAGAAATACACATATGCATATTTTGATTCTATATTTGGTTATCTCTCTGTCTTTTTAGAGAACTTCCCCATTCTCCACGTAACCTGCAGGTGTCTCTGAATGAGACTGACAGCAGGACAGTTCTTCTGTCATGGGTTCGGCCCTTTGATGGGAACAGCCCTCTCCTTCATTACATCATTGAGTTCTCTGAGAACAGTAAGTGTGTCTGTGTGCTATTTATATGAGCTTTGGCATATGGTTTATTAAACCTAATGCACCTTAGCTGCAGCTTTCAATTAAGCTGGTTTGCAGCCAGCGGATTCCAACGAAGAAGTTCTTTGTCATTTACCTCTCGCTGTCTTAAAAACAGAGCTCTAAAAAACAGACAGACAGGCTGAAGTGAGCGAGAAGAGAAATGGAAGCTGATTGTAATGGAGGGTAGTGGGATGAGGTTTGTTTTCACTGTATTATGCCAAGACTCTGTTATTGGTGGAAGATGAATGCTGGAAGAGATAGTGACAGGAAACACAGAGAGAGATTGATTTGTGTATCGTCAAAGGAAATACAATGAAAAATGTGGATGGGGCGGTGGTGCTGGATGCCTAATAAACACCAAGACCGCTCTCTCCTCATATACACAAACACACGTACAAACACACAGCTGATTTTCAGTAAGTCCAAATGATCGCTCACTCTTTTTTTTTTTTTTTTTTGGATCGTTTTGTGTGTCTGTGTGTGTGTGTGTGTGTGTGTAGTCATATGTGTCCCTGTGGCTTAATATTTACTATTCCTGTTGAATTTGTGATTTATTTTGGCAGTTTTTCATAGTTTCTGTCTTCTTTTCTCTTGGGTCTGCTTGAGTGGTTTCAGCATCTAAATTGTTCATTGATCTGCTTCCCATCATTTTTAATGTACTGCAGACACACACACACACACACACACTCACGTATTGGGTGTTGTGGGTAGTAACACCTCCAGAATAAACAACAGTGCGGTCAAATTCATCATTTACCCAAGTGCTGTAAAGAAAGAGATGATTCAAACAACTAATAATAAATCATGTAAAATAAGTCAAATAAAAACAATACTCCCGTTGGACACTCAATTTTATATATTGTCTTTAGAAGTGAGAAATAGTCTAGTAAGAATGAATAAATCTGGTAAAAGCAGCCATGTTGTCTTTATTCTTCCTCATTACATTTTTAAGTAATGTTTTGCATTATAGTGAGCCAGTTGAAAGTGATTGCAGTAGAGTTGTGGAAATGTCAGAAAGATATATGGTCCAGAACAATTATTCAGATGATATTTAGCTATTTTGAAAATATTAACTGCTTCTGATTGGTTGATTAGCAGAGTGGTCATTAGTCTAGTTTCAAATTTGAAATCTACAGTCTACAAATATGCATCCCATGTTTTTTGTTTTCAATTTATTTTTGTGAATTTGGATTAAATGTTAATTAAGTAAGGATTTGTTTAATTGAATTGAATTTGTTTACATCTTATTCTCTTATGTTCTATCATTGAATCATATGTAGAGTTTATACTGCTAGAGTTCATACTGAATTAAATTCACAGACTGTAAAGAAAAAATCATTTTGGTGTTGGTAGTTATTTTAAATTGTAATAATATATCACAATATTACTGTTGTCACTGTATTTTTTTATCAAATAAATGCAGTGTGTAATTTGAGCCGTATCCTGTTCGAGTTTTTGCATTCTGACGTTTGTTTTTAAGTGATCCAGCATTAACAAGTGCATTACGTAATGTCGTGTGTGAGTGAGACAGAGTGAGTGTGGGTTTATGCAGATATATTTGGAGGTTATGTTTTGCTATTGGCCCTCAACATATATATTTTTGACCGTTCAGCTTTCTTAAGTTCAAAATCACTCTCATTGGTTGATGCATATTGCTTATTGTTTTGTGTGCAGTGAATAGAGAGTGTATTAGAGAATATCACTGATTAACTGAGTAATATTTGGTGTCAATCTAGCTATATACGTGTAGTTAGGGCTGTACAGAATCTCATCACCATCATTTGGTGACGTCATTGAATGTACTGGGAAAACTGAAGTTGGATCAGTGTCGGTCACAGCGCCTAATTGCTGTTTCTGATCAGTTTTTACAAAAGAAACAGGCTGACCTACATCATAAATTGTTATTATCCATGCGAACATTGTAATATACTGCGTGACCTATTCAAGTGTATGTTAAGATGGATGACGTAAATTAAATTTTGTCTGATTGTTTTTCTTTACAGATTCCCCATGGAAAGTCTACATGGCTGATGTTAGCCCTACATTGACTAGTTTACTAGTAATTGGTCTAACGCCAGCAAGAACCTACCAGTTCAGAGTGTGTGCCCTCAATCAGGTGGGACGTGGGCAGTACAGCGCTGAAACAAACAGGTAAGCGGTCACAAGCTACTATCTTAGCCTACTAGCTTAGCATATCGCTAACTGGTTAAGTAAAGCTCTGTTATAGCTAAAAAAAAAAAAAAAAAGTTTGTTTTTGATCTGGCATTGAGGAAGGGGAACAGATCTTGCATGACAATGGCATTTAACTGCGGGAGCTAACTGGGCCATGCTAATGAGCTAAAGCCTGATTCCTTAATTGTAGCAACTCGGTTTCCAGGCAAAGCCAAAATCCTTTCCATCCTGACTGTTGTAACTAACAAGCAGTCAAGCAGATTGCAACTGGTAATTTTCACCAACTCTTGCCATTTTTGTGTGTCCGACACACACGCACACACATGTCCTCAGTCAGTTTGAGAGAATGTTATTAAATGTGAGGACAAGATTTGAACCCTATCAAAAGAAAGGCTGATTGTAATTGAATTACATGAGAGCTTTCATCACTGGCTCTGATTGTGAGCCATTATGACACATGGGCAGAAAAAAACGCTCCCATATCCAGGAACACTATGAAGGTGTGAGAAATAGCATTTCTCAAAGCCAATTCCACACGGTGAAAGAATGTCAAATGCAAGCTTGGCTGGAGGGAAGGACGCTTCAGCACGCACAGAGGCTACTGCATTTTATGCTCTCTATTTTGTTTTGTGAATTTTTATTCACGCATAAATTGGCAAACATCACAATGACTGCATTCCAAATCGAATCAAATCGCTCAAAGAACTTAAAAAGTCCTGAAAAGTTCAAATGGTTATTTTTCAAGCCACAGGCATAAAGCTAATGCACATGCCAAGCACTCTTTGCTAAACGGCAGGAAGAAGGGCCTGCTCAATCATCAAGGACATGTTGAAAAAGCTTGTCATGCTGTTTTCTAGTTCTTAGCTTTCATTTGAAGCCAGTCTCCATTAAACTGACTTTCAGTTTATATTCAAAGGTACCAGTTGAGCCAAAGACTCCCTTTGCTCTAATATGTGAAACGCTCAACTGCTCGGGTTTGATTGGTGCTGAAGTGGAATGTTTTTATTCACTAATGATTCTGATAGAGAATACAAGTTTAATACTAACAGGTATTCGTGGTTTTCATGTTACGTCACACCCTTATAGTAGCGCCCACCTGGAGAGCAAAACAGGGCTTTCCTCTATCACCTGCCAGTCATTTTTAGCCGATTTATGGAAAGTACTTATGTAGTAAGACCGTGATATTAAAATACCAATTTCAGTATACACCTTATTGATGATGCATACTATTTACACACAAACAGATGAACCCAGAATATAAATACAACCAGGGCTGGGTAGGTTACTTTTAAAATGCATTTCACTTCAGGTTACAAAATACATGCTTTAAAAAGTAATTTGTATAGTATTTCGTTACATTACTCAAGTTTAGTAACTTAATCTAAATACTTTGGAATACTAATAAGTGTGGAACACAAAGGTAATTATCTCACACTTATGACTTTTTCCCTCAGAGTTGCACGATATAAAGTTGCAATTGTGAGTTATAAAGTCAGAATTATGAGATATAAGCTTGCAATATTGAGAAACGTCAGAATTATGACATATAAACTCACATACTGAATTCACAATTGCAAGGAAAAAAATTAGTATTGCAAGTTTATATCTCCCAATTCTGACTTTATAACTTGCAATTGTGAGTTTAAATCTCGCAATTCTGAGAAAAAGAAGTCAGAAATTTGAAATGCAAACTCACAATTGTGAGGGGAAAAAACAAGTTGTGAGAAGAAGTTGCAGTGACCTTTTTTAGAATCATAAAATGACTCACAAACAACTATCACAAAACATGAAAACAGTGGAAAACATGAAACTTAACGCTTTTTCAGACTGTCATAGTCAGAGAATCACCAATTGCTGTTTAAATGACATTAAAATTCAAAGTAATCTAAAATACTTTTCAGATGTAACTGTAATCTGATTACCACCCATTTAAAATGTAACTGTAATGAAATACAGTTACTCAAATTTTGTATTTTAAAACATAACTAAGTTACTTGTATTTCATTCCTCCCCAACCCTGAAAACAATGCACAACTATTATAAAGAAAATGCTTAACGCGTTTATATTCTGGGCTCATATGCTCACCTGTATATTAATATGCATCATCAATAAGGTTTATACTGAATTTGATGTTTTAATATCAGTTTTAGCACATTAAGGGACTTTTTCAGGTTAATCGTTTTAGAACATCCCGCTGTTTTTTGTAGTTTAGTAGTTTTAGGATCACAAGCACCCAAAACCTTTTTCTTCTTTTGAGGAAAACTGACTGGTCTGTTTATCAGTTATATAAATGTTTTGCCCTCCAGGTCTCCGTGGCAGTCACATGACTGAAAACTATGAATTAATTTGTAGTTTGCTCACTTTGACCCTACAGAAAATATTTTAAATTCATATTAAATTTTCTTCGAATCAATTTATATAATCAAATATTTAATTTTGATTTAATTTGCTTAATTAGAAGTATGTAGTTTGATTCTGTGTCTTCTAAATATTTTTCTAAAAGGAATACTTTTATTCAGCAAGGATGCATTAAAGTGACAGTAAAGACATTGTTTAAAAAAATACATATTGTTAGAATGATATTTATATGGTTACACTTTATTTTAAGGTGTCAGTGTTACAGTGTATTTATACATTTAATTATTGAGTAATAATAATTTACTACATGTACTTGTACTATAGGGTTAGGATGAGGGTTTAGGGTTAATTACATGTAGTTATGCATAATTTATAGTTATTAATACAGTAACTACATGCAACATGTGTAAGAACAACACTGTAAAATAAAGTGTTACCATTTATATCTATCAAAAGTCTTGAAAAAAGGTTTCCACAAAAATATTAAGCAGCACAACTGATTTCAACATTGATAATAATAAGAAATGTTTCTTGAGCATCAGCATATTAGAATGAGTTCTGAAGGATCATGTGACACTGAAGACTGGAAGAATGTGTGTACAGTATCTGTAGTTTGTATATATTTTTATCAGTTGGCAGACCAAATTACAATACTTGAGACTTCACTTTATAAGATCTGATATCTTTTTTCCTGCTCTTTTGCAAAGATGCACAGAATTAACCGTAATACTATTGACCAAAAACTCAATATGCAATATCCCAAAAAGTAAGTCAACCATGTCTGAGCCTATTAGCGACACTGAAAATAGATTCACAATATGCAAACTTACTGGCACAATTACAACAACTCCGTCCTTTTAAAAACTCAAAGACATCAATTAAGGTATCTGCTAACGAATGTGCGCTGGAAATCAACTTAACATTTAACTGACCTCATGAAAACATAGACAGAGTAAACCAGACGGATGAAGTTCCCGACTCCTGTCTCATGTGCTTTACTATTTCATAACTCCTGACAGATACCGCGCAACAGTATAATTTTGAGCCATGTCAGATATAGAAACAAACAAGTTTCAAGGTTTATAGCTGACAAAACACGGTGTGTAGTGTGCGTTTTACATATTTTAGCTGATTCAAAAGCAGTGTGTAAATGTAATTAAAATCACCAGCCTCAACCACGTATCTTTCAAACTGAATGTTTTAATTTAAAATGCTCAGTTAAAACAAGAGGAAACGACAGAGTAGAGCGAGAGTGAGAAGATGAAGACGAACAGAAACACAAGAAATCAAATATTGATGGAGAGGGCACTTATTAAAATTTGAGCACCTATCTGCTTTGGCCTCGTTTCCAATTAATGTCAGGATCATCATCAGTTATATGAAAAATTTAAATCTCTATTTCTTTTATTCTTCTTATTCATTTTTGGCAAAGTGCCATCAAAGGAACAGTATAATAACTCAGAATGCGTACTTTCAAAAGTTTTTCATAACTAGAAGTACGTTCATATTTGGCACACAACAAACAAAGTCAATGTCCAACTAACTTTTTTATTGAGTAATTTGTGTTGAAGTTAACAAGAGCAAACTCAGCACTTATCCTTTACATTTAATTAATAAACAACACATTCAAAGTAATGACAAAAACAATATAATAGAAATCCCCTCAGCACCCAACCCCACTCCTCCAGTACGGCAAAAGAAACAACGTGATAGACTAAAATAACCGCTTTATAAGCCTTTTAAATTGGTTTAGGATGATTATTGTTTATTTGACAAAACATCAATCAGACTTAGCAACTTTCCTACGAGATTGCTTGCTTGAGGCACTTTAGGCCTTGCTCACTTAATCAAGCTAATAACCTTTAAACCGCAGATTAGAGCGAAGGATTGTTTATCGCCTGCTCTGGGGATCTACAGTCTCTAGAATCTTGCACACAGACTTTTAGAGCTAAAGCCCATGGTATTGATCAAATTGAGAAATTAAAGGGTTCACTGATTTACACTAATGGGGTCAGTGTTCACATATATATATATATATATATATATATATATATATATATAATTTTGATATGAGTTGAAATATCACATCTAAAATAAAGGTTCACATTTTAGTGCTTAATTCGCTCCCATTTGGTTTAGGAAAAATTATTCACATCACAGCAAACAAGAGGTGTTGATGGTAAGATTTAAGGATTTGTCAGCACTATCCATGGTTCACAGTTCCACCTGTTTAACTCTTTGTTGCCAGATTAGAGGCAGCAACATTGCCTATTTAGGCTTTTTGAAGCACATTTCTTTCACAGAATACAGTTTATGTGCATTTTTAAGCCAATAATTTTGATTAAACAGTCAACGTACACTACCATTCAAAAGTGGGGGGTCAGTAAGATTTTTAATGGTTTTAGAAGAAGCCTCTTACACTCACCAAGGCCGCATTTGATTACAAATACAGTAAAAACAGTAATACTGTGAAACATTACCATTTAGAATAACTCTTCTCAATTTAAATATATTTTAAAATATAATTTATTTATGTGATGACAAAACAGTTATTTTTTGTATTATTTTTGTGTAAACTATGATGTTTTTTGCAGGATTTTTGATTACAGCTGGGTATTTGATTAATATATGTGCGTGCACTGTGTATATTTTTTATGTGTATATAAATAGACATATCTGTATGTGTTTAACAAAAATATAATATATATATGTATATTAAATATTTATATAAAATACAAATTATATAAATATATATATATATATATATTTATACAAAATATACATGCAAATATTTCTTAAATATATCTATTATTGTGTGTGTATTTATATATACATATTAAATACATATAGTACACACACACATATATTATGTAAACGCAAACTTTTATTTTGAATGCAATTAATCGCAATTAATCGAATACCCAGCACTATTCTTGATATGTAGAAAGTTCAATAGAACAGCATTTTTTATTTTTTATTTTTTTTACAATGCAGAAGTCTATACTGTCACTCTCTGGCAATTTAATGTGTCCTTGCTAAATAAAAGTATCAATTTCAATATAAAAAACTATTGTACAGAAGTACATGAAACAGGCTCAAGGTGAAAATGTGCTTAGTGATGATTCTCCTCAGTTTGCTTGTTTTTCCCGTGCTTTGATTGACAGATACAGAGCCAAGTCAAGTTCAGGTTATTCCAGCAAACCCTGTTTAGCCCAGCAGGGTCAGTTCTCAGTTACTCCTGCACTTCATTTAAAACCTTTCGGACAAACCAGAAAGATCAATTTCAATCTCTCCAGGTCTACTGGATAAGCTCTGAAAGAAACTTTTAGTAACTTATTGATGTCTTTGAGAAAACTCCCAGATAAGACTCCAGGGTCTAAATATTTCTTTTTTATAATGCTATTCTCATGATGTTATCTCTCAGGCTGATGCTGCGAGAGGAACCACCTAGTGCGCCTCCAAAAAACATTGTGGCTAGCGGCCGTACAAACCAGAGCATCATGGTCCAGTGGCAGCCTCCCCCAGAACCACAGCTCAATGGAGTCCTGAGAGGCTATGTGCTCAGGTATGGGTTCATGCATGGCTTCAACATTGTAATATTTTAGTGAAAATAAATCTTTCTTTCTTCCTACACACACTTTTTTCACACACTACCTGTATATTGAATTATAATGTAATAAAAATGATCAAGGTTTTTTTGTGGAATAGTGTGTGGAATTGGAAGCAAGCAGAATATGGCTGTTTCTAGAACACACATAGTGCCGTTGCATATCTGTGGTTAGAAACTGAGATTCTCAGAATCGCTGAAGAGAGAATCATGAAGCAGTGAAGAATCTTTTTTTTTTCTCCCATCCCTAGATATTACCATCCAACCAGTCTCAAATTAGTCTTGAATCCAGCTTTTGCTTTTACATATTGTCTAGCTGGTCATCCAAGCCATTTTAAAGTTGATCATATAGACTACCAAGAGTTGGTGGAGCTGGGGTTTGTCTGTTAGGGGTAGTCGTGGCCTAATGGTGAGGGAGTTGGGCTTGTAATCAGAAGGTTGCGGGTTTGATTCCCACGCCGGCAGGAATTGAAGGTGGGGATTGTGAATAAACAACACTCTCTCCACCTTCGATACCACGACTAAGGTGCCCTTGAGCAAGGCACCTAACCCTAAAATGCTCCCCGGGCGCTGTAGCAATAGCTGCCCACTGCTCCGGGTGTGTGTTCACTGTGTGTGCATATGTATGTTCACTACTCACTGCTGTGTGTGTGCACTTGGATGGGATAAATGCAGAGCACAAATTTCAAGTATGGGTCACCATACCTGACCATACCACTTTCACTGTTAGCTATCAACAAACCTTTACCCCCTTAAAGAAATAGAATTAAAATTTCCTAATAATTTACTCACCCCTACATGCAAGATGTTTATGTCTTTCGTTCTTCAGTTGAAAAGAAACTATTGTGTTTGAGGAAAACATTCATTGGTTTTTCTCCATATAGTGAACTTCAACAGTTACCAGTGGGTTTAAGGTAGAGTCCTTCAGAGGGCTCTACACCATCCCAGCCAAGGAATAAGGGTCTTATCTAGCGATAAGATTGCTCATTTTCTAAAAAATAAAATAAAATAAAAATTATATATAGTCTTGCATTAGCTCTGCGATGAGCCACACATTACATAATTATTTTGGAAAGGTCATGCATGATGTTGGCAGAAGTACCGATCCAGTGCCTACTAAGCAAACGTGCAAAGACTTAGTCAAATGCAAAAAATGAGATGGAGTTTTTTGCCTACTGCAGTACTTCCGCCTACATCATGTGTAACCTTTCCAACGTGATTACGTAAGGTGTACGCTGTAATGACGAGTCAGCGGATGAGATCCAAATGCAGGCTTTATTAAGCAACGTGGTCAAACAGGCAATGGTCAAATCAACAGCAAACAGGAATGTCAGAGGGTAGGCAGAGTCGTAAACGTTAAACAGGCAATCGACAGTACAATAATCCAAGGCAATAAATCCAGTAGGAAGGCAGGGAACGATCAGAAACCAGGAAAACAAGACAGGGAATAACGCTCAAAAATGAGAACATAACAGAACATCAAGACCTCGTGTCAACTGTGTGTGTGTGTGAGTGGTGCTTAAATAGTGACAGATAATGTGCTGCAGCTGGCTGGGGTAATCAGTGACAGGGACAAGGCTTCTGGGAGATGTAGTGCGTATGTGAACAGTCCAAGCTGAAGTGCCCTCTTGTGGTTGTAACGGGCACTTCAGCTAATGATCATACATACGCAGAGCAGTGCAAGATGAGCATTTGTGGTTAAAAAGTATATTAATTTTAATTTTATAGAAAGTGACCGATCGTTTCACTAGATCAGTGGTTCCCAAAGTGGGGGTCGTGAGATGATTTCTATTTTTTTTTTTAAGTGGAAAAAATATATAGGCCCTATATATTTTTGTTGCAATTAATTTAACTCTATACTTATCTCGGAGCAGCAGCCCATTTATCATGGGGGTCGCGGGCTAAAAAGTTTGGGATAACCCCATTATTCCTTTTCTGGGATCCTGTAGAGCGCTTTGAAGGTGCACTAGCTGCAGTTTGTACACCCGTTGGTAACCACTGAAGTCCACTATATGGAGAAAAATCCTAGAATGTTTTCGACTGAAGAAAGAAAGACAAACATCTTGGATGACACGGGGATGAGTAAATTATCAGGATATATTAATTCTGAAGTGAACTAATCCTTTAAAGTTGGCAAGAAATGAAATTCACTTATTTGTCTAATTGTCTATTTTTTTTTTTTTTTTTTGAGCTATTAATGTAAATTTATTATTATTAATGTTAATGTTTTTTTGACCTGTTGATGTTCATGAAGGACATGGTTTCGGGAAACTTCTGGAAGCAACACTTTTCTCTGGTGACATATGCTGGTCATTTCCAATCATTTAGTCTGCTTAAATCTTGCCCCTTTCTTACAATTGACTGCAAACTCACATTCAGATCTGCCTCCATTCAAACAACAACTGATGGATAGATCCAAGTCCCTGCCCTACTTTAAAGGGTTAGTCCTCCCTAAAATGAAAATTCTGTAATCATTTATTCACCCTCATGTCTTTTCAAACATCTTTGAATGACTTTCTTTCTTCTGAGGAACATAGAGGAAGATACTCTGAAGAGTTTCGGTATAAAAAAATACAATGTAAAGAAAAAAGAACTGAATTTTTTTGCTACCAACATACTTAAAAAATATCTTCTTTTGTGCTGAAAAGAAATAAAAATTCATACAGTTATGGAACGACTTCATGGTGAGTAAATAAAGACAGAATTCTCAGAATTTTTTGGGGTGTGGACTATTTTTTAAGATGGCATGACCTGTTTTTAGCTTGTTTGTTTGTTTTACAGAATACATGTATTCAATATAGTACATTAGCGCCTGATTTCAGAAGAATCAGCCAATCATTTCCCCATTCATTATTCCCATAGGGATTTTAAAAGTCTTAGTTAAAGAGTTAAAAGCCATGAACCAAGACAATCAGCCACGGTGAATCACAACACTACAAACTCTGATTTGATGCAAAAAAGTTTAGACAAATTGGACAAAAAACAAAGGTGCGAGACTGTGTGTCTTTAGTGAAGGAATTACGAACGATTATTTTTAAAATGAGCTGACACCTTCAGCAGATGCAAATACCATCAATTAACAACCTCGTAGCTCTCAGTAGGTCTGTCTTCAAAGGTTTATAAGTTATAGGTCAAAATCGATTTCTTTATGGAGAAAATGATTACCGGAATTCGACTGTTGTACTTTATATGAGATGATACGAGTTGTATTGGCTGTGCTTGCTAAGGCAAGCTTCACTACTGCTTTTGTTCATACTTAGAGTTAGGAATTCTAGCAAAAACACCCAGAATACCCTAGCAACAATATAGCAATGCGCTCAAAACCGCCCACAACATTCTAGCTTTAAGTTGTGCAAGAGACACTCACATTTTCTACAGAAATGCAAAATCTAGTTGAAATTACGACTGTGTGTTTGTGTTAAAGGTTCACAATCAACTTCCAAAAAAAAAAACATCATTCTTTTTCTCTCCCCCTCCCACTCAGGTATAGATTGGCAGGTCTGCCTGGTGAGTTTCAGCTGAAGAACATCACCAGTGCAGAGATTAATTACTGTCTGATTGGAGAGCTCATCATCTGGACGCAGTATGAGATCCAAGTGGCTGCCTACACTGGAGCGGGCCTGGGGGTGTACAGCCAGTCTGTCACTGAGTACACACTGCAAGGAGGTTAGACAATCACACACACACACACATATACACAGAAACAATGCTTCATCAGTCCGAGCGAACCCTTGATATTTCAAATCTTTTTGGGTGCGCGTGTGTTTTTGGGTTCTTTCTCATTAAGCTACCGATATCATAAAGGATCTAGAGTAACCATGGGAACCGTAAAATCCATTAGCCGGCTTTACTGCGCAGATCGGCCATCTGAAAGATTATTTCTAAGAAGAGTAAATTTATGGACTCTGGGCAAACAGTGACCGTAGCCCATTAATTAATCTAATTTGCTTTATGCGCGTGAATTTGTGTGTGTCTGTGTGTGCGCGGAAGTGTGGGGGTGTTCTGAGATCCTTGGGCCGTGATTATTCATATCATTTAACGTCAGTGTAATGATACTCCTGCAGAGATTAATAGAGATCCAGGGTCCGCAGTAAAAGAGCCTTCTTCTCATAGAGACTGGAACAAAGGCTTTTGTGCGTCTAGTTAGAGGCGGTGTTATGTCCTCAGTTCAGATTACTGGACACACTAATGTAACCTTGTGTGATTGTGTTTGAAATGAAAAGGGCAGCAGGACGAATCGGAGTGCCCAATCCAATTGAGCAGTATCTAATCTGTACTCAACTCGCCAGGCCTGACCTTAAAGGGGCCATCTTAAGCACATTAAGTGTAAGCGGCATTGAGTCTTTATGGAAATATGATCTTGTTCTTTCCACTTCCCGCTCAGGCCTGCTGCATTGCACCGATAGGCTACAAAAAGGCTTTGAATGCAAACTGTAGTATGTGTATTTGTATGTGATTATCAGTGCTGCTATGAATGAGCATTTGAAATATAGAGTATGTATAGAGACGGGGGCTTTGGGTAGGCGATTAAATTCAGAATCCAGGTGGTCACGACTTTTGTCTATCATCATAATTTCTGTCTGTCCAAAAGCAATTTAGTACAGGTTATTAAAAAAAAAAAATATTCAGAATATTTAGCCAATATTTAGTTTAATTGCTACTAAGTGTCTTAACGAGTATCTCAGCACTAACCCTGTAAACACTGGCTAATCCAGAGTAGTTATTTTAGTATTATTTATGTACTATTATAGTGTGTATTAATATTTTGAATAAGCTTTTATTTTTATATTTTCTTGTTAATATAAGTTTAAATTTTGTTATGTGCTTGTGTCATTTATATTTGTTAAAAAACAATATATATATATCTGTTTAGCTAAATTTTTAAGTTTTAGTTTAGTAATTTTAGTACTTCAACTTATTTATTTCAGTTACATTTTAAATTTTTGTTTTCTTTTTTCATCTAATAGTCTTTTCATCTAATATTTATGTTTTATTTTTTTAGTGCTATATAAACTTTATTTATATAAAATATATATTTATATATATTTATAAAAATATTTATATATAAATATAAATAAAGTTTATATATATATATATATATATATATATATATATATAAACTTTATTTATATTTATATAAAAATATTTTTTTATATTTTTAGCAACACTTGTCAACCTGGTACCTTTCAACTAAAACTTTGTAAAACAATTCGGTGCACACTCACTTACTGGAATTGCTTATTAAAATACATTTCACGAGTTCGCCTGCCCATTCAGCCTTAAAGGGTAATAGCAAAACGAACTTGGCTTGCTGTCCTCAGAGGAAGCTCGAATCCGAAGCTCGGCTCGAGCTCCAAGTTAAACCTTCTATAACAGAACTGTGGAGGAAAGAGAGCATTAGAGGACGAGACGGGAAGGAGGAGGGCTGCCAGAAGAATTTGTCAATGAGATGATGCAGTGTCTGCTGCTTATATTGTACAATCGTATTGATGAGTGACGGGACTGAATGTTTAAGCTCCTTCCGAACCTACGTTTGGAACTTTTTGTGGATAAATTACAACAAGCAGAGAAATAAATAGACATTCTTTAATGCCACATGCTGCAGACATTAAAAATTCAGAGCATTTTGAACTTATAGGTTAAATGCAGTACAACACAAAATTAAGGCTGTATCCGGAATCACCACTATACCCTCATTACTATTCCCTACATTACTCCACTAATATAGTTCACTTGAAGGAGTGAATAAAAACGAGTGAGCAAATTTGGACTGTGCCGGAAGAGCTGCCACTTTTGCATATTTTACACTTGCTTTTTAATAATCATTTGATACTTTGCAAACTGGCTGCTCCAGTAGTAATGAAATGATCTATCATGAACTCTTTCAAGGAAACCATGTATAGATACTTTATCAAAAAGGAATTTATACCTGTTTGATATTATGCTTTAGCCACATTGGACCAGAGGTTTGGAAAATGGATGGATGGACGATTCAGCTGTGGGCGGCATCTTCTGGTCATACACGGAAATTCATACGGCGTGCAAGCCGTTGAGCGTACATCGGTTGTACGCTCGTTATTATGGTGCATTGTGGGATTCAATGAGTGCACTGGATGACGTCAACTATGGTTTCGGACACCACTACAAATGGCTGTTCCCTCAAATAGTACCCTATCACTGTCCAAAATCACGTACTGTCTGAGTAGGTACTACATTTGAATCTGAAGTATGGTCTATATAGTATGAATGAAACTTGGACGTACTTCCGCCATGTTGTTACTGTCACTTGACCTAGTATCAGTTGCGTCTCTTCACTTCCATTCATAAATCCTCTCCCGTGGCCTCATGGGATAGTAAAGTGTCCATCGTAGGCACACTTCAGAATCTCGCTGGAAGTTGTAAGTCATCTGTGGACTTTTCATCTACTGTTTTTTGAATACTATTTATTTGGCATACTACTATTTTGGCGTACTGATTTTCACCTACTATATAGTAGGGAAGTATTCCGTTTGTAAAAGTGTGTTTGTAAATTTTCAAAATATTTAATTAACAAGTTGTCTCTAATTGTGCAGTCCCCACAGCGCCCCCACAAGACGTGGATGCCGTTGCGCTCAACTCCACCACCATCAAATTCACCTGGACCCCCCCACCCCAGCAGTTCATCAACGGCATCAACCAGGGATACAAGGTAATAGCGAATGAGAGAAAGAGAGACACTAGTTCACATGTTCTGTTGGAGGTAAAAAATTCTATTAAATTTGCCTGGCATGTTTATTGTCTTCTGGGGAGTATATTCTTGATTGATTGGCTAGATGCCTGCAAAACCAGCAGCTTTAAATTTGGGAAAAAAAGTAATTACAACAGTGTATGCTATCACGTTTTGTTTATGTCTTATTATATTTTCGCATCTCTCTCACAGCTGCTGGTGTGGCCCGAACACTGTCCGGAATGCATTACCATGGTGACCATTGCCCCCGAGTTCCACGGGTCACGTCACTATGGTTACGTTAGCAATTTAAGAAAGTTCACGTGGTATGAGACGGTGGTGCTGTGCTTTACCACGCCTGGCGATGGGCCAGCTAGCACACCACAGCTCATCCAGACACATGCTGACAGTGAGTACAAACACATGGACGCCAACACTCCAAAAAAAAGACACTTTACAGTAAGATTTCATTTCATTCGGGTCTCCGTTGGTTTAAATTGCTTTTAATAGGTTCTCTCTTTTGCACCTGATTACAATTTTTATGTTATGATAAATACTGTTTCAACTACGTTATAATTACCATTTATGTCTGTATTAGTTAACTTATGCACTTAGTTTATACATGCATTTGCACTTACCCTACATGTATTCAGAATCAATTTTAATGTAATTAAATGTTAAATTGTGTTAAATGTACAAATATTTTAGTTATAAATAAAACAAATGAATGATTATTCACTATTATTATTATTATTTATTAATTGACAGTCAATCAAGTGTAAAAAATTATATTGAATTGGTTTTATTATGCACTAATTTGTTTTCTTACATATTATATAGTAAGCTATATGTGTATTAATAATTAATATAATTTTGTTAGGATAATCATTAACGTTGACAGTTTGTGGAGACCCGATTTTTCATGACACCGGGATTTTGTGTTTAAATTGCGCTATCAGACTCTCGGAACTTCCAGGAGAGGTGGGATGTCTGTTAATGTTAATTTTTAACATTTACTTATACATTTGTAAAATCAAAAGGTGTATAATTAATGCATTAACTAATGTTAAAAAATTTGACTCTGTTGTAAAGTGTTACCAGTATTTCTGATTGGTTGAATCCCATTAGATAGGATCTTGATTAAAATCTCGATTCTTTTTCCAAATCAGCAATGAAATGAAATGGAGAGCAAGTGGACTTTTTTTCTTAAAGGGATTGTTAGAAAATGAGAATTCTATTATCATTTACTCTCCTTTAAGTTGTTTCATTTTTTGTTGTTTCACGAATTTGGAAGTCAATGGGGCCCATAACCTATTTGGTTACCGACATTCTTCAAAATATCTTCTTTGTGTGTTTAGCAAAACAAAGAAACTCAAACAGGTTTGGAACAACTTGAAGATAAGTATATGACGAAAGAATTTTCTTTTTAGGGTGAACTATCCCTTTAAGACTTTAGTTCATGAAGATATTTTTTTATCCATCCATTGAAAGTAAATGCAACGTTTTCAAGCTTCAAAAAGTACATCAATTACAAAAGTAATAAATCAAGTGTCTATATGAATTTAAATCTCCTGTTAAGTCTTATATTTCTTCTTAGAAAATGCCCTAGTAATCTCACACATCTCTTCTAGAGCTTCAGAAAAGATCTCAACTGTTTCAAACATTAGCGCATGAACAAACATTTCTCATCGAATTCATTCAAGATGGAATTATCTGAGTTATTCCATCCACATTGATGTTATAGCTCTATGCTCACTGTTTGTCAGATATAGTGTCATTTTTTCCGTTTCTCCTATTTTAGGAGAGAACAAAGTTGGTTCTTCAGTAAAAAAAAAAGTGAGAGCTCCATTAAGTCTCCTGAGCCATGAAAGAGCAACCTCTAAGCAATAAACTTGTCCTCCGGGATATAATGTTTTGCTTGCTCTCCTGACATGTAAAATCATATTTCACACTCTTGCAGATACCCACACACTCTTACAGACAGTCTGTCTGTATTTAATTGGAGACAATCGACTAACAGTATGCTCTTTACTTGAAAACTGTCCAGCAGGCTTTGAGAAAGAGATCTCTCGGCAAAAACAAGCCTGTTTGTTTGACATTTCAGTCACCAAAATCGATACGGAGGAGAAATTTGGCCCTTTCCCTATGCATGCTGCAATTTGCTATGTAATTGTGCTTTTTACATCGCCATTGATTAGTCTTTTCACTGAATATATATTGGCCACCCAAACGCTGTTTTAACGTCACGCCACAGGCACGCAGAATCAGCCTTGACTAACCTGCAATTATTGAAGCAGGATCACTCCTGTTAGTCAATGCACATGTGCTCGCTATTGATTGTCCCACCATGCATGTGTACGCTCGAATATGTGTGTGAATACACATGCAGCTGTTAACAGACAATGTAATTTTCATCAGATGATAACAGCATGTGGTCTTCTCTGCACTGTTAAGCCACAGGAGCTTGTTTCCCATGAATAGCTCAATCACATAAACAGGTTAGACACGCAAACCGTTGTGCACGTAGACTCGCTCTCTCATCTCTCAGCTTTTTATTTGCACCAAAAAGACTTAGCGTTGTGCTCGCGCAAGCATTATGTGGGAAATTCGCTTCGTTTGGTCGTTTAACTGGATCTTTTGATTGAAGTTCCCCGGTTGTTTTGAAACTTTTGGGTTTAATTTTCCGAGGAATGGAATGGAAACGAAAATGAATCAAAGATGTTAAAACCAAGGAGGTCTGAAATGCCTGCCGAAAGCTATCCGTTAGCTTTAGCCAAATGAGTAAACATCAAGTGAGTACATACACACACACATTGATGCCAACACTCAAAAGAAAAGGTATGTTAATGTGACCACTTGTCATATCTAAATATGAGTATTTCATTAACACTTTAAAGTAATGTTTCATGAAAGCTATCCATTAGCATTAGCTAAATGAGTTGACATCAAGTATGCCCATTTCACGCTTTCAAAACAAATTGGCCAATGGTAACATCTGCTAAGATATAATAAATTAATTATTAAAGATGTGTATGTTTATTCAGAATTTGTTACTTTTTGTGTTATTTATTAATATGTTTCCATTTTAATTAAAATTTTAGTCACTTAGGTATAAGCTTGTCATTTTATTAGTTTTAGTGTTTTTAATTATTCATTTTTTATTCTTTTTTTCTTTTTCTTTTCTCAGTTTTAGTTTTTTGGGGTTCAAGCGCTTAGCACTGAAACCCTATTGTAATTGGCAAGATGCATGCCTCGGTGAAATTTTCGGGTATTTTGGATTTTTTGAAAAAACTACTTTTGCAAACTAGTCCTACGATTTCCATCCGATCGGAACCAAATTATTTCAAGATTCTCTGGAGTCTGAATATCAAAAGTTATCTAAAAAAGTTGGAATTTTTATTCACAATCGCCAAGGGGAGCCGAAACGTTTGAAGTGGCCGGGGCCACCTTTACTAAAATGGCTGTAACTTGTGAACGGAATGAGATATTTTCGCCCAAGCTCAGAACACTTACAAATGGGCTCAATCTTTGGTCACAGTAAAAGAAAATCACGGTGATTGGCCACTAGGTGGCACCATAACACGAAAAAAACATAAAACATTTTTTTTCATATCATTTAGCAGACGCTTTTATCCAAAGCGACTTACAAGGGGAGCGATTAGGGGTTAGGTGTCTTGCTCAAGGGCACTTAAGTCATGGTATCGAAGGTGGAGATGTTTATTCACAATCCCCACTTTCAATTCCTGCCGGTGTGGGAATCGAACCAGCAACCTTCAGATTACAAGCCCAACTCCCACACCACTAGGCCACGACTACCCCATTAAAACAGCCATAACTACGCAACCGTTAGTTCAATTGGCTTGAAAATTGGCATGCTGTGTCTTGGTCCAAGAAGCAATGACTATTTATAAGTGCATTGGTGTATCTCAAAAAACTTGGCCGCCATCGGCCAGTGAAATTTGAGCAGCAATTAGACAAGGTTAATGGAGGCTGATCTGAACAACACTCGGTGGGCATGTTTGTCTTATGGTCTTAGAGGTCTGTGAGAATTTTGAAAAGAAATAGTGCCCTAGATGGCGATAACGAGTTTTACAACTCTGTGGTGTTTCATACATACACCAATATTCATATCAAATGAACAACTTCGCCTCAAGAACCACTGGTGTCAATCAAGTCTTTAAATATTTGTGATTATGTAAAAAACCTGCTTTTGCGAACTAGTCCTTGGTTTTTTGTCAGATTGGAACAAAATCAGTGCAGTATAATTCTCTGGAGTCTCTAGGTCAATAATTATCAAAAAAGTGAACTTTACCCTTTGAGTAGCTATAAGTGGGTAATTTAGAAAATGGGCTTGGCAAAATATACTCAAATGCCTATAAATCTTAAATGAAAACTCAAAACTTCATGAAATTGGTTGAGCACATGCAGCATATAACTCCTAAGAAGCATGGAAACTTTTATGGAAATCGGACCATAGGTGGCACTATAACTGTTGAAAAGCTTTAAAAACCATGCATTTCCTATGGTAAACTGCCAGTACTGACTGTAAATGGTCTTTTCCTTTCATAATTTAAGTGGTTCCATGCTCGCTGAACAAAACGTGAAATCTTTTTGCGCAAGTGCTTAAAAGCCTTAAAGTGTTTGAACCCTGATAATTGTTGCTTGCAGCTCTATTAACAATTTTATTAGTTCAACTTATTTATTTCAGTTAGCCGACAAATGGTTAAATGGCTTTTTGTTAAGTTTGCATCTGGTATTTCTATTTTATTTTATTTCAGCTTCATTTAAATGAACAAAAATGTTTTTAATAGTTTTAGTTTAAGTTACCAATAACAACAGGGCTTAGAATGAACTCCTAAAAATGCTTTTTGAATCCTTATGTTGTATTTATAGCATCTACTAGCAGGGACTATGCTAACAGCTAAATTTCGACCTCTTGGTCAGACCGAGTGACACTTAAAGATAAAAATTGAAATGAAAAGTAATTGAACTGCAGTGCAGTGAGTTGAATGGAATCGCACATTCTCATAAGCACGTGATTGATTAACTTGTCAGTCTAGCGTGACGACTTCCTCCGATAAGGTCCGCTTGACAGTGCAGGTCATGAGGGTTTGCCACACGCATGTTAGATCTAATGAGATTGAAGCTTTATCCGCAAACATTAACCACTGTGCTTTTCAGGCAACTGTCATGTTCGCCTGTCAGATGGATTGTGTTGCGGGGTGTGAATGCATGATTGATTAACCACTAAATGACTGCTAACTCGTGAGGGTAATTGCCAACAAACACATGATTTGCTTTCACTATTTGCATTTGGGATCCAGCAGTTCCATAGCAACAAGCTCTTTGTTGGGAGTATTATGGTCTTGCGGACTGAGGTTGCGGGTAATCCTTTACCATGAGCAGGTTTTAAAGTGTTCATAAAGAACTCCCCAATAAATAATAAGCTTTATTCCACTCACTCACACACACACACACACACACACACACACATTTGTGGTAAGAGCATCGACAAACCTGCTGTGTATTCATGGTTTTATAGCCCCCCAGGCAATGAAATCATGAAGCTGTGTTGTTTAAAGATTTCAATTGTTTTATGTCTATATCTGTAGTTGACCTTCTACTTCTAATAAAAATGCACTTTTTGTATACTTACGTACCTATAAAAAAGCACTAGCAAATGCATGCATCCATAAAACATGTTTGAGATCTTCTTAGGGCTCTATAGCATAATGTCTTCACAGCTAAAAATCATTTTGCTGGTTTTAAAGGTAAAAAAAATACAATTCATCTGTTTAGGTGTAAATAAAATATAATGTCACGTTACTGTGTCTTTACAAAACGCACAACACAGGAGATTCGAGGGAACAATCTTTAATATCTTGAAGAACATACTGGAGATAAAACAAAGCTACTTCACATAAACATTGATTAGACCGAACAATGAACTGAAAGAACTGAGGGTTTAAATATATAGGGAATTCATTAACGTAAAACAGAACAGGTGTTGAAACTAAATACAAGTAGGGAAACTGACGATCACTGGGAACTCCTAGGCACCTTTAACTTTGTGTGTGTGTGTGTGTGTGTGTGTGTGTGTGTGTGTGTGTTGTAGAACCGGGCCCCGTGACTCAAATGAGCTTCTCTGAGATCTTGGACACATCTCTAAGGATCAGCTGGCAGGAACCGGAAGACAAGAATGGCATTATCACAGGTGAACAGGCTCAATTATCCAATCACAGCTACAGCTCACCCACCAATTCACAGAAACTCTCACTACTCTTTCAAACGGTGCATGTGAGGGTGTCCCACGGATCGACTTTTATAAAAAAAAAAAATTGTTTGTTTTATTAAGATCACATTAAAACTTAAACTTTTCAGCTTGCCTTTTTTTTAGTTTCCACATGCCTTTTATGTATATCATTTCCATTACAAAATGCTATTAAATACAGTAAATAACTTGAAATGTGATGCAATTACAAAAGTGGCTATTTAAAAATGATTGAAAGTTGAAAGTAATACACGATTATGAAAACACCTGAATTTTTGAATCATCTTTCGTGTAACGCACTTTGCGCTATTTGCGTGATCCGTGTGATGCACTGTAAAGAAAGTTTCAAAAATTCCACTTACAAGAGAAGGTTACTGCATATGTAAGAATCAATCAGCGAGGCGGTTCACTAAGTTCTTTATCCTCCTCTCTTTCCCACTTCTCCATAGGTTACATCTTGTGTTGGGAGGAGGCCGGTCAGAATGAAACCCGCGTATCTCAGACTCTGTCCAACTCCACGCTGACGTATAAAGTGACCGGGCTCACTTCACTTACCACGTACGCTCTGCAGGTGGCTGCGGTAACACAGGCCGGCACCGGCACTGCCACCTCATCGACCATCTCAACAGGACTGCCGCCAGGTCTCCACACTCTCAAACAAATACACACTTCAGTGCAAGCATCACTTTAATGCATCAAATTCTCCCTTGGGGATCAGTGATAGTCACCGTGTTCAAACTCTAAAGGAAATTCAGCACATGAAACAGGATGCCGCAGTGGGGCGCATATTTCACATAGACCAGCAATCCGAGACACAGTCAGTAAGACTGTAATACATCACATAGAGTCAGTATGAAGCTCTTGGGGCCGCTGTGTGTGTGCGCGTTTGTTAGAGAGAACATGAAATAAATGATGATGACCAAAAGCCAAGCTACACTCATTATCTCCCACTGATATGCTGTGGAGTCAGGAAAGAACGAGCTTTATCTACTGTTGAATGAGCCACCATGAACCACCCAAATATCATTATCAATCCATTTAATTACCAATTAATCATATACCCAAACACAATGAGCACTGCTGTACACAAAACCTAATCGACTCTGAAGTGAGTTATGGGCCCATTTACTGGAGTTTTCTTTGAAGGATAATGAAGACACAGGATGGAGAAAACAGACAGGGAACAGAACACAAAATGTGGAAATGTTTCAATTAGAGCAGCTTGTGAGTTACATAAATATGTTTTGTTATGTTGGTGAACAGAGCTTCCTGGTGCTCCCTCCAATCTGGTCATCTCTAACATCAGCCCTCGCTCCGCCACCATAAAGTTCCGCCCCGGCAGTGACGGCAAAACTGCCATCTCCAAATGGATCGTAGAAGGACAGGTGTGTAGGCTTGTGTGTGAGTGTGTGTCTCTGTTGTTCCTCTATTGTCAATTTTTTTCTTTGCAGGTGGCCAACTTTCCCATTAGTGGTTAACAAATTTAACAAACTAATTAACTGCCAACATTAGTGGTTTGCTCTTTACAAAATCTGTAGCAAAGCTTGTCAGTATTCTATCAGCTGAACTTTGGCGTAAATTGCATAAATGGTCATTTTTTTCATGAATCGGATAGTTTTCTCTCTCCAAAATGGTTAACTTTGTTATTTATCGCTTTGTTTAACTTGTATAGGGGTAGTCGTGTGGTAGTTTTGTCTCTGAAATGGTTAACTGTCAATATCTTGCCTGCCCATTGGTTAACTTTGCCACAAATGGCACTGTGAAACTTTTTCATGTATGGTCATTTTCTCTTTGAAAAATGCTTAACTATCACCATTTGAATTTTTTTTCTGCAAAAATATTGAAAATATAAGTATATACAGTAGTATATACTTTCCCTCTGCTACAAGTGGCACTTTCGTCTCTGTAACATGGCTAACTTTGCCACAAATGTCAAAATCCTGGCTGTCAAATGGTTAACTTTGCCACAAATGGCAATTTTCCCTTTGCAAAATGATTAATTTTGCATGGAAGGGTGTTTTTCTCTCTGAAATAAGGTTACCTATGCCACAAATTGCTGTTTTCCCTACAAAATAAAATAACTTTGCGATGAATGGCAATATTCCTTTTGCCGAATGGTTAACGTTTCCACAAACTGCAATTTTCTCTCTGCCAAGACTGCTCTGTGGAATATGACTCTTCAGTGTATGTGCTCATAAGTATAAATGCGTCTGTAGGTATGTGTGTATTTGTGGGTGTGTGTTATGCCCTTGTCTGGCAGGCTGTGCTCCACTGAAGATGCTGTTGTCTGGCAGGTACTTTATCTCCAGGGAAAAACAGGCTTGCTCTTGCACTAAAACATCTTCCCCCAGAGAAAACGCTCACACACACACACACACACACACACACAAGCGCACATGCTCACACTCTGTATGTGACATAGTACGAGAAGGCTAAGGAGATGTCATGCACCGTGTCTCCCAACCCTTTAGGTGTGGTGTGTGTTTGTGTGTGCGAGCATATGTGTTAAGCCCCTCTTGGATGGCGTCCAGTGCTGTGCAGCGTGAAGAGAAAAACTCCTCCTAATGAGATCCCTCCCTTTTCCCCCTCCGTTTTCTCTGTTCCTGTCTTTAATACTGTTTAATCGAGGGAGAACAGGAGAGAGGGAGTCAGAAGGAGGGATGAGAGAAGAGAGAGGAGAAGATTAGAGGTACTGAGGTGGCACTAATGGGGTCTTAAGTCTATGGGTTCGAAATCAGCTTGTGTTGGGGTCTCTTTTTTTTTTTTTTTTTTTTACAGCTGACTTCTTCACAGTTGTATCCCGGACCAGATCGCTTGCTGATTGCGATTCCCTTTCTATTCTTTTCACCTCTCCTCTGCTTGAGCAGGGCTGCACAAAGCACGCTGTGTTGATATGGGATTTTCATGGAAACCAAGTGCTAGTTGTTGCAACTTATGGTTTATCACATTGAAAGGGACATATCGTGGAAAACTGCATTTTTCTTCCTCTCTCCCTAGTTCTCCCATTTCATCAGTTCAGCTTCAAAAACGATGTCACCAACAGGAGCTCATTAACATATGACCACCCTTATTTATAAGCGAATTCTGTCATCGTTACTAATGTTGTCCCAAACCTATAGGAGTGATGTTATGGTAAGATAAAAAACCTAATATACAATTTTGGCCCATATGATGAAAGTAAAATGGGTCCAGTGTTGCATTAACTTTCATTATATGGACAGAAAACCCCGTAAAATTCACTGATTTTGTATTTTCCAGAAGAAAGAAAGTCATACAGGTTTGGAACGGTGAATAAATGATGACAGAATTTACATTTTGGGGTGAACTGTCCCTTTAAACTCCCTAGTCCTCTCTGATGAATGATTGTGTGAACTCTGAGTTTGGCCAATCACACCAGAGGTTATTTACGTATGGAAATTTGAAAGGTGCAGTAGCCAAAAACAATCAGAGGGTCAGTGACCGGCTGGAAAATGTTGTTGTCTTTGTAAGAACCCTTGACTTGTATTGTAAGTGAACTTCAAGAGGAAATCGAAATGCTTTAGAAGTGTAGAATATGCCCCCTTATAAGTATTTTGACAGTTTATACATGGTAATGATAGGAAAGAGCTAACTGCACGATATTAATGACAGGTTGCCCTATGAATAAATGGAAGCAGCTCTCAATGAGGTCCTTGAGGAAATGTGAGTCACGTGATCGTAACATGTTTGAAATGATAAGCAGTTTTTGTTTGCAGATAATGACTGGTTACATTACCCAGTGTCTCTTTGCGGGCTTTTTTGTTTTTTATGTCGTGGATCTACTTTTTAATTAGCTCATCACCTCATTATAGCCTTATGAAGATCAATGTGGTTAAAAAAACAAGCCCTTTACGGCTCTTACATGTCATTGTTTAGACTCTATGGCAACATGCTTTTGATTAGTGAAAAAAATGTAAAACACAAAGCACAGGAAAACAAAGGCAACAGTCCTGATATGGAGTCCGCACTGTGAGCAGCTTGGTTCGGTTTGCTGTTGCTTTTCACTGTCAGTCTAAAGTTTTCTTATCATCAGCTCTGACTGCTGAATCTGACTCTCAGTATATTTGGAATGACACTCGTGGAATGAGGAATGCAGGATGTGTAATAAACACAGTATGGGGTACCTAGATTTGACCGTATTTGCAGGATACATTATGTGAAACCTAATGTGAACTAGAACCAATTTCAACTCTAAATTTAAGATCTAATTTGTGACTCATTTGTTGACTGTCATGTTCATGTTCATGACAGCCAAAAGTTTAGTTTTTACACAGAACTGGATTAAAAATGTGAAAATATCTCTGGGCTTTGACATGCTTGCAATGTTACATATTGCTATAGTATTTAATAATAATAACAATAATACATTTACTTTACAGAGCTACAATAAAATTGCAATGTTATCTTCCATTTGCAGTATGATTGACTAAAATTGGAAAGTAACCATTTTTATTATTATCATTATTATTATTATTAAAATATGTTTTATTAAATTACATAGAAGCACATATTATGGTAGTTGATAATTGAGCATATTATAAATAATTGCGCATATTGTTAAATATTTAACACAAATTAAATAAACAAATAAAGAAATGTATTATTATTATAGTAATACTATTATACTGTAATATATATATATATATATATATATTGTTAATAAATATAGCAGTCTCTAGCTGCTATAAATATGCAACATAATGAAGTCATGTAACCGTAATGAAGCATACTGCAGTTTGAAATGTTTGATTGTCATACTGCATTTTCTTTTGTGTGTTTGTGTGTGTGTGTGTTTAATAGTGTCTATATTCAGTTTAGTATGCAACAGGCAGTACATTCTTCACTTCAAACACATCCTCTGTGTTGCCACAGGTGGGGACTGTGAGTGAGGAAGAGGAATGGAAGGTTCTGTATGAGAGAGACAGTCCGCCAGCCTCAGACACTCTGGAGATTCCCAATCTCGTCCCCTTCACTCAATACAGGTGAGCCTTTCGCTTCTTTTCTGAATAGAAAACCACTTTCACATCAGTCAAATGAACGAAAATGTGGAGACAAAAGCGCTTGTGTGAAAGCACCCTCACAAACCTGTTGAGTGTTTCAGTTTTGGTGTTTAAATCTCAGCTTTTTATGACCTTTCAGTATTTAAACACTCATTGCAATCCCAGCATTCCCTGCATTGATGTATATCCAGCTGTCTTTTTTGTTGGGTCATTTTTTCCTTCATTTTTCTCTCTCTCTTTCTCTCATTGCCCTTTCCTATTTCTCTGCTTAATTGATTTTCTCAAGGTCTTGTGGAAAGATTGTCTTCTGAGTCTCGGCACACTATCTTGTCCCAAAGGGATTACTGATGATCAGAAGCTGTAGAGATCTGTTATCCTGTCCAAAATCCCCTGTCCTCCAACTACTCAAGAGCAAGACCAGGGAATTAAAAACACTGTTTGTTTTTTCTTTCTTCTCCCCCTCTTACATATGCCTTTCAGGTTCAGGATGAAGCAGGTGAACATTGTGGGTTCAAGTCCCTTCAGTCAGCCCTCTCGTATGATGCAGACCCTGCAGTCTAGTCCAGATGCGGCCCCGGCAAATCTCATAGTGTTTTCTGCAAGTGAAACCAGCCTAAGGATTCGCTGGGAGGTGAGAAAGGGACAGTCTGTCTCTCTGTCTCTCTGTCTCTCTCTCTCTCTCTCTCTCACACACACACACACACACACACGTACACACTTGTATTTGTTGTTTATGGGGACTGTCCAGTGGTGTAATGGTTTTTATACTCTACAAACTGTATATTCTATCCACCTACACTATCCCTACCCCCTAAACCTACCCATCACAGCAATTATTTTGGCATATTTTGAATTTCAAAAAACACTGTTTAGTATTAGTTGCAATACCAATGCCAGTATACACATATGTGTTCTTATAAACCATACAAGAACACACACACACACACTCAATCCTCAAACAGTTACAGTCAAGTTCACACCAAGTCCAGGTTTTCTACTTGTAAATGTGATTTTGTGTTTTGCACTTTAGTGTTAAAAAGTGTGCTGTCAGCATGTTTTTTTTTTTTTTTTAGAAAAAACTTTTATTCAGCAAGGATGGATTAGTAATAGCTGCTGAAAAATCAGCTTTTCCACCACATGAATATTTAACATTTTAAAATATAAAAAAGAAAATTGTTATTTTAATTTCTAATATATTTTACTTTTATATATATAATATATTAGACTTCTATCAAAAAAATAAATAAAAACACACCCAAAACTGCTTCTACACATTTCTGCACATTTTCTGAGTTAATATATTTATGTATAGAACGGTGGTGCCAACAGGTGGTATATATATATTTTTTATTGTTATTATTATTATTTTCCCATTCAGAGTAAGCCTTCATTTTGACCAAACAACGTAACAGTTTAATGCAGGATATAAAATACCATACAAAAGTAATCTAATTAAAAATAATAAATACATATTTTCCATACTTTTCATCAAAGAACATAATACTGAATTATTTTCATATATTTCACATTTATAATTATTTTCATATCATTACAATAACGTAGTAATATCCACATGGATTTTATGAAAATATTTTATTATATTAAAATGCCACAGAGGACATCTGTGATGACACAAACAAATCGTTAAAACTGAGTTTTAAAGCAGTTCATTAAAATAAACAATTTGAATGGATTCACAAATAAATCAAGCTCAGATGACATTTTATTGGCGAAGTCTACATCAGACATACGTACATACATACATGATTAGGAATGTTTCTGGTAGTTTTTGAATATACTTTTCAATTTTTTTCTTATATCATTCCTTCTAACATTTATATCCATTTATAAGAGCCAAGAGCTTTAAAAGGTTTTTTTTGCTTCATCAAAAGGAGGTGGATTTTTGTGAACATTATCATTAAAACTGGAGCACTCATACAAATATAATGATTTCGGTACACTCAAACACACACGAAGATGGACACAAATACTGTCTGCTGCACACTTTATAGGTGAGGGATATACTGGAAGAGGTTGACAGCTTATTTTCCCTGTCTGTTTTTCTGATATCCCGAGCCATGGTGTCTGTCAGTATCAGATGTAATTGCTGTTATTTTCTCCTTCACTTCTCCTTTTTTCCCCCCCTCACCTTTTCAAAGCCTGAAGAGCGATCGAAGAATTTGAGTTGTAGAGGCACATGACATGAAAGATGTCATTTCATAAGACAGGACTCCATTTAATGTAAAAACGGCTTCTGCAAAGCCTCCACTGGTCATAGTAACACATTTGTGGGGTGCTGGTGCTGAAAAATGACCCTCAGGACATAATAGTGCTTAATGCAGTACTTCACAAGCACTGAAAACGAAAACAGTGACCTATAACCTCTTTTTTTATGGATAGTAATTTATTACACTCATACTAAAACTTTCATGTAGCTGCCATTGAAGAAAAGGTTATTCTTTTACCGTTCCTCTGTCATTTACCAAGCAACCCAAGTTTCTTGAGTTTAATGTCTTTAATGAGGAGAATTTAAACTGCAAGATGTATTTCATGAGCAGTTGCTCTGGAAATACATTGAGCTTCAGAAGTATTTAGACAGCTACACTTATTAATTTTAATTCCTCATGCTGAGGTGAACTACTGTTCCATTCCACCTGTACATTTTGCAAGCACAAAAACAGTCGTATTCACTATAGCCACTCATGATCTAGTTTAACTCTTGCCCTGTCGCCGTCTTTTTATTTGAAAAAGTTGCTATACACCACCAGCATTTTTGATCATTTTCACAAAAATGCAATGTCCCTAGAATATTTTGTTGTATGACTATCTAAACATGCAATATATCCAAATATATGTTTTTATCACCACTTGAAAGTTTCATAAAAAAAAGCAACCTTCATATCAAAATCATATTTTGTTAGTCCTTTTTTTGCCTGTGTATTGATCTAGAGATTCTGTACTCTTTCAGACAGTGTGTGACCCTACTGTATAACAGTGAAAACAAGGGAATGTCAGAAAATGTCATTAATGGCAGGGAAAGAGTTAACCAGACTGAAAATAAAACAATGCAAAACAAGTTATTAACAAGCTTATTTTTTGTTGTAATCAAGCAGTGATAGCAGAAAAATTCAATCAATGGCAGGAAAGAGTTGTCTCATAAATGATGGACAATTTAATCATTGGCCGGGAAAGAGTTAACCAGACGGAAAATAAAACCATTTGAAATAAGCTATCGACAAGCTTATTGCTTGTTGGAGCCATGGCTTGTTAGAAAAAAACTCAAATTTACATGGATGAGATAGCTTTTAGTGTTTGTTTGTTTTGTTTTTTAATAACACGTCATTTATCAAAACATGATATTGCAACCAACTAAAGATTATCAGCTTATTGTGGCGACCATAAGGAGTGAACATTGACTTGGCCTGTGTTTATGAAGTTACTTGCATTCGTCATCTTGCCAAAAGCATTTTAATTGAAACGCTTCAAGCAGCCAATGTACTGTAGCTGTGAACATCGTAAGGTTTCGAGTGTGCATTAAAGTACCAGGCGAGCAACCATGTGCGAACTCTTGGCATCTGATGCTGGAAAATGTCTCTGAGCCATGTGCCAATGTGCAACGCACAGCTGAAGCATGCGAGGGGCTGAGCTGCATTACAGCCAATTTAAAATGTCATTTAATTTATGTTTATGAGGAGATTAAGGAACTTCCATTCTGTTTTCTGCACACAATTTGACGCTTGTGAAGGTTTTCATTCATCCAGATCATCGTAGAACTTAGCCACTGCCTGAATGTCTGAAACATTCATTTCCAATTCCTGTTGAGTAAGATTAGCATGCAGAAAATTAGTTAAACAATTTCAGCTCTTTAATTTCAGTGCCTTACCAATATAGTTGCCCAAAATGTATTTGGACAGCTTAAGTTTTTCTTTAAATGTATTTATGTCTGATTTTATACGGTACCATTCAAAAGTTTGGGGTCTGTAAGACTGTGGTCATAGTTAATAATCGGTAGTCGTAATGGTAATATTGGTAATAATAGTTAATAATGGTAGTCGTGGCCTAGTGGTGAGGGAGTTGGGCTTGTAATCAGAAGGTTGCTGGTTCAATTCCCACGCTGGCAGGAATTGAAAGTGGGGATTGTGAATGAACGGCACTCTCTCCACCTTCGATACCATGACTAAGGTGCCCTTGAGCGAGGCACCTAACCCCTAATTGCTCTCCTTGTAAGTCGCTTTGGATAAAAGCGTCTGCTAAATGATGAAAAATGAAATGAAAAAAATCCATAGCGACGAGGTCGACCCTTAGCTTAAGACTTCTCTCTATTCCTTAGTAGTCTCAGCAGGTTTTAAGAGAAAATTCCAAACTAAGAACTTTTAGGAGAACTCCTATTGATAAGATAAAATGTTTTGTGAATACGGCCCCTAAAGGGTTTGAAAAATGTATATTGTTTGCCATTCTACTTAGAATCCAAATCATAGTTTGGGGGTATTATATTCATATTGATGTAGGTGTATCAGAGTCTCTCCTGCCCTAATGTTTTCCTTCATATCTTTTGTAGCCACTTCCAGAGCCAGCTTATAACGGAAATCCTGAAAGTGTGGGTTACCGTGTACGTGCACAGAGAGCAGACGGACTTGGGCAGCCCCGGATGGAGACAGTTTCTGACCGCCTTTCTCGAGAGGTGACAGTTGAGGGCCTTGAGGAGTGGATGGAGTACGAGCTGAGCGTTCAGGCCTTCAACGGCATAGGGCCTGGACCCTGGAGCAGTCCTGTGCTGGGCAAAACTAAAGAGTCAGGTGACACACTGATTTTGCACAAAAGTAACGATCAAAATAAATGATCAACGAAGGTTGTTTCAAAGTTCAATGTCATTTGTTCCTGCATTTTTGGAAACTAAACATTGCTGTTTTGAATAACCAAATGAGTGAATTAAGCATCGTTGTGTTTATGCATCATGGTCACATTTCACATTTGATTTGTTTTTTTAAATAAATAAAATATAAGACTGGTTATTTACATAAATGTCTTATAGAAGATGTCAGTTGATCTTATACGAATGCTGCAAGTTGCGTAGGAACTCTAAACAAGCTCCAGTTTAGCCAGCATCTCACTAACCGATTTTTAGTCGCAAGCTTCATTAACATAGTCGTTGGAGACTCAGATGGAGTATTTGCCCAAGGCCACATCTCTCACCGGGTGGCCGTTTGCAGCCCTAGCGAGTTCCTGCTGAGTTAATGATGCTACCGACCCTTAGACAACATCTAGAAAGTTTGAAATGATCAGAGGCAGCTGGTGGTACGGGCACTTGTGGCCTTGGCAGTGACCACTTGCAGGCTTCAAACATCTGATTGTTCATTTCTGGATAATTCTGAACCTTTTCTGTTGTTTATGACTCAATAAGCATTTTAAAGCATCATGTTAAAGAGAGAAATTTTTGTGGAAGGAATTCTTTAGAACTAAGCAGATACTACTGTTAGGTAAACGTTAGATTATGGGGTCAGAAAGGTTTTTTTTTTTTTAAAGAAATTAAAATTTTTATCCAACAAAGCAATATATTGATCAGAAGTAAAAGGAAATAAAAATGTATATGAATTAAATTATAAAATTAAATTATATGCAGCATTAAAGTGATATCGGAAGGATCATGTGACACTTAAGACTGGAGTAACGATGCTGAAAATTCAACTTCACAATTACAGAAGTAAATTACATTTTAAAATATATTAACACAAAAAAACAAATATTTAAAATGTATTGTTTTTACCTCATTGTTGATCATATAGATGCAGCCTTTATGAGTATGAGAGACTTTAAAAAAAAAAAAAAACATTTAAAATCTTACTGTTCACAAACTTTTGAGCAGAAGTGTACCTAGATTTTTTTTTTTTTTTAAATTTACACAACTGTTTCATGACCTTTTGAAGATTTTATAGATTTTCAAGACTTTTCCAGTCCTAGATTATCACATTTTACAAATCCTTCTTACATTGAAGAACTAGCAAACTTGCATGAATCATTTTCCTCAGCAAACCAAAAGTCACAAACACAATTAAATTTTTTCTGCAGTTCTCCTGCACTTAACTACCAGAAAAAGAAAGCTTTATTTATGAAATTTACAGCTTTTTTTCTCACCGAAGCTCTGTGCGCGAACATGTGCCGGCAAGCCCTGAAGGAACAAATACACATTACACACATTCACAGGTTAAAGCTTCGAAATGTATCCCAAATCAGTCCATTACAAGTGTTTATGCTCCCGCAGTTCTCCTGTTCTTATTTCGGTGAGATTCACATGACAGGAAATCAGAGAGAAATGTCAGACGTTGTTGTTTAAGCTGTCAGCCCTATTCTGTTTTTAATCAGTGAATGTGACAGACTCCAATAGAAGAGGGTGAGATTTCAGCAAAAATATTCAGTAGATGCGAAACCCTGACTGAAATGAATGGTTTTGAGTCTGCTATTAAGACGTCAGCCTTAGGCCTTACTTGCTAGAATTGCTTATTCCTATTATTATTAATGATAAACATCACTATTAGTGTCTTTTATCATGTTGTAGTTCTACTGTAACACACAGCCTTTAGAAGGTTTTTGCTTTACCATAAAATGACTTTTTATATGGGTGTGTTTTCAGTTCCCTCTGGTGCCCCAGAAAATGTGACCACAGAAGCAATGAGCTCCACAAGTGTATTGGTCACCTGGGGTTCAGTCCCTGAGCACCAGAAGAATGGACACATCCTTGGTTACAAGGTACGGTTACTATATCAAAGGGAATGTTTTAAAAGCCTTAAAATCCCCCATAGACTTTGCTGGAGAGTTCTGTCTGCAGCATGGTGAATTTGTTCTGTATATGGAGACATCTGACTGGAATCATTTTAAATTGCTCGTTTACATTTATTATTAAAGTTCAGGAAAAAATGTAAATTCTATCATAATTCCCTCACTCTCATTTTTTTCCTTTTTTTTTTTTTTCGTAGAATGAGCGTCAATGGGGTCCAAAATAGTATAACAAAAAAATATATATTTTTTTTTTAATCGAAATATCTTGTTCTCCAGAACAACACGGGTTTAAAACAACATTACATCCTTATCTAATTGATGACAGAATTATAATTTTGAGAAAAATAAATAAATAAGAATTCACCCTGTGTATATTATAGATCTTATTGCAAATAATAATAAAAACGACACACTTCTCTCTTTGGACAAGCCCCTCCGCTGTTGTCACGAAGCTCGCGTTTAGATTTTCCTCCATCCAATCAACAACTAATGGATAGTGTCAAGTCCACATCTTATATTTTGTCAGAATATATTCCACTTGGATGTGCATCACAATTGGGAAGAAAAGATTGCTACTTCCAAGTCTTAAAATGTGCAAAAAAATCCCATGGGCTTTCTTTGAAGGAGGAACCTGAGCCATATCCCCCGTGTAGGTACCTAGGCTCTTTTGATCTGGGAAAGTACGAAACCAACTAGATTACCCTAACAACCACATAGCAGAACCACTCAGAAGCAACTCTGATGCACCATAGCGAAAAAGCACATGGACTACGCTTCTACACATCTAATGTAATGTTTGTATCATGCGCCAAAGGCACTTTATACCACAAAGAGATGCTGGTATGCATACTACAAAACTTCTTCCTTGTGCTTTAATGCACATACATTCAGCCAAACATGGTTCACATTGAGTTCATTTTGAGCACATCTATAAACTGTATTAAGCTATTGAAACCCATGTGCACTGTTGCTTGTGTAAGGCTTTCTCAATTTTCTGCTTAGGCTGTGTAGAGTGACATGATGCAAGATCTTGAAATTGCTGAAACAGTTTTCCTTTTACACACTGTCGGAAGAAGCCAATTGATAAAATGCTTATGCTGTAAAAAGTGGGGGGAAATGAAATAACTCAATTAATTATTGATCTCATCTGAAGTCAGGACCCAAGTTATGCAAAACTTGAACTGATATCTGAAGAAATGGTGATGTTTGCACGTGCAAAAGTCGTTGCCACGATTTTGTTGGCGATTGCTATGTGGTTGCCAGCTGAACCAAGTCAAAAGAGTTAATGTCTATATGATATTCGATTTTATATCTCTTTCATCCTCCACCATGGGTTTGCTTAAATCCCTAACCTTAAGTATGAGTAATAGTAATTAGCAATTAGCATACACTTCTACACACTGTACGGTTGTTGTTGATTTTAGGATGTTCCAAGACTATGGCACATCAAAAACGGTTTCTATGTGACCTATATTTCCCCTTATCTCTAGGTATTATACAGAGAAAAAGATTCTGAGCGGGTTCCCCAGGTCCAGCTGGTGAACGGGAACCAGACTCACTTGCTTCTTTTAAGGAACCTTGGCAAGTTTATCCTGTATGAGGTCCAGGTGCTCGCATTTACACGTGTCGGAGATGGACCACCCAGCCTCCCCCCCACAGTTGAGAGAACCAAGGATGATGGTAAGCAACCAATAAAATCAATGCTTCGCCCACTGAGCAACATGCATCATCTGATTCTTCAGATGTTCCCACTGGTTATGACAAATTGTGCACGCATAATAAAGGCAAAAATAAATGTCCGCACACACATTGGGTCAAAATTAGACTTTGAGTGAAAGCTACCCATTTAGCAGATGTCCCTTCACACACTCACACACCAGTACACACACACACACACACACATTATAATGGTAGCTCTAAGTTATGTCTTGCTTCATGCTCTGGTGGTTTCCAGCTGTGCCCGACATTCAGACTGGCATTACCTCCCACGTGGCTCTAGACGCAGACAAACACACACGCATATTCGCTCACATGCTCGCCTGGCCTCCTGGTGCCCCCACTGCATGAAACCTCATCCTGCATCACTGCGTCGCTTGAGTCACCTGTCTGAACCACCTCTCACTCACTCATAGAACAGCAATTCCCAGACAGCAATGACATTAAATGGTGACTACATTTCAGATATGTCCTCAGAGAAAAAGACCCCGGTATCCTCACGTCCATCTCCTGTTTCTCATTAGAGACTCAAACTGTGCTTGCATTTGACAAAGTTTGAAAATAAAAGTCAGAGATTCCAAGCTGTATGGGCATATTGATTTTATGGCCCCTTTAAAAGCCTTCTCAGTTCTGTAATTAGCAATTATAAAAATGTCCTTGCAATACAGTAAAGAACTTGCTCTTTTTTTTTTTTTTACTAAAAAAATAATAACTTACATTATTCAATTTTTGACTACTATGATTATTTTAATTATTGCATTCATAATTATTTTATTTATATAAATACTATTTTGTCAGTAGATAAGTAAAGTTTAATGACAAACTTTGATGTTGGCTTGACATAGTAAAGTCTGAAAATTTCAAAAAACAGCTTGAAGTTTGAAGGGTTTACTCAAAGGAAGTAAAAAATGTTACTAGCATGTTTAGCACGTTGCTAGCATGATTTAACATGCTGCTAACATATTTTGGCATGTTGCTAGAATGTAACCATGTTACTAGCATGAGTTAGTATGTTATTAACCTATTTTAACATATTGCTAGAATTTTCAACAAATTCCTAGCATGAATTAACAAGTTGTTAGCATGATTTAACATGTTGCTAGCATGAATTAACCTGCTTTAACATTTGCATGTTGCTAGTATGTTTTAGCACACTTGTAAACATGAATTAGCATTTTGTTAACATGATTTAACACTTTGCTTGCATGAATTAGCATGTTGCTTGCATGTTTAAGCACTTTGTTAGCATGATTTAGTATATTTTAGCACATTGCTAACATGAATAGCATGTTTGCTAATTCATGTTTTACCACTATTTATACAATTTTTTAAATATAAATAGTGCAAGTAGTGTGTTCACACTAAAAATTCCAAAAAGAAAAAGTGCACTTTAAAAACCTGAATGATGCACTTAATTGATGGAAAAATGAAATGCGGAATGTTGGAAACTTCATGCAGTCAACTGTCACAGCTTTAACTACGTATACGTATCAGTCTCTGATGTTAAATGACAAAATAAAAGTTTAAAATTCACACAATTCACAGATGAGTATGTGTGATACTTTGCTAGCATGAATTAGCCTGTTGCTAGCATGTTTTACCACATTACTAGCATGAATTAGGCTGTTGCTGGCATGTTTTACCACATTGCTAGCATGAATTAGCCTGTTGCTGGCATGTTTTACCACATTGCTAGCATGAATTAGCCTGTTGCTGGCATGTTTTACCACATTGCTAGCATGAATTAGCCTGTTGCTAGCATGTTTTACCACATTGCTAGCATGAATTAGCCTGTTGCTGGCATGTTTTACCACATTGCTAGCATGAATTAGCCTGTTGCTGGCATGTTTTACCACATTGCTAGCATGAATTAGCCTGTTGCTAGCATGTTTTACCACATTGCTAGCATGAACTAGCCTGTTGCTGGCATGTTTTACCACATTGCTAGCATGAATTAGCCTGTTGCTGGCATGTTTTACCACATTGCTAGCATGAATTAGCCTGTTGCTAGCATGTTTTACCACATTGCTAGCATGAATTAGCCCGTTCCTGGCATGTTTTACCACATTGCTAATGTTCATCATGTTGTTATCATGTTTTACCATGTTATAATCATGAATTAACATGTTGTTAGCATGAATTAGCCTGTTGCTGGCATGTTTTACCACATTGCTAGCATGAATTAGCCTGTTGCTAGCATGTTTTTACCAGATTCCTAGCATGCATTAGCCTGTTGCTGGCATGTTTTACCACATTGCTAGCATGAATTAGCCTGTTGCTAGCATGTTTTACCACATTGCTAGCATGAATTAGCCTGTTGCTAGCATGTTTTACCACATTGAATGAATTAGCCTGTTGCTAGCATGTTTTACCACATTGAATGAATTAGCCTGTTGCTAGCATGTTTTACCACATTGCTAGCATGAATTAGCCTGTTGCTGGCATGTTTTACCACATTGCTAGCATGAATTAGCCTGTTGCTAGCATGTTTTAACCACATTGCTAGCATGAATTAGCCTGTTGCTGGCATGTTTTACCACATTGCTAGCATGAATTAGCCTGTTGCTAGCATGTTTTACCACATTGCTAGCATGAATTAGCCTGTTGCTGGCATGTTTTACCACATTGCTAGCATGAATTAGCCTGTTGCTGGCATGTTTTACCACATTGCTAGCATGAATTAGCCTGTTGCTGGCATGTTTTACCACATTGCTAGCATGAATTAGCCTGTTGCTAGCATGTTTTACCACATTGCTAGCATGAATTAGCCTGTTGCTGGCATGTTTTACCACATTGCTAGCATGAATTAGCCTGTTGCTGGCATGTTTTACCACATTGCTAGCATGAATTAGCCTGTTGCTGGCATGTTTTACCACATTGCTAGCATGAATTAGCCTGTTGCTGGCATGTTTTACCACATTGCTAGCATGAATTAGCCTGTTGCTGGCATGTTTTACCACATTGCTAATGTCCATCATGTTGTTATCGTGTTTTACCATGTTATAATCGCGTTAGCATGAATTATCATGTCGCAACCATGTCCTAAGATAGTTTCTTTGCCAGTGATAGAAGCTCAAATAGTCAGTTGTTGTATTAAAAATTTGAGTAAGTTTTTATTATTTTTAATATTCGTTTTTAAGAAAAACCATAAGTCGGATCAGTTAGAAAAGATTTAGCAACCCGATTCAATACAGTCTGAAGCTCTTGGGGGAGATACTATTTAAATTTTGGTGAAGAAGAAGAAGATAACATTTCAGTATGTTGGCTTTCTCAAGCCAACATAATTATTTATTAATCATTTCATTTATAATTAAATATTAAGTACAATAAAAATTATGACTTCAGTGGATTAAATGTTATTTTGTATTTTCACTACAATATGTTTTGTAGTTTTAAAATTTACTTAGAAATTATTGCACAAATATTATTTTTCACGTTGCAGTAATGAGAATAACATGTTTTTCAAATTATGGAGAGAAATATGCTTAGTGATCATGCCATATGAAAAAAAAAAAAGATTTAATAGACAAAAAAATAGACTTCTTTTGAATCTGGAGCGAAATACGGGACAGGCATTACTTGACAGTTTTCAGGAGATTCAACCAATTGAATGAGAGCCTCATTAAGTCTCCTGAGATGTAAAAGAGCAACCTCTGAGCAATTACGTTTTCTTCGGCAAGCTTCTCTCAGAAATACTGTACGCTCTCACATTTGTGCATTTATATATCCATAGCATAGGGACGTAAGCGCTGCCATCTTCCCCTTTGAAATGAGTGAGTGTGTTCATATGTGGACTGTAGAGTCTTGCCAGCGGAATGACAAATGCCCTCTTTCTGTCATTTTTCTTAATCGGCTCAATGGCGCAACATTCATTCGGAAATGTACAGGGATACCAGGGATACCAGATACTGGAATGTCTATGTGATTATTCTCTACACACACTGACTCACACACACACATCAGAACTAGTGGATTACCAGCGCTGTTGGCCTAGTGTCCACTGGCAGAGTTAAATGTGTTTGATGAGGGATTATGAATCACTAATATTTATATTTATGGATTTAAGGAATTAGAAGTTTACGGCGAGACTTTGTATGTGTGCGAGTGAAAAGATTAAAATGTCAAATTTATCATGGCCAAGATAAAAGCCTGGTCCCACAAACAGATGTTTTGAAGTGTTTGAAATATGTTCCACATTTAAAGAAATCAGAATGTGGACTACAGTAATCTGTTTTAAATACCTTGTTGGACTGTGTGAATCCTCTCTCACCCTCCCTCTCTTCTCTCCAGTTCCTGGTCCGCCTGTCAGGTTGGTGTTTCCAGAAGTGCGTCTCACGTCCGTCAGGGTTGTCTGGCAACCTCCCTCAGAGCCAAACGGTATCATTATGGGTAAGAGAACATAAGCGTAATACAGCCAGCCACGCTCACATTTACCTAGCTACTTCTGTTCTTTTAAAGGGGACATATTAAGCAAAATTCACTTTTAAAATGTGTTTGATCACAGATATATGCCCACAATGTGTGTAAACAACCATTTTTATAATCCCCATAAATCATTAAAAGTCTCTCCAAACTCACGGTTCCAGATTTCTCTTATTTGAGACTAGTGGGAAGCCCCGCCCATAATTAGGGACAGAATCTGCCCTATTAGTATAGAGACCACTCTGAGAGAGCCAATCTGCCATTTCCTCACTGTAGCAGCTGGAGATATACAATGTCTACATTAAAAAAAAAAAACATTACAAATGTTCTGTTATCGGATGTACCAACGAACGTAAGAGTCTTCACAGACTCTTGGCATCTGAGCCACTGAGAACATTGGGGTTGAACTACATTTATGAAGAAAATTTGCTGAAGAAAGTCGGTAAAGTGTTATACATTTACGCAAATCATTTTACACTGGACTGCTTCAAAAACGAGGGTCAACGCTGGATTTGCACAAAAGATGAACATGACGGTACATGCTAGTCGACAAGTTGAATCAACTTAACTCCACAACAACCTCATAAATGTACCCACTAATCATTCAGAAACGTCCAGTGTCATTCTAAAAGTTATAACTTCTTCCTGAGTCTCTCTATCAGTGTGCGACTCCGGTTCGAACAATGTAGGCTGAACAGAAACTGACAATTTATGACATTTTGGGTGTGTGAGATTCTCCAGTTTTGTTGTCGTTGATAATCCGATGCACGAGCTGTTAAAGCTCCCCCCTCTTCTGGAAAGGGGGTGGGGAGCAGCAGCTCATTTACATTTAAAGGGACACATACAAAACTGGCATGTTTTTGCTCAGACCTGAAGGGGGCAAATTTGACAAGCTATAATAAATTATCTGTGGGGTATTTTTACCTGAAACAGACACATTCTGGGAACACCAGAGATGTATATTACATCTAAGGAGCATAAAAGGTCCCCTTTAATACGTTTAATATTAAATTTTAATTAAAAAAAATAACATTTTGGATATCATTGGTGAAATCTCTGTTCTGTTGTTTTTATGTAAAGCTATATAAGTACTAATATCTTTGCAAAGGTTACAAGAAAGTAATTTGGTCGGCAGTGAAAATGCAGTTTAAGACCTTAAAGAAAGCCTGTTTGTTTCCATTGTGCTCTGAGCCATTTGAAATGTTATTATTGGAAGGACATGCTGTGTATTGCTTTGGAGTCGGTTTGTATCTGTGTGTGTTATGAGATTTTGTGTTTTGGGATTTCAACAGTACTGAGATTAAACCTCCTCAGTTTTGCCGTTATCAAGATTACGAGCTGTACTGACGCGCAGCTATAGATGACTGGATTATGGACACTTAACCACCCATGATGGATTATATAATCCCTTAATAGTGATAGAAATGTGAAGCCTCTTTACCTCGGATGATCTCTTGCCTTCTGTCTCTTTTCTACACGCACTCGCACACAGAGCTCTCTGCTGATTGGATCAATCGTTCCCTGTAGGATTGAGCGATATAAACCAAAGATCTTCAATCAGAGCAGAGCTGTCAGTGTTCCAGCGCTCATTTTATCCTCTCAGATCTTTGTAATATATTTCATACGTGACGTGAGGATACGCAGATAATGTGACTTTCACACATTACTTTCAAGGGGTCTTTCATTCTTCTGTGTTGTTTTTTCTCAACAGCAGTCAGTTACCCTCGCAATTACTGCACGTCTGACTGTACGGTGTGAATGAGACATTGATCCATTTAAGTGACCTTGGAGGCATTTCAGATAGCAAACCTATAAACTGATTAAGTACAGATCTTTAGATTAAATCATTATCAGTGCAGTGCATAAAATCTAGTAGATCCCCTAGAAATGATCTTTTACTCACCTGGATGAGTTTTTATTAGGAGCATTTTTCTCAGATGTTTGAAGAATAAGGATAATAAAGAATCACTTTTAAGAACGATAAAAACTATAGCTTTTCAACATTATTAATAAGAAATATCTCTTAAGCCCCGAATCGATATATTATAATGATTTCTGAAGGATTACGTGAATTTCAAAAACATTAAAAAGTAAAAAATGTGAACTGTAGCGTGTAAATATATATATATAGTCACTTTGGTTGTTAGAATTTTATATGTAATATATACATTTTTCAATTGTAGTCTTTTAAAAAGGCATCTAAAATAATAAACTAAATGCAATGTAGTGTTGTCAAAAAATATACATTTTTCGATATATTTCGATACTAAAATATCTGAAACGCTTCTAATACTAGCGTTTACTAATACTAAATACTTTCTGCAGAATAGACGATATAGCTGCATTTTCTCTCTCTCTAATCTTCCTCCCCTCACTCACTCATTTCTTTTGCTCCGGATGAACACTGTTGGTGTTAAAGGACTTGAATTTCGGAGTGGGATTGCGTGTATTGCCCATGATTTTACTCATTCTCGCAGATTTTGTGCTCACATCCAAAGTGCACAAACTAAAGCAACTTCTCAGTACTAGATTGAGTTCTTTTTCACTTCTTATTGTGCTTAAACAATCATAAAAAAGCCAAATAGCTAAACCCATCCTCATACGAAATAACACATAAAAGATCTGATTTGCAAAACAAAACGGCTTACCTGTTACAGAACGAGCCAGAGACTCCTGCACTCGGAATTAAAAGGTTTTGCCATTACCTGTGGGCTGATGGACGGGTTCTCTCCCACATTAATGCACATTTTTAAAAAGGATTTTTTAAAGAATATTGCTTAAACATTGCAGCTGTTTTTTTGTCTGTTGTCATATTCAAATCAATTGAGCAACAATACTTTAATAAATATAATATTTGTACAATAACTGGCGTGCCTATTCATCAGGGGGCCGCGGGCCTGTGCCCGTCAGGCCGTCCGTTGGCTATGCCAATGGTATGTTGTATGCCAAATGTGTCATGCATCATAATCTGCATATGTGTTGTTGTTTTATTGCAGTGCTAACTTGTATTATAGCTCCTAAATGAGTTTTAGTAATAATGAATTGAAAGCGAGAGCCTTTTGGCGAATATTGATTGGTGGAATGAGGTCTCTCTGGTGTCTGTTTTTGCTCTGGCATTTAATCTCTTTTTCTCTCGCATTGTCAGTATCTCTCTCACACATTATCATTCTCTTTTATTCATCACTCTCGTCTCATTTCTCTCATATTTTGTTTATTAGTATTTCTCTCTGTCTCACATTTGCATTGATTTATAAATTTATAAACTTTCAGTGCCACTCCAAACACCACCCCATCTGCCATTGGCTGGATAAACAGACACCAACATCCCACATCAAACTCGTGCCATTGATTAAGCCAGTGTTACTGTGAATCACTGTTTTATAGCAGATCATATTAATGGTCCAATCAACTGATTGGCTGTAACTATCAACTTTGCAACAGATATTAATATGTAAAGTATTTATTAGCACAGTAACAAGATCAGCTGTTTAAGACATTCATTTATAAGCACAAAACACAAGATACTTGTAGACTTTATTGACCTATTGTAATACAGAGAAACACATCTAACACATAATCATATACTATCATATTCACACAAGTTATATAAAGAAATAAAGCAAAGAAAGAATGATTTTGATAGAGTGAAAGAATGAAATACCATAATTTGGTTACACGTTACAACAAGGTTCCATTGGTTAACCCTTTTAATTTAACCCTTGCATTGAGTTTTCAATGAGGCTATGAAACTTTGTGCACCAGTTCAGCTCGAATCTGGAGGTATTACTTGCTTTTCTTAGGTTGAGTCTTTGAATGGGGATTCCCATATGTGTCGTCAATTTCTAAAAGGGGTTTCCAAGGTTCGTTGATTCGCTGGCGTTCTGGTAACGTCTTTGGAAGCCAGTCACAATGGTGCATCGACTGATGATGAAATGCAAAGTCTTGTCGTCTGTTTGAGCCGGGTAAAGGCAAAGTCGGAGACACCGCTCAACTTAACTCTGAAAAGAAAGCTAAATCAAAACTTTGAAAAGAAACTAGATCAAAAGAAAGAAAAGAAGAATGAAACTAGACTATAAAATATTTCTTCATATTCGACTGGATTAGAACAGATGAGTGTCATGAGTTTTGAAACTCAGAATCTAAAGCGATTCTGACCAATTTGACAATTTTTTTTTTTTTTTTTGCCCTCTCTTTACATTTATCAACACGTCGTATTCTCAATCACATGGTTCCTAATTTTCCCGCCCCTCCAGAGAATAATTTAGTTTTGATTTTTATAATGGGAATATGATACATTTTACCCAGATAATATAATATAAACATTTGGGAATTTAATTAACATTCACACACATACCAAACATCCCACACCTCCTATAAACTATCAATAATTACTCAAAATGGCATAAACACTGAGTGATTAAAACATAATTCTGGTTCTTTTGATGAAGTCATCACAGCCTTATTTGCTCAAAGCTCTATAGTTGTTCAGGATGTTCCAACAATTATATTTGGGGAAATCAATGTACAAATGACTTACTTATAGACCTCTAGCCATATCAAATGATTGGTTCGCTTAATATTCTGTCATTGTTTACTTCATTCAAACCTGTAAAACTTCAGTGGAACACAGTTGTTTTTATGATGCTTATGAATCCCTTTTGCACCTTCAAAGCTTCCCATACATTGTAATTGCATGGAAAAAGCAACCGGTACATCATTCAAAAATGTTTCACGTTTCCACAGAAAGAAACTCATAAAAGTTTGAAGTGATATGAGGATGAGTAAATGATGAATTAATCCTTTAAGCTGTACTAGGAGAAAGTATTTTAACATTTGAAAAAATTGCACACCTTTAATCGCTTTGTTGCTTTTGTAAAAACAGATATAGTTTAAGCAGTAGCTGTGTACGCAGCTCTATGTGTTTTAATGAGATATTGGCAACGTGACATACTTGCTTTCATCTTATCACTGTCCTCTTTCAGAGACTCATGTAGATTGGGTTGCTCAGTTTTGGGGAAGCTACTTTACGCAGTCAAGCTAATCTTTTTTTAGTGTACTAAAAGGTACAAAAAGTGGATAAATACATTGAAGACTTTTAAAGGCACAATATGTAGTTTTGCGCAGCTAGAGGTCGCTTATTCAAAACAAGGGGTTAGCTTGATGACGCCTTGATTTGGCGAAATCATGGGAGGTGTTCACGTCTACAGCCCGACGGGACTTGGGCAGGAATTATATTCATGGATGAGCTAATTTAGTAAAGATTTATTAATATTACTGTATGAAGCATGGTGTGGCTGAAAACCATCGGAGCGGAAAAAGGCCGCTGGAGTGATTGCTAATGAGAGACGAGAGCAGTGGAGCTTTTATTATTATTTTATTATTATTATTATTATTATGTTATTTTTTATTACTTATTTTATGTGGGGTAATGCAGCGCTGTTTTATCATATTAGATACATTTGTATGTTAAAAAGTTGTTGTAGTGCTACTCTGCATTCGCTCAGCAGCTACTATGAGACACTTGTTGCACTGCAGTAAGATATTAGACATGGTAAATCATGGTACGCTGTAAATCAAGAAAACGAGATTTCAACAATAAGAATGACTGTATCGAGCTCTATATAGTAACAATGATTTGTTTTCTGTTGATGAATGTATCCAAACAGTTGCTCACCTGTCTAAATAAAATAAAAAAACGTAAATGGGGGGTAACGTGGGTATGATGTCTTTTATAGGCGACGCACGAACACGATCCGTGTCCTGGTTAAAATTAAAATTGCTTATTTCTCTGCATTTAAACATTGTTGGAAACGTTTGGGATAATGCAAGTCAACACAATATATAACATTGTTCTTGTGGTGTTTGGATACTTTAATCCAAAAATCTTACATATTCTGCCTTTAAGGGGCAGTGTCGTTGTAAATGTATAACTTTTTTTTCTGAAATCATAGTCATATTTATAATTTTTCAAACAATGTGGATATTAATTAGCTTGACAACAGATGCATTTACAATAAAAATCATAGCAAACCTTGAAAATAATATAAGAAAAACATAGCTACTGTATGTTTTGCAAATATTGGAATATTGGAATGATTTTCGGAGGATCATGTGACACTGAAGACTGGAGTAATGATGGTGAAAATTCAGATTTGTAATTGAAGAAATAAATGAACTTTAATACATTTTTATCAAATAAATTCAGCCTGTATAAATCGAAAAACAAACAACATCCTAATATGAAACTTGTAAATGTCCCAATACTTTTTAAAACCACTTTCATGTGCAATGATATTTAAAGGGTGCCTTAAGGTACTATCTAGAATATGATATTACCACCATAAATGTGTCCCAAAGACTCGGTATTTGTGGTAGAACCATGGTTCTTTTTGTAATGGTCTCTCCTTTCCTGCTCTCCTTCTCTCATAGTGTTGAGTGTCTGCTATAATGTGTCCTGTGGTTAGGGATCAGTGATTGCTGTGGTAACAGGGCGCACAAATAAAATGTGCCTGACCGAGGGGGCAACGATCTGACCAATTACACGGCTTACTGCACTCACCACGGCAACCCAGACATTAAAAAATGAGTACTGAACCACCTGGTATGGGTCACAGCTCTACCATGATAGATGAGGGAAAATACAAAGCCTGAACACTTGATTGTTGCCCGTTTTTTGTCCTTTCGCCTCCTTCTGTCCATTTCCAGGGCAAAAGCTACTCTCAAACAGCAAAGAAAAGAAGAAAAAAAAAAGTTGATTTTTGCCTCTAGCATAATAAAAAAAAAAAGGAAGAAGGAAAAGGAAAAACCATCAAAAGACAGAGCTCAGGAACAAGCGGGTAAAGCAGAGGATTTTGCATAGGCCCCTCTGGGCTTTTTGGGTTGGGTTAGCGATGGCCTCTTAATAAAGGAGGATCTTAGCGAGCTGTGCGTTCGGAGAGGGAAGAGAGAAAAGGAAAGAAAGGGAGCATAAGAATCTGAGAAGACTAGGCAAAGGGGGAAAAACATTGAATTAAAACCATCCTCAGCTCTGTAGCGTCGTGCTAATCCTCCACACGGAGCACGCTAACACCAAACGTCCCATGTGACTGAGATAAAAACCTCTCTCTCGGCCGTTCTGTAGATTCCCCCATTTACAAGGAACTTATCTCTCTCAGTCTCTCCACCGCCTCATGTCAAAAACACCTTTTCAACTGTAATAAACTGTTCCAGGTTAAAACATGCTCTCAGACTGTGGAAATCTTTCACGGGACACTGTGGTCTTAGCATCTGCATTAAAATTAAATGAGCCTTGTCTGCAGTTAGAAGAGGATTATTAACTCTTATGAAGGAAAGCTGCTGTTGCAAACTTGTATAATGACCTTACGTATTTAGCTGAAATGTGATGCCTCATATGTTTAGACCGTCGTAATGATACACGCCGGATGAATTGTTATAAGCGGTTTTGAAATATGCTGTATAGTTTGTATGAAATGGCTATGCAAGGATGTTGATGCTGATCTTTTTCATACATTTAAAGTGTATGAGGATGTTTGCTGTCAAGCTCCAAAGAGACACAAACAACACTATAAAGCACACACAAGAGCTTTATGTGAGGAACAGACTGAAAATATAAAAAGCCATAATTAAAAACCTTCCCCTAATTCTTATTTGCATGCACTAAACCAAATCAAACCCAAATCTTAACCCTTTAGTAAGTACATGTAGCTACTTAATATTACTCAGTACACTGTAAACAATGTACCGTAGAATTTACAGGAATTTACTGGCAAAAAAGTTGCCAGTAAAATCCTGTAAAATAGTTATTTGCTGTAAAATGGATTACAGTATAATACTGTGAAGCAATTTACAGTATATTGTTGTTTGTGGAATACAGTGTTTGTATTTAATTAAACTTGTAGTTTACATAACAGTATTATTTTGTAATTGTGCTAAATTTAAGTATTTACCTGGCAACTAAAGCCAGTATAATCCTGTAAATGCTCCATTTTTACATTTTTCATCATTTAGCAGACGCTTTTATCCAAAGCAACTTACAAGGGGAGCAATTAGGGGTTGGGTGTCTTGCTCAAGGGCACTTTAGTCATGGTATCGAAGGTGGAGAGAGTGCCGGTCATTCACTTTCAATTCCTGCCGGCGTGGGAATCGAACCAGCAACCTTCAGATTACAATCCCGACTCCCTCACCACCAGGCCACGACTACCCGCAAAAAAACGCAAAAAACCTCCAAAAGCCAAGATGTTGCTGTGATCGTTATACTTTGAAAATACTGTAAATAATTATTTTAATAGTAAACTGTACTCTATTATTTACCATTATGTTGATGTAAATACATTAAAATAAACATTTAAAAAATAATCAAACCCAGCTGTTGTAAGAAAAATTAAAATTGACAGCAAATTACTGCAAGACTTTCACTGGTAGCAACAATTTTACTTTTAAAAGTACAGAAAATCTTATCAAAATCAGTCACTAAACAACTAAAAATAACTCAGGACTTTAAAGCAATATTCTGGATTCAATCAAATTTAAAGGAATAGTTCATCTAAAAATGAAAATTCTGTTAATATTTACTCACCTTCATGTTGTTGCAAACCTGTATGAGTTTTTTTTCGTATGTTGAACAGAAAAGATGATGTTTTAAAGAATTTTGGTAACCAGACAATTAAAAGTGAAAGGCTACCGACAACTGTTTGATTACCAAAATTCCTTAAAATATCTTCGTTTGTGTTCCAAGGAAGAAAGAAACTCATACAGGTTTGGAACAACATGAGGCAAATTATGATGGAATTTCAATTTTTTGGTAGATGATTCCTTTAAGCTCACTCAACAGAACTCCTGTTAATCTTTTTTTCTGCAAGTTGAACACTTTTTGGCAGTGAACATGATCTTACTGAACAAGATCAAAATTGTTAGAACATACATTTAAAACACCTCAAAGCAAGTGTCATTTTATAGACATCTCCTCCTGTAGTTGTGGTTTTGATACATTTGTTACATGCTTTACCACTCAAAGTCCATTAGCCTTTGGAGAAGCATACACACATGAGGATTGACTATGCTGTTCCTCTTTTCTGAGGCCTTTCCACTTTTTTGACTCCAGCCTTTGTCTTGATACCAGTAGGTGGGTTGATTCCAACAAAACATCTGCACAAAAATCAGTCAGAAAAACACAAGCAGAAGCTTTAAGAGCATGTGCAGACTTTAATGAAAATATACCACTTTACAATACGCAGTGGCAGCACTGAGGAGTAACGCGATGGTATCAGTAGCATGGGACTTTGACATATACCATGGTAATAAATAGGGTTTTTCACAACGGGTAGTAACAGGAACTCAATTATAGGAACTATACAAGGGCCATTTTCCTGGGCTTAAAAGTTGCAATGACATTGCTGCCTATGTGTGGTTCCGAAACCTCTTGATTTTGATTTCATCAAAATTATCTTAATTTGTGTTCCGAAGCTAATTAATGACATACATTTCCTTTTTCCACTGTGTTGCAGGGAGAATTTCACCTAAAATGAAAAATATAAGCAACTTTATAAAAATGCATGCTAAAATACAACAGGCAAAGTATTGTATGATAAAAGTTTATTAAGTTATTTAAAGATTTTGAAACATTGAACATTAACTAAGACAATAAGTCTCGGAGAGTCAGGAAGTGTAGATCTTTTTTCCCCATCAGCTGCTGTTGCTGACACCTATAGAAATTCAAGAAAAGGAAAATATGTAAATGTAATTAAATGCACCAGCACTTCGGTCAATATGTCATGTCTTCCAAACTGAAAATGCCATAAAAATACCATTGTTTTGCGTTCAATGTAGTTATAATGCAGGGCTTTGTTAAACATTGGTTTTACCTGCTCTCAATAAGAAATCCAAGCTGGTGTAATAAATGTGAAAATCGCAGCATCCAACGATGTTAATATCGTTCATTCTAATGTTTTTCGTCAACAAACCTAACTGCACACGTTTATGTATTTTTGTCTCACCACCTTTATGGCGCACCCCCGTCGCGAGTCTCCGCCGCGCCTGATAATAATAATTGGAATCAAACACTTTTACAAATAAATTGTTAATATATCATAATTTATTATTATTAATATTTACTTATAGGGATTTGTATAATTAGTAATAATTATTATTATTATAAATAAATTATAATTGGTAACTCTTTATTTTACAGTTTCATTGTTACACTTTACATGTAGTTACTGTAGTAATAACTAGAAATTATGCATAATTACATGCAATTAACTCTAAACATATAGTAAGTACATGCAGTTAATTATTATTACTCAGTACTTAAATGTATAATTACGCTGTAATTCTGACACCTTAAAATAAAGTGTAACCGGTAATTTACTAATATCAACCATTTTTGATTAATATATCAATAATGATGTAATAATTCATATTATTATATTAATTATGAATATTGTTACTCTTATTAAGTTCTCATAATAGGAAAATAAAATAAAAAAGAATATGCACATGTGAATCTGTTCGTTTAGGCCACAGCACTACATGGACTCATTTCCATTTGCGTTAAATGCAGTCTCTAAGATCTATACTAATATTATCATATTATAAATCAAGATCATGAAATATTATGTACTCGAGCAGTTTTCACCCAATTTTGTCTTTCACACTGCAGGTTATCAGATTTCTTACCGGCTGGATATCAACGACCCCAACAAGTTCACGACGGTTGAGGTGGGGTCAAATGCACGACAGTTCACTGTAACGGGACTGATCCCAGAGTCGGCGTACGTGTTCCAAATCACAGCGCGCACTCAACAGGGCTGGGGACCCCCAGAGGAGGCCGTCGTCATAACAACAGAAAAAAGAGGTATGAAAGATCATATCATCTTAAGGATGGTCTAACAAGCCGAAACCAGCTGGTATTCCTGTATTTGATATGCAAATTTATAAGGTCTCTAAAATATCAACATGATCAAAATGGTTTAAAAACCTGTTGTACACAACCTACAACCATCCTAAAACCTCCTGTCAGAATATTCTTTTTTGGCAAATAAACAGCTTTTTAACATGATTAATTGTTAGAATAGCATTTATATCATTGGTAATATTTCAAGATGAACATTTAACTGAAGCACTTTACATCATTTTTAGGAAAATCACGTTAAAATGTAGGTATCAAATATGATACACCAGGCTTCTGAGGAATATTTATTTGTACATTTCTCAGTCCTCATTGTAATTGCATAATATTTTGTCCCCCACAGTAAAAACTATATTGCTTAGACTGACAACAGATATTTATATGCATGTTTACAGTATGTAAATAGTCTGCTATACTGTTATAAAGATTCCATTGATGTACATTATAAGCTATCAGAATTTCATCTTACTTTTTGGCCATATAAATATCAGCAAGTGTACCAAATTACATATTTTTACTTTGTTTGCCTCTGTAAAAAACTGGGGTCTTTTTTCTTCTTCAAAGATGAGCAATATATACCTATATCATACTTCATGAGCCATAAAAACCTGGTCTAATATTTGGAGTACCTATGTAATATGATACTCAACAAAATATACATATAACTTTTTTAAAGATTTTTTAAAATATATTTTGTCTAAAGGCTCAATAAACTGTTTTGTTAAAAAAAAGCTTTTTCTGATTATTAATTCATATGATATTATTTCATAGTTATCCATTTTTTTATAGTTTTATTGTAGAATCATTTATATAAAGAGTGATGAATCAGATGCGAATGTGGCTAAAAACTACTCATGTGATTCACTGCAATGCTCGTGTTTCATGGAGTCAGTCTGTCTGAGTTGAATGTCAGTCATAAAGCTGATACTGTCAAAACAGCATGTGGCCCTTCGGAGCTTACTGCATCTAAACCCGAGCTCAGAATTAGCCGCGAGCCGGGTCTGTGACACATGCATATGCCCAACAGTGACTCATTACACATGTCCCACAGAGCATCCACAGCCCCCTCGTCGACTCACTGTGCCTCAGAAAGGGGTGGAGTCTCATAAGCTTCGACTTCATTGGACAGCAGGAGGAGACGGCTCTTCCCCAGTGCGCTACTTCACCCTGCAGACATTAGAGCTGCCGGACGGCGAGTGGAAGACCCACACATCCTCCATCGGTCATAATAACACCTCCTGGGAGGTGGATAGGTAACACATGCGCACATATCTCTCTCTGATTAGTCATAACTGCCTGTGCGGGAAACGGCTCGTACAAGAACAGTCGCTATTTATAGCAAAATGTGCTTTAGCTCTGACAGACAGAAGACATTAAAATACACTGGATGGAGTTTGGACATGTATTATGGTCGTACCAAATTTTTTTGTGGAGTTATGCCATGGTAATTTATTTTTCTCTGACACACCATAGTAGTGCTATGGCTTTCGGGGGGAAATTTATCCATTTACCATGGCAATACCATGTTTGATTGGTTTAATTTTGTAGACGTGCCATGATAGAACCATTTTCTTTTTGCGAACCGTGTTTTTTATATTTAGATAATGTACCATGATAATATGTTTTTATGGTGCTCTTTTGTTTGGAAATGCACCATATGGGAATGCCTTTTTGGGGGACTTAATTAGCTCACCATGTCCTAGCCAGACGTGAAGACGCGCCACACGATAAAAGGTATATTTTGTCCTTACTGTTTGTCACTGGAATCTTATTGCATCGCGTCTGATTAGGACACGGTGTAACCCACTTCAATAGGAACTATCAGTGACGTTAGCGTGTGTTGATTGGCCAAACCTGTGCTATATGAAACACTGTAACCCGGCATTTTTAAAAAGCTGTGTAAACGAGCTCAGTTTACCTATACTTACATCCTCCATCCTCGACGTTGTTGATGTTGTTGAATGCTGCGCTTAAATGACGTTGCTGTCCGTCAGCTTACGTTACTTCAGAGTTCCTACTGGTGGTGCGAATGGAACGAGGAAAATGGCCCTTGGATAGTTCCTATAATTGAGTTCCTGTTACTACACGTTGTGAAAAACCTATTTATTACAATGGCATATGTCAAAGTCCCATGCTACTGATACCATCGCTTTACTCCTCAGTACTGCCACTGAGTTAGAGAGTAAGGATGAGGTGAGGGGAGAAAACAAAACTCCCTCAATTGGACTGAATCAAACAAAGCTCTTCAATCTAAAAGAATGAAATTACACAAAACATGTTGGATATTTTACATTACGGACATGCAGTGACACTGATGAGACATCATTAAGAGTAAAAAGAGAGAGAAATCGATGGACAGATCGTGAGAGTGAGAGAGAGAAACTGCAATTATAATCAGACTGACCATCAGGTGGCCTGATGTCTAATCACACATCCATTCAGCTCCACCCGCTCACTAACCTGTTTTCTGCTCTAGGTCCTCCAGTACTGCAGAACTAGCTTATATTATTTCCCCCGCCTGCCCGTTCTTCTCATCATCACCTGACTGATTCATGCTGTCATCTTTGTTCATGTCTCTAAATGTCCACTTGCATTAAGGCGAGAGGTATATCGAGCTAAAGCACTTGCCTCCTCGTAACACCATCTTTCTCAAGCCTGTTTTGTAATGGAACCATGGGAGCATTTCTGTATTCAGGACCTCTTGATTACCCACAGCCTAGATGCCTGTCCATTTAATTACCCACATATGCCTTTCTCTGACATTCAATGACTCATCGTAAGCCATCTTCTTACTGCAAAGGAGACAGAAGATGAATCTGAAGTGGCATGTACAACATAAAAAAATGCATTTGGACAGAGTTTTTAATGTGGCACTGAGCCGGAATAAAATGTATTTACCCAGGAATCACAATCGTGGAAAACGATCAATGTGTTTGAAATACTCTTACCCTTACTATTTCAGCGGTATATAGTTTGCATATTGTGCACACCAGATTGGAGAATGGCTGGATTAACTCCTACATTTGCTACAATGTAAAACAGAGCACATAACACTGGGTATCCCACAATGCAATGCACTTGACTTGACTTTTCATTTTATAAGTACTTGTGAGTGTAGCATCTCATACTGGGCTTATTATTTGATTGAACTAATAATTTATGAACAAAATTTGATTGAAAGTACTAATTATGACCAGATTTTGTTTTATAAAAATGAAATTTGAATTCAAATTAGAATTTAAGTTGTATTTTTCTATTTTAGTGCAGTTTATAATAAATTTATTGGTATTTATTATTATTATTATTATTATTACACTTAATTTAATTCATTTTTGAGATAATTATCTTATGCTCATCCAGGCTGCATATCATAAAAAATGTAGTGAAACAGAAATATTTTCAAATGTTGTTACAAATCTAAATAACTATTTTTGCCATTTTAATATTTAACATCCTAATTTTTAAATGTAATTTATTCTTCTTATGGCAAAGCTGAATTTGCCGGTCTTCATTGTCATATGATCCTTCAAAAATAATTCTAATATGCCAAATTGGTGTTCAAGCATCATTTCTTATTATTATGAATTTTGAAAACAGTTGTGATGGGTAATATTTTTTGTGGACACCGTGATACATTTTTTCAGGATTCTTAATTAAATTAAATTTTTTTAATTAAATTTTTTACTGTCCATTTTGATCAATTTAAGATCTCTGTTGATATGTGCTTTTTTATTTCCAGTATAGTTTATATGTTGGTACAGTGCATTGCTTTTGTGCTGTTTATTTTGCTCTCTCTCTCACTCTCTCTCGCTCTCTCTCTCTCTCTCTCTCTCTCGCTCTCTCTCTCTCTCTCTGTCACATACACATTATTCATAATTGCATGAACCGAGTGTTTTGAACCAAGAGGATGTTTGTGTTCAAACCATCTTGATTCTCAGAGGAGTAAATGCCTCCAGCTATTAAAACAGAAATGCCACTAACAGTCCTAGTCTTCAACGCCCTAATTATAAACACACACACACACACACACACACATACATAAACACTCAGAACGACACAAGCACCCTCATCCTGATTCTCAAATCCCTAATTGCGCACTTCACACTTATGCACACACAAAGTTGGCCCACTTTGATATACATTACCCACTACCATGTGTCCCCTTCCCATGTCTTCTCAAAGTTTGAAAAGCAATAACAAATCTGTGCTGTTGACTAATATGATAAATGAATAATTAGTATTTCTGATGAGCATGAAAATCTCAAAAATACTCAGGAGTTCTGTTCAATGTTGAAGCAGCACTTGAGCAAGACATTGTGGGTTGAGCAGACATATCTACTCAACAGATCTGGCTGTATTCTTGAGTGCATTTTCTATGATAGGCGACCCACAGTAGCAAGTTCTTCTCTCTCTCTCTGATTTTCTCAAAGAAGTCTAAAAATGCATCACTTATGGTTTCTGTTGGTTATGTGGGAATGATCTAGTGTGTGTGTGTGTGTGTGTGTGTGTGTGTGTGTGTTGAAATGCATCTCTTTTCTTGTAGGCTGAAGCCGTACACCTCTTACAAATTTAGAATGATGGCCACAAATGATGTGGGAGACAGCGCCTTCAGCAAAGAAACTGAGCCAGTTACCACTCTGCAGGATGGTAATACTAGATTCTGTGTGTTCTGCAAAGTGAATTGTAATTTTTTTATAGTGCTTTTTGGATCTGAGTATTTTTGAGAAAATCTGAATAGATTGTGAAATATATTTTTTGAGAGCTGTTTGCTGAGAAGATAGATAGATAGATAGATAGATAGATAGATAGATAGATAGATAGATAGATAGATAGATAGATAGATAGATAGATAGATAGATAGATAGATAGATAGATAGATAGATAGACAGACAGACAGACAGACAGACAGACAGACAGACAGACAGATAGACAGACAGACAGACAGACAGACAGACAGACAGACAGACAGATAGATAGATAGAGAGAGAGAGAGAGAGAGAGAGAGAGAGAGAGAGAACAATAAAACTATGGATAGATGGATGGATGGTTTAATTGATTGATTGAATGTGCTTGTCTGTGTTTGTTTAGTGCCAGATGACGCGCCCATCATTTTGAACGTCAAACCTTCAACCACAACATCTGTGATTGTCCAGTGGCAGGTAAAGCAATGAGTTACAAAAACACACTGCTTTCACATACCCATCCAAAACTTTTGAACGATAGCATAACTATATTTATTCAGTATTATTTTCAACTATATTTATTATCAGTATTTCTCTACTCCCAATGGATTTTTTTAGTGCTATACATTATGGGATTCCATATCAGCAAAACATTGTCTAAACAAGGTATCTTAGAAGGCAGCATAACCCTGGAACATTCTTCAGGGCGTGAGCTCACTAAGTTTTGGAACAGAGCTTTAGCACGAGTAGGTGTAACTTTTCCTGTCTTTCCACTTAACAGAAGGTTCAGGGGTTCAAATTGTCCAACACCGTTTAACAGCAGACTTGTGTGCAAAGTATTCAGCTGGCCCTCTCAATGTTAATTATGTTTGGCAAGCAGGTTCTTAGCCTTACTCTTTACCCTCTAATTAGTTAGCAGTTTTTTCACGTACCTCCTCAATCTATTCACACACATACGGATACATTTACAAAGCTGGCCTGTTTTGACCCCATCTTAATTAACTTTGCCTAAAACACTGATCACATACTGAATAAGACACGTCCATTATAGAATAGGAGAGTGAGAACACATGTTAGAGAGAGTCAGAGTAAGAACAACCAGATCAGGGCTTTACTGACCTGTGGTCTCAGCTAACTTGTCCTCTGTTGATCTGTGCTATCTCCTGGGCTGACATGCATTGTGCTGTAATTGCTTTCTGTCCCCGTCTCTAACTGCTAATTAGCCGGCAGCAGGCAACATAGGCTCTGTCTTCAGCATTCTTTCATTAAGTAGCATCACAGGTCATATGCTGAAAAGTCAGGTGAATATTTCCTAGCCTGAGTTAAATGGAGTAATTAGATGGCAGTTTGCTTCTTGGAGACTGACTGAAGCTCGATATGTCTGTCTGCAGCCGCCTGCAGAGGGAACTGTCAATGGGATTCTTGTGGGATATCGTGTGTATTACCGAGAACTTCCACGTGAGAACAACCCAGACGAGCCGACCAACCAATCAACAATCAGTCCTGAGTTCAGAGGTTTGTCTGTTTGTCTGTCGTTATATACTCTCTATCTATCTATCTATCTATCTATCTATCTATCTATCTATCTATCTATCTATCTATCTATCTATCTATCTATCTATCTATCTATCTATCTATCTATCTATCTATCTATCTATCTATCTATCTATCTATCTATCTGTCTGTCTGTCTGTCTGTCTGTCTGTATTTTGAGATGTCTGTCTTTCTATCAATCTCTCTCTTCCATGCACTGCTTGAAATTTTGTCTCAAACTGAAATTGTTTTAAATCCCAGGTGAAATTTATTGTTTTCATGATGATAATGCGAATAAATAACAAATGTGATAAATATGTTTTGTCAATGGTGTGCCGCTTTCCATTTCAGATGACTGTTTTGTCTTCTGTTCTCAAATGCATATTAAGCAGTTTCCCTTGTGTAATTTCTCTCTTATTCTCTTATTCTCTCTCTCTCTCTCTCTCTCTCTCTCTCTGGGTTTATTTCACTACTCAAACAGCTAAGAGCACTTTTAAGACAGTGAGCAGCCCTTCATTAACAGAATTTGAATTAACGCGTAAGTATTTTTTGATATTATTTTAATTGCTGAGTTGTTTCAATAGTTGTAATCTTTGATGTGTTAACAGAGTCACATTCAAGCCCGAAGGCTTTCAAACTCCCTTTTCTATCCTCTGATCTCCTCTACCTCTATAACAAACACTTCCCCTAGTCTTTACGCTTTGTTGTTTAGCCTCTGGTCCTGTCATGATCTGCTGTAAGGAAGGGGAAAAATGTAAATCTATCTATTTTGTTCTCCGCCTCATTTCCACACCCTTCATCTCATATCCACGTCCCTCTTCCTTCGCCTAGTTTTACATTTTTTTTTTTTTTTTTTAATTATTTCTCATTTTTTGGGTCTCTTTTCTTGCTTGTGTCTAAACTGGTATTTCAGCACTCTTCACACTTTTAAGCTTCTATTTTTATTTTTCTTCTTTAATGGTGTTTTTCAGAGCTCAGCAAGTACAGAAAATACACAATTGTCATGACAGCATTTAATGTTGTCGGAGAAAGCCCTTCAAGTGCACCTGTAGAGGTGTTTGTCGGAGAAGCAGGTATGTTTTTATGCCTTATTAGAATCAATCCTATGACTCAGTTCTAAAACTTGAACCTCAAACTTGCAAAAAGTCCAAAGTGCTTTTTTGGAATGTAGTCGTTGTTTGATTATAAATCTGAACTGCATCTGATATCTTATCATCTGACCTACAATTAAACACTATATTCAATATTTGGTCTGCCTCGAGCACTTGGTGCTCAGGTAATGTTAACAAGGAGGGCATTCACACATGAGTGAGATGAAATATGCAATCATTCTTCAAAGTCACACAACCTGTTTTATCTGGTTATGAGCTGTATGGGGCAGAGAAGAAGGACTTGAATCGCCCAGTGTGGACCAATTATCTGCACAAACTACTTGTGCGGATCCATTTGCGTGACCTATAGATACACGCCATAGACCAGTTTCCACTGTGCAGTGCAAATCAATTTAGCCAGTGATATGCTGCCTGGTGGGGTATTTATATAATAACAATATGTTATGTGTTCACTGATTGGGTAAACAGACATCAGATATTTTAATAATATATGTATGCGTATTACCTCACTGTGTAAATGTAGACAGCAATTGCTGTATTTATATACTCCCCATACACAAGATCTTTCATTAATGCTGTATTTAAGTCAAATAGAGTAGATATGACCTTCTTTTGGTCTATAGGCTTTGTTTGTGTGTTAACTTATCGTAGTACATGCGTAGTACATGTCAAAGCTAATTTAACTGTGAACTCATCTGATATGTAGAGCATTATGAAAGCCCATTACCTAAGCTAATTTAAAAAATGAGCCATGTGCACAAATCAGATTAGTGTGCACATCTGACCTCTCTGAAAGATCCAAATGAGAGGGATGGCACATCATTAAATACATTGTCCCTCTGGCATGACTTTAACACACAAAGACAACAAGGCCATCTTAATTACATCTCTCTTTATAGAAGTGTAGAATGAGCTTAAATGGGAATTTGACACATACAGCCCAAACTCAGACTATGATATAAAGCCCAACTAAAAAACCATGTATAGACTGGGGTATGTATATATAATTTCGTTATATATATATTATAATATTCGCTTTATACAACTAAATGGCATATATGTATTTCCCCAGTCCATATAGAAATAAATATGTATTTACATGTGTGTCTGTTATGTCCGTGTTTGTTTGTGTGTGTGTGTGTGTGCGCGTGTTAGTGCTGTCAAATGATTAATCACATTCAAAATAAACGTTTGTTTGCATAATGTGTTTGTAATGTGTATATTTTTTTATGTATATATAAATACACACTCATGCATGTATATATTTAACAAAAATATATAATATTTATATATAAAATATTTATATTTATATATTGTTTAAATTATATATAATGACAGCACTATACACATTGGGTACGGAAAGTATTCAGACCCCCTTAAATTTTTCAGTATTTGTTATATTGCAGCCATTTGCTAAAATCATTTAAATTCATTTTTTTCCTCATTAATGTACATACAGCATCCCATATTGACTGAAAAACACAGAATTCTTGATGAGAACAGTCACGGAACACGGAGTTGTTGTGAAGTCACACCTTTGTTATTTTAGCTGTGTTCTTAGGGTCATTGTCTTGTTGGAAGGTAAACTTTCGGCCCAGTTCGTCCAGGATATCCCTGTACTTGGCCGCATTCATCTTTCCCTCGTTTGCAACCAGTTGCCCTGTCCCTGCAGCTGAAAAACAGCTGATGCTGCCACCACCATGCTTCACTGTTGGGCAGGTGATGAGCAGTGCCTTGTTTTCTCCACACATACCGCTTAGAATTAAGGCCAAAACGTTCTATCTTGGTCTCATCAGAACAGAGAATCTTATTTCTCACCATCTTGGAGTCCTTCAGGTGTTTTTTTTTAGCAAATTCCATGCGGGCTTTCACGTGTCTTGCACTGAGGAGAGTCTTCCATCGGGCCACTCTGCCATAAAGCCCCGAATGGTGGAGGGCTGCAGTGATGGTTGACTTTCTACAACTTTCTCCCTTCTTCTTACTGCATCTCTGGAGCTCAGCCACAGTGATCTTTGGGTTGTTCTTTACCTCTCTCACCAAGGCTCTTCTCCCCCAATAGCTCAGTTTGGCCGGACGGCCAGCTCTAGGAAGGGTTCTGGTCGTCCCAAACGTCTTCCATTTAAGGATTATGGAGGCCACTGTGCTCTTAGGAACCTTAAGTGCAGCAGAATTTTTTTTGTACCTTGGCTAAATCTGTGCCTTACCACAATTCTGTCTCTGAGCTCTTCAGGCAGTTCCTTTGACCTCATGATTCTCGTTTGCTCTGACATGCACTGTGAGCTGTAAGGACTTATATAGACAGGTGTGTGGCTTTCCTAATCAAGTCCAATCAGTATAATCAAACACAGCTGGACTCAAATGAAGGTGTAGAACCATCTCAAGGATGATCAGAAGAAATAGAGACAGCACCTGAGTTAAATATATGAGTGTCACAGCAAAGGATCTGAATACTTAGGACGATGTGATATTTAGTTTTTCTTTTTAATAAATCTGCAAAAATGTCAACAATTCTGTGTTTTTCTGTCAATATGTGGTGCTGTGTGTACATTAATGAGGAAAAAAATTAACTTAAATGATTTTAGCAAATGGCTGCAATGTCTGAATACTTTCCGTACCCACTATATGTATATATATATATATATATATATATATATATATATATATATATATATATATATATATATATAGATTGATAGATATATAGATAGATATATAGATAGATATACACTCACCTAAAGGATTATTAGGAACACCTGTTCAATTTCTCATTAATGCAATTATCTAATCAACCAATCACATGGCAGTTGCTTCAATGCATTTAGGGGTGTGGTCCTGGTCAAGACAATCTCCTGAACTCCAAACTGAATGTCACAATGGGAAAGAAAGGTGATTTTCACTCACAACCATTTCTAGGGTTTACAAAGAATGGTGTGAAAAGGGAAAAACATCCAGTATGTGGCAGTCCTGTGGTTGAAAATGCCTTGTTGATGCTAGAGGTCAGAGGAAAATGGGCCGACTCATTCAAGCTGATAGAAGAGCAACTTTGACTGAAATAACCACTCATTATACCCGAGGTGTGCAGCAAAGCATTTGTGAAGCCACAACACGCACAACCTTGAGGCGGATGGGCTACAACAGCAGAAGACCCCACTGGGTACTACTCATCTCCACTACAAATAGGAAAAAGAGGCTACAATTTGCACGTGATCACCAAAATTGGACAGTTGAAGACTGGAAAAATGTTGCCTGATCTGATGAGTCTCGATTTCTGTTGAGACATTCAGAAGGTAGAGTCAGAATTTGGCGTAAACAAAATGAGAACATGGATCCATCATGCCTTGTTACCACTGTGCAGGCTGGTGGTGGTGGTGTAATGGTGTGGGGTATGTTTTCTTGGTACACTTTAGACCCCTTGGTGCCAATTGGGCATCGTTTAAATGCCACGGCCTACCTGAGCATTGTTTCTGACCATGTCCATCCCTTCATGACCACCATGTACCCATCCTCTGATGGCTATTTCCAGCAGGATAATGCACCATGTCACAAAGCTTGAATCATTTCAAATTGGTTTCTTGAACATAACAATGAGTTCACTGTACTAAAATGGCCCCCACAGTCACCAGATCTCAACCTAATAGAGCATCTTTGGGATGTGGTGGAATGGGAGCTTCGTGCCCTGGATGTGCATCCCACAAATCTCCATCAACTGCAAGATGCTATCCTATCAATATGGGCCAACATTTCTAAAGAATGCTTTCAGCACCTTGTTGAATCAATGCCACGTAGAATTAAGGCAGTTCTGAAGGCGAAAGGGGGTCAAACACAGTATTAGTATGGTGTTCCTAATAATCCTTTAGGTGAGTGTATACATATTACATGTCCATTAGGTTTTCCCACTGTGGAAGTCTAGACACATGCACACTTTATTTATTTGTTGCTCAATTTAAAATCATAATTTTGTGTTTGTATTCACAGCTCCTTCAGTTGCTCCTCAGAATATTCAGGTGAAATCCGTGTCCTCCAGTCAGCTGGATGTAGAGTGGCAGCCTCCACCTGTCGAGACACAAAATGGAAATATTCAGGGATACAAGGTGATGATTTTTTTTACCCACATGTGTACACAAAATAATATCACTGTGATTCATAATTATTAAAAATAAAAAGGTACATGATCAAAGATGTCTGTCTAGAGTATGTTTACATAGATCATAAATTAATAAATTATGCAGACATTAATCCATCCCATAGACATTGGGTATTTATAAGTACAATTGGTTATTAAATCCCATGTTTTCAATTTTCAAATGCCTATTTTCACCCCTAGAAATTACCCATAATTTCCATGCACGTTATGTGTTTGCCACATAGTACACTATGTGCCAAAAGTTTCACTGCATAAATATGTAATGCACAATTGTTTAGTCAGTTGTGAGCCCTGACTTTTATGAAAAGTATTTCCAGAATCAGTCAGGCAGTCCATCTGTTTACCGGCATAAATAAACTGTCGTTCATCTGCAGTCTGTCTTATCTCACTGTCATCTGTTGATTTCACCGCATTAGCTTCCACCGTTGTTTTCCTATTTACGCCATCTGTACATCTGTCTCTCACAGACATTTGAACAGGAATTGGTTATGAATCCTTCTGTTCTATCCACAAACACACAAAGTATCAATTCATATTTCAAATTTAATTTTTGTTTCATTGTGTGTTTGTGTATTTAAAGGATTAGTTCACCCAAAAATGACAAATTTGTCATCATTTACACAGCCTCATGTCAATCCAGATCCATTAGACGTTTTTACCTTGGAACACAGGAGGCATTCTTAAAAATGTACTTAGTTGCTGAGTGATGAATGTAGCATTCAAGCTTCCAAAATATAGCACATATATTACAAAAATATCATAAGTATAAGAATATACACTTTCAGCTTTTGGCCTGTAACAGTAGAACAGCAGAAGAACATTGTTTTGGTTGTGTTTCGGTTCTCCGTGACTGTGCAAAATATGACCCTTCACAATGGATAATGCTTTACAATGAAGTCTGTTAGAGGGATACAAATGGCGATTTATCTGTTCAATAAAATAGCTTACTAATAAAAGCACCATTTTTACAACATTTCAAATCCCTTAGTTCTCGCCATCTCCGAAAAGCCAAGCCAATGATTATTCTTGTTTTATTACGAGCTCCGCTCTTTTTGCCAGCAGACTCTGCATTTTTTTTTAACAAAATGGTGATTCCCCAGAGATTCGAGATTCAGCCGCTCCATGTCAACCTTTTTCGCACATTGTGACAACTTACCTATATTACTCCCAAACCATATACGCGTCAAAATAGTCGAAGCAACTTTTCTCTATTCATGGATATGACGAGACGCACACGGGCAAGTGATGTACACGCAATTTCCTGTGAAAATTAAACACTAATTACAGGATTCCTTATGAAAAGAAAATATATTTCCCTATATATGAATGATCAATATATTAAATGATTTAACAGTGTACTGTATATATACAGAATAATACATTGTGTTAATATATTACAATGCATTGAATAATACGTAAGGAATTGCCGCTTTTCATATATTGAAAAATATATGCCAATATATTTACTAATATATCATAATTTATGTAGTTTTATATGCAGTAATAGACTTCATAATAAATCGATATCTATGGGATCAGATATGGTACTGCAGATATATTTATTCATGCAGTATAAACACATATATAGAGAAATACATGATGTCAAATATTTCTTATATTGTTGTATCCATAAATGTGTCATATTTTCGAGCTAGTTAACAAAAGCACATCGGCATGGACTAAAGTATCATCTGCCTAACCTCAGGCTCTACTCTTCAGCACAATGGTAACCCAAAAAACTCCTTAATACCAGAAAATACCATAAAAAAATACCAGAAACCCTTTTAAATTACAATAAACACTAAGAGATTTCTACCTAGAATAATATTGAGGAAAATACATGAAATAACACTTAATGTTAACATTTACTCTGCTTTTACAGTCAGAAGCAGTGTATGCTGGGAACAAGAAGTCTGTTGTAACAACTTTTAATGAATTTGTGTATATATATGTGTGTACAATACTTTCACATTCATATGGGAACATGTTTGTGCAATTTATGTACACAATAAAGGATAAAAATACATGTAATGCTATTTCTGCCTTCATTAATAAATATTTTATATGTATCAATATATAGCCTTACATGGTCAATGCATATATTGCAGTATATTGAAAAATATGGAAATCTATCGCATCATATTTTGCAGTGTATTCCCAAAATATATATTTTTTTTTACAACAACAAGTACGAGTCTTCGAGATGTACATTTTTAGAGTTTGGACATTTTACCATGCATGTCATTCACTTCTTCCCACAGATTCATTACTGGGAAAAGGACAGGCAGAATGAGACGGAGAAGGAACTAGTTTTGTTTGTTCCAGATACATCAGTGCACCTGAAGAACCTGACATCCTACACCACTTACCATGTGCAACTGTCTGCATTTAACACGGCGGGGGACGGCCCGCTTAGTGCAGCCCGTAAAGGACGCACCCTGCAGGCTGGTGAGTCCTGCTGAGATCCTGTTATGCTCATCCGGATGCATGCGTGCCAGCCAACCAACCGAGACGTTCAAAACATTGTCATGTCATTCCTCTGGTGTTACTGCATGCTACCGTTAAGAAAGTAAATGTGGCACTTGCTTCTATAACCCTATTTAGTTTACCCAAAAATGAAAATTTTGTCATTAATTATTCACCCACATGTCGTTCCAAACCCGTAAGACCTTCAAATTTGGAACACAAATTAAGATATTTTTGATGAAATCTGTGAGATTTCTGGCACCTGATAGACTGCAACATCATTACCACTTTCGAGGGCTAGAAAGGTAGTAAAGACATTGTTAAAATAGTCCATGTGACTCAACCTTAATGTTATGAAAGGATAAGAATACTTTGTGTGCAAAAATAAATTAATTAATTGAAAAAATAACTTTATTCAACAATCACTTGTCAGTCTCCTACACTGTTCACATAGTAAACACAGTGCTGCACTTCCGTGTTCTACATCAGTCTACGTGCTGCTCACGTCTACAGCGTCGACCAATACTGAGCCGGCGTTCTGACGTCGCGTAATAAACTAAAATTTTTTGTGGAACTGATCCCAAATGTTTGAACATGTTATTTGTTGTTGATTTTATGGAAATGAGTTTATTTAGCAGATGTGTGTACTAGAATGCTTTTGAGATGTGGCTTTACTAACACCTCTTTCTCTCTCAAGCTCCTGGAGCACCCAGTCATGTGATGTTTTCGGAGGTGACTGGAAGCTCAGTGAATGTGTCTTGGGGAGTTCCTCTGCAGCCCAATGGAGTGGTGGAAGGCTACAGAGTGGTCTATGAGCCCACCGCACCAGTTCATGGTAAGCAGGATGGAGAGGAAATGACACTACTAAATAAATTCATTATTCAAATTGAATATTTTAGTTTTGAGTACATATATATATATATATATATTATAAAGTGCTCATAAAGACCCTTCATTTGACAGGTGTCAGTAAGACGGTTACAGTGGAGATCAAGGGGAACTGGCAGCGCTGGCTGAAGGTTCGTGACCTGATGAGGGGCGTGACATATCGCTTCAAGGTTCAGGCCAGAACCATTAGTTTCGGACCTGAACTGGATGCCAATATCACTGCAGGACCAGTGGAAGGTATGAGAAAATGTGAAAAATAACTCATAATAAATAAAGAAACATCCCCTGTAGTTACAGACACAAGAGCTGGAGGCTTTCTTTGGATTAAATTAATTGTTGAATATGAGATGACTGCATTTCACTAGTGCTTTTCTAAAAGACATTTTTCTTAACCTTAGGACCCACTAGGAAGATGGCATTTCATTATTTTAATTCTTAAAATGAGTTGGAGATGGAAATTAAAATAAGGCTACGTGAACTTCATGGTTTGATTAGTGCACTGTAATGGGAATGTGATTTTACGTAGCCTTTGAGCACTTGAACATTCTCACGACACCGCGTCCTCATTGTGGTGGGACGCTGGGCCTCACACGGACAGCTTTCAGTTTAGAATGTTCTTCAGATGAGATGCAGTTGATTCATGTTGGAGCGGTAGACTCTGATTGGCCAGTATGGAGTATGACGGAATATAAGCTCTTAAAAATACTGTGGAACTTACATGTATCCCATGGTATTGAATGATTAATTCACATATTAAAGGTACACCTCCAGTCTAAAATGTGAACACACTGGAGTAAATGTATGTTTTTCATAATATTAAAGATCTGAAATGAATGATAAAGACAGTCGATTTTCTACTTATTAATTTCTTTACAAAACAGCATACATAAATACATACATATTACATTATTTGTTTTAGTTAGTATGTTAGTTAGTGGATGATTAAGTTGGACCAGACAGCAAAGCAAATGCAGCCAACATGTTTCCACTATCAAAATTAGGGTTGCAACTGTGTAGGTTGTTGTTGTTTTTTCTCCCGAATAATCAATTAATCAGTTGAAAAACATTCAAATAAAAAAAAAAGAAATGAATTTTTTTTTTAATCCATTATTTTAAACAATATTATTCTTCATCCTACCCATACTGTCCTCCAAATAATGTGTAATATAAAGCCTATAAAAACAATTATAGTTTTGCTGTACATTATGAGCAAAAAAAGGTTAAAAACAAACATTACATTCTAAACCTAAAAGCAACTGATTGCAGAAATTAAAATGATTAAATTAAAAATTATGATAAACAACAACAAAAGCACAAAATATTAACTTTCGTCTGAACATAGCATTTATATTACATTAATAGACTATACCAACAATAGTGTCTTTACTGTTACTGCTCTCATAAATATGATTACTTGTTATGTAGATATATTTTTAAGCCTTTACTTAATTTCTGACAAAAAACATTTTGGCAAAATGTGTATTTTAGTCTTACTGTACTGTGCTCCATCAGTTTGACGCGCATGCACCCACCAGCGCTCTTTCATTGAAGTCTGTGAAGGTTTAACAAGACGTTGTGAGAATGTGCAAAAAGGAAATACTCACGGGACTTTCTAACATTTACAGATAAGGATATAACCATAAAATGTAAGTTATGCATTCAGGAATACACATTTCAAAGGCATTAAACAGCACACACATCAAAGCACGAGAGGACAAGACTCAGTGAATGCTCATGCTTTTGTTTGAAGAGCTTATCATGTATCTCTCCTGTAGCAACTCACTCTGCTATTTTTTATATGCATTTTGTCCTGTAAAGCAACATGACTATCCGATGGTTTCATTCCGAGCACAGCGCACAGATGCGATTAATCCATAGTTAAATTCATTATCAATTATTTTTATTATTGATAATAATTGATTTTATCGATTAGTTGTTGCAACCCCTGTTGCAATATAGGTGGATTTTCTACTTACTATTTCCTACTTAATATTTACTATTTATAACTATTTAATTATAAAAACAAATTATTTGTTTATTTATTTATTGTATTTTTTAGTGGATGAGTAGGGCCAGATAGCAAACAAATGCGGCCAATAAATTTCCAGTATAAAAAATATGTTGATTAAAAAGTACATTTTCTATTTATGAGTTTCTTTACAAAGCTATATTTATGTATGTATGTTTTATTTATGTAGCATATTTTGGCTCCTACATAAATTGCAGTGCTTCTGTTCGTGTTCTATCACACACCTGGCGCAATTCGGTGCCAGGCGCGACACAAATGCTTTTTCCTAGTTTCTACCCGACACCGTTATAATTTGAATTTGCGCCTGGTCTGAAAATGAGGTGTGTTCAGGTGCATTGTTGGCGTGTTGCTATTTTGAGGCAACTGAAACCACAGTGAAACCTGGTCAAAAGTCAATGGCACTTTTTTCTTTTCTTTTTTTTTTTATAGACTGCGTTAGTAGTATGCAGAAACACACATACACTCTGCTTATTACACACACACAAACATGCTAGATTTTAAAAATAAAAGTAATACAATGTAATATTATTATCGTGTGCATAAAGATAAAAATGCTTTGTTGTAATCCGAGCGGGTCCGTTTCCTACTGTTGGAGACAAGAGCACAAGACCAGACAAGCACTCCTCAAATTCATCTGAAAGATCCACATTTACTGCCGGAGAAATGTGTTATTTTTAATCCATAATTATATATATAGAGCTGTTATCAGTCAATTGAAATCACTAAAAACAAAATTCATCTTTACACTGCAGAGGTGGAACAGAAGTTGCATCTGAATTGGTACAATTCTGAATGCATAAATAATATTGAGATTAATATTTTAAATATGAAATTTTTGTTTATTAAATATTTGTAAAAAAAAATAATAATAATCTATATCACGTCTGCAAATCTATATCACGTGTGTGGTCATTTGTGAAAACAGCCCTTTTTCTTGTGATATTGCTTTATTATATGATATGTTATAATATAAATATCAAGTACTTTTTTTGCAATCTTGAATTTTGTGGGCATTCCTTTTGGTGACATTTTTGACAGAATCCCTTGTTGATTTCTTTCCTGGTACAACAATAACAAAATAAATTAAATTAGAAATAAGTTATTGATTGCTTTTGAAGCACGAAGTTTTACATCCAATCAAATTAATAATGTTAACAAAGAAATCAGACAATGCAACGGCAATTTAGCGATATCCTCGCAGTTGTGGTCTTGACCCGAGTCCTTTTAGTGTGAGACCAAGACAAGACCGAGACCGAATGCGGCTGAGATCAAGACCTTCAAAAAATGGTCTTAAGACCGGTCTTGAAACCAAGACTGGTCCCGAGAGCTACAACTTTACCATTTCCTTGCTAGAGAAGCATTCAGTGTTTACGTTTGGAAATTCCGCCATGTAAATAGCGAAACGGCCATGGCACGTACACAACTGGCTTTTTGGGAAATGACACTCTGATTGGTTTATTGCACATTACGCCCAAAACGCATGCATGACTCATTAAGAGACTAGGTACAACCTGACCATTTTTCCCGTGGTTAAAGGATAAACAAGCAAAAGTGGATTCAGACGTGCCCTAAGTGCACTTCAGATCATCCACTTAGATCGTTAAAATAGTTTTAGCTCATTGTGTTTATTGCTTATTTTTCTAAACTATCATTCTTAAAAATTCTTTTAAAAAATACTAAGGATTGAGTAAATAAGTAAACTTTAGGCTTGTAATGTACTTCAAAAAATACCATGGTTTTATTGAACTATGTCCTATACTACTTTTTTTACTAGTTCTTTTTTCTCAGTGATGTGACTGTTTTGGTTGGAGATTGGTCATTGCCTCGCACACACACATACACACGCATACACACACAAACATTCTGTCTTTGTTATGGGGAACAAGTAAATTGAATCGTGACATTTGGGATCAGCTAGTTTATTTAAAAGGTGAAAGGAGTTGTGGGAAATGAAGTGTGTTAACGGTATACTGAATGTGTTGTCAGGTCACAGTAACCAATAAAGAGCATGTTTTGAAGAAGATGTATCCCTACGGCTCCAATGTGACCTTTATGCAATCTAAACCACTTTAGAATGGCAGAGCTGCCTGTTTTACAATCCAAGCTGTAGAGAATATTTTTAAGAATTATTCACTTATAAAAAAAAATCCATCATTTTCATTCCATCAGCCTGAACTCTTATGATTGATAAAAATAACCAGATCCATTAGGATCTCTGTGTGCTGTTATTGATCGCTCAGAAAGGAATAATATGCCTTATATTTTATAGGCACCCCCGGTTCGCCCTTGCAGACCTCTGTCACAAAGTCCACGTCAGCTTTGACACTTCATTGGTCACAGGGTGTAGAAGGGGCGGGACCGGTTACGGGATATGTCATTGAGGCTCGTCCATCAGGTAAGCAGCAATTCCTTGTCCATCTGCTTACTTCAGATCTGCCCTTGACTTTTCCTTATCAGTTCTTTGTCTCATGCTCTACATGTTCTCGTAATACCAGGCTTATTCTCAGTTAACCTTCCTTTTCTCACTTCCACCTCTTCCATCTTTCTACTCCTCCATGGAAACCAATTACTCCCCCTCCCGCTTATATTTTCAGATGAAGGATTATGGGATACATTTGTCAAGCATCTCCCTCCTGGAAGCTTCTCGTACACCATCAGTCTGGACCGCCTTCGTTCAGGGGTGGCCTATGAATTCCGTGTCATCGCTGTCAATCGCTTCGGCTATGGTGACCCCAGTCCGCCTTCCACCGCCATGTCTGGTAATTTTCCTCATTATATCACACTACTGTGGTAAACTGAACAATTTTTGCAAATGGCAACTCAATGAACAGACTTTAGATCTGTAGCTTTGTTCTTGTTCACATCAAATTAGATGTGGCATTTGCCCTAATATCCATTGCATACTATCTTCCATAGTATATCGATTCATTTTTTAATATTAATTTACAGTTGAAAGTATTAGAATGGACATTATTACACCATCTCAGTGTGAAGTGTCTGAAAGGTCTGTTATATTAGTGAGGATGTATGAACTGTAGAGCACAGACTCATTTTGTGGCCTCTACTGCCATCTAGTGTCATCCTGCTGAACATTCACTTTTCCATAAGTAAAGGATCCAGGCTGAAAAGTACAGTAATAATGGAATATTACATTTACAATAATTTTAGATTGATTCTTTTTTAAATTTATTCCTGTTATGGTAAAGATGTATTTTCAGCATCATTTCTTCAGTCTTCAGTGTCATACGATCCTTCAGAATTATCAAAGTTGAGGGGATTTTCTGCTTAATAGTTTGTGGAAACCATGATACCTTTGTTTTTGTAGAATTTTCTGATGACTACAAAGATCAGAAGAATACTGTTTATTTGAAATAGAAATCTTTTGTAACATAAATGTCTCTACTGTCCCTTATGACTTATATCCTTGCTGAAAAGTAAGTATACAATGTGTGGCCAAAAGTGGTGTCCAACCTAAGAAAATTGGCTTCTTCACACTTTTTATCAAATATTTTGTATGCATGTTGTGAAGTTGCGCCTGGAGTGTAAAACTAATGTACGCATTCAATGTATGATTGTTTTATTTGTCATAACACAATGAATCAGTGTGGACGTCAGTTTTGGCAAAGCCATTTTAACTAATCTTGCTCTCATTATTCCCAGCCTATAATTCAATAAATCACTATGTGGAAAGTATTTGCTATATTATTAGATGTTATTTTGTGGGTTTCAGTGAAAATGGCCAGATGGAAAGAGCTATCCTCTGCAACCAAGGAGCATATTGTCTAAATCTGGTCTGTTTTGGATATTGCTCGTGTGCTGGCTGTGAATGGTCACAATATCCGCATGATTATTTCAAAGCACTTTGAAACCAATGCCAGGCAGCATGTAAAGTGCTGTGGCTGGTCAAGGAAGACTAGTGAGCATTATGATAGGAGGATGAAAATCACCTGAATGCAGGACCACCTTAAAACAGCTTCTAAAGACCTGGATGAGAACTCCAACCTCTAATTTCATTTTGAACTGTAAACCAGAGGCTGTAAAAGCCTGGACTGAGGGGTTGTATACCAGTTAACAGACCATTTATTCGTTTTAACTACTGCAAAATCACCTTGCATTTACCAAAGAACAATAAGGGTTGCAATACGTAAGACTGGAGACAAGTCAAAATTTAACAACCTAGCATTGGATAGTGTCAGGCATGTTCATGGGAGACGACTGGAGTGTTTTAATGCCAAATGCAAGAGTGGTGCAATTAAGCACGGCAGGGGAAATTAGGGATGCATGTCTGTGGCAGGTGTTGGAAGAGTATACAAAGTGGCTGGCTCTTGAAAAGGGACCAATACTTGGGAATCCTGCTGTACAGGAGAATGGAGGATCTGTTTTGAGATCAAATGTGTATTTTTCGCCATGATAACGTTCCCAAACACACAGCAAAATCAATAAAGTTGCACACAATGAACCAATGAACCTGACCTGAAAGCCATTGAAAACCTTTGGGAAGTTATAAACCTGAATTGTGATAAGTCATACGGGTCTTCCAATGAAGCTCAACTTTGGGAAAAACTTAAAGGATTAGTTCACTTTCAAATGAAAAATAGCCCAATCTTTACTTGCCCTCACGCCATCGTAGGTGTGTATGACTTTTATCTTTCTGATGAACACAATCTGAGATATATTAATAAATTTCCTGACGCATCCGAGCTTTATAATGTTAGTGAACAGGGGTCACGAGTATGAGCTGAAGAAAGTGCCTCCATCCACATCCATCATAAACGCACTCCACGTGGCTCCGGGGGGTTAATAAAGGCCTTCTGAAGCAAAGAGAAAAAAATATCCATATTTAACAAGTAATGAAATAAAATATCTAGCTTCCGCCAGACCGCCTTCCATATTCAAAGTACGAAGAAAGTGTAAAACTCTTCAAAAAGCTTACGCTACGTCCTATGCCTTCCCTAATCAAGGGAAAAAAGTGAGTTTCTTCATAACTTGAATACGGAAGGCGGTCCGGCGGAAGCTAGATATTTGACTTCATAAAAGCCGTGTGGAGTACGTTTATGATGGATGGATGTGGATGGAAGGACTTTCTTCAGCTTCATACTCGTGACCCCTGTTCACTGCAATTATAAAGCTCGGATGCCTCAGGATATTAATATTTCTCCGATTGTGTTCATCAGAAAGAAGAAAGTCATACACACCTTGGATGGCTTGAGGGAGAGTAAAGCTTCGGCTAATTTCATTTGAAAGTGAACTAATCCTTTAAGAAGGATTGGAAAGAAGTTAAGCACGACACGTGTAAAGTTTAGAGAGTCAATACGGAGAATGCCTGCTGAAATCAAAAACAAGGGAGAACCAACAAAATATTAATAACTGATTATAGCTTTTTGTTTTTCTATGCCTTTTATGCATAACACTATATATTCAATTATATGCAGGAATTTGCCTCTCTTGACAAATAATTTTGTCATTTTAATACCTTAACCAAGTTTAGTTCTTCCCAATATATTTTTATTGTTTAATCAAAACAGAAGTGTCATTAAATATCGTTGAAATATCCCCTCCTGACATCACTTTTGGCAACTACTGTATATATGTTTTATTCCCTGATATAGTATGAAATGTCAGCAATAAATGAACTTTAAGATTGTAACGCAGTGTTGTTTTCTGTTGCTGTAGCTGTTTCTGAAACACCTTTCTATGAGGAGTGGTGGTTCCTGATCGTCATGGCGTTGATCAGTCTCATTCTCATTCTGATGGTTGTGTTTGGTTTGCTCATGCTCGGACAGAACAAAAAGTACAGGAGCTGTGGAACAGGTAGGACTTATAAAAATAACACCATCGTTATGATTATTACAAACGGAATTGATGATATTCTTGTATTTCACTTATACTGATACAATACTTGCATACTGACTTCATTTACTCAATCTCATTCAAACCTGTATGAATTTGCATTAATCACAACAGGAAGATATTTGGAAGAATGTCAGTAACCAAACAAATTTCGCCCCCCCCCATTGACTACCATAGTATTTCTTTTTCCTACTATGGAAGTAAATGGGGGACAAAATCTGTTTGGTTATTGACATTCTTCCAAATATCTTTCTTTGTGTTCGGCAGAACAAAGAAATTCACACAGGTTTGGAACAACTTAAAGGGTGAGTAAATGATGACAGAATTTTCATTTTTGGGTGAACTATCCCTTTAAAGATTATAAGTGTTTATAGTGTAGAGTTGCATTTCTGTAACTTTTATGGAAAACTAAAATTAATAATTATTTGACTAAATGTAGTCAATCAGGCAATTATCCCAGTGTTTGCTGGCATTACTTAGATGTGATTCTTCCCACAGGAAAGCACATAACTACAGTAGAAGAGTCTGTAACACTTGACAATGGCGGTTTCACGGCCCTAGAGCTGAACAGCAGACATTTGAACACGAAGAGCTCTTTCTTAAAGAAGAATGGAACAAGGTGGGGATTCATCTGAACTACTTTTAATAATATATAAGATTATGGTAAAATAAAGGCTATATTACAGTACTTTACATGGAAACTGACACCATGCATCAACTAAAAATCTTGACACCAATTGCTTTAAAGTAATTTCTAAAATGGTTACTTTGAGAAAAGTCCAATTTTTATATGCTTGTATGAAATTCAACGGGCTTCATTTATTTTTAAGTGTGACCGGTGAAACATCTACAATGAAAATTGATTGATTTTATTGCCACATACTTTACATTTCTTCAAATGGGAAATTTATACTCAGTTGAATATATTAGTTTCTCAGATTACATTCAGTGTTTAGTACCAAAAACTGTTAATTTAATGTGAAAAGGCCAACCTCTCGTCCAGTAACGCTCTGTTTACTTCCGGTCTCTATGAAGCCCCTCATTCTGAAAAGCACAATGTGCTCTGATTGGTCGGCTGGAACGTTGTGTTGTGATTGGTCAACCCTTTTTGAGCTTATTTTGGAAATGTCACGCCCCTTACCATGACCACAAATTTCGACACACTACTAATGCAACTCAACCAGGCTTCACCCCTTTTTTTTTTTTGGCCCACAGGTCTCCTCCACGGCCCAGTCCTGGTGGGCTTCACTATTCTGATGAAGACATCTGCAACAACTACAATGGGGCTGTTTTAACAGAGAGCACCACCCTCACAGAGAAACCCACTGAGCTGTCTGAGTCAGAGGTAAACACACCACACTAATAACACACACATAAAGAGCTGCCATTGCGGTATGATGGGAGTTTTAGAGACATCTTTTGCTTTAATTATCATTACATCTTACAAACAATCGAATGTGTGTTGTTTAAAGGAAATGTACTTATTCTAAAAGGGAACTTAATCAACTTTATAAATGTTAAACCTAATGAGATAAATTTCATTAATAAATAAAATAAATTATTTGTACCCATAAATTATTCATTCATTCACTAACTGATTATGGCCATGATTTAACTAAATTAAAATAAGGGAACAAATTAATGTAACATAGCCACGATTTGCCTATAACGAGGCAATGAATGAATCGCCACGCATAGGTCACATACTATGGCAAGCCGTTTGGACTTTTATTCATTTTCAGGATATGAACTTGTGATATCAACAATTACATTTTCACTAGTTAAGATGTTCATTCTTGATATCAGGAAATAGATTTCCACTATTAACAATGGCAATTTTTGATATCAAGAATTGTAGTTTATACTAGTGGAAATTGAATTGTTGATATCAAGAATTAAAGTTGTTACTAGTGGAAATGTAATTCTTGATATCAAGAATTAACATTTTAACCAGTGAAGTTCATATCCTGAAAATGAATAAAAGTCAAAACGGCTTGCCATACACATACACTCTACAGCTAAATTCAGTTGTCATTTCACCTTTTAGTCCTTAATTCAGTTCTGTGCACACACAGATCATTCATTTTACAGGAGTGACAACTGCATTCTACAACCGAATTAACTCCTGGAAAAATACAGAAAAAACACATTTGTTAATATTCTACGCTGTGTATGCAGAACCAAACTGAACAAATGACGTTTTTAAACACGTATTAGTGTATGCAGGGTGTAAGAAATCACTGGGAATGAGGTACATCTTGACTCAATGGTGTTGCCAGATCTTCCAAGAAAAAAAGCAAATAAGGACAAGCCCATAATAAACTTAAATCAAACGCTTTATCTTGGAAATAACCCACATACTAAAATATTGCAACCTGCACATACCTACTTTATTATCTCTATAAACGTGATCGCTTTATGAGCCATGCCTAAACAACAAGCCAAAAGACGCTTAATTAGTGCAGCGACATTAGGACATGGCAACACTGCAAGAGCGTGCTTTCCAAACACTAAAAAAACACTACATCTCTGTTGACACCTCAGTGGTTAAGTTGAAATCGCCGAACAAAAACGAGTCTTTGTTTGGTTGCTGTAGTATTACTTTGGATACAAAAGTGGATACCAGATGCCAGAATGTTGCTGTGGTTACCATGCTGTCAATCATCGCAGTTTCGAGAGCGAGTTCTGTTTCATACTGATAATTTAGTGGATTCACTCTGTGTTTAAATGTGGTTGTCATTCCTGAAACTTTGCAGAATGTACATGGCCAATAAGTCATGGTCGTGAGGGGGAAAAAAAAAATAATAATCATTTAATAAACATGGCTACAAATTTAAGGGATAGTTCAGCCAAAAATAATAATTCTGTCACAATTTACTCACCCTCAAGTTGTTCCAAACCTGTATGAGAACCTGAACACAAAAGAAGATATTTTGAGGAATGTTTGTAAGCAGTTGATGGACCCCATTGACTTCCATTTATCCATTTATTTTTCCACACTATGGAAGTCAGTTGGGTCCATCAACTGTTTGATTAGAAAATATCTTCTTTTGTGTTCAGCAGAAGAAATAAGTTCATACAGGTTTGTAACAACTTGAGGATGAGTAGATAATAACTATCCCTTTAATAAGCCATGGACATGATATCATTTTTTTCTTGCATGTCATTTGCGGGGGACGCCACTGTATTACTACAGTGGCATCTGTAAATTAAAACATAGCGTAATGCTTCATCCATGCCGGTAGTTGTCACTGTAAGTCCAAGACCAACATTGGATCAATCAACCAAACAAAAACGTACTTTATACACCTTTAAACACGAACAGTTACATCCATGCTGTAACTTAACTGTCTGCCTTTTCTCTCCGGTTTGGACCCGTCCCGTCACCCTTCATGTAAAGGTGAGCGACAGCGACTACGAAGATGAGCAGCCCAAGCACTCGTTTGTAAATCACTACATGAGCGACCCCACCTATTACAACTCATGGAAGCGGCAGCCCAAAGGCGTGAAGACTGGAGGAGGATTCGAGGAATGCGCCATGACGGATGCAGAGGGGGGGTATTATCAAACTGTGGTGACCCAGCACAGCGTAGGGGGCGTCTACACCCCCACAGGGCAGCCGGCACCAGGAACACGCACTCCAGTTACCGGCTTCTCCTCGTTTGTCTAATGAACCCGTGACCTGAAACAATAAGGGGAGTAGAACCCTTAAACAGGACACATCAAACTGTCGGAGTAACGACAACGAATGCTTTTTCACAAAGTCTCTCATTTCCCGTGAAGCGTGTATTTCAGGCCTCCTCTCTTCAAGGAAGGGAGGGCGGTATTGAAGCGTCTTATTGTTAAAGTGTTGATGATTTTCGGGTGGATTTTCGCAGATTAACCATGACCCAGAAGAAGCGGAGACTTTGCACTGTGAGACTCTTAAGCAAGAGGTGGTATTAATTTTAAAGACTCAAAGACCCTCCAAGACGGATGAAGGAAATTCCATTGTTATGAATTCCCTATTCCATAGCAACTTTCCGGGATTAGTGGTAACGTGTGGGCAAACACACGCTCGAGCGATTCATTGAATCTCGCTCAGATCTTCAAAACTCGAAATGAAGTTGAAACATCACCGGAAACTTGTACAGTGAGTGGTAGACTGGAACAAAAATGTGTTTTGTGTGTGCTTTATTTTCGTGTCGGGGACGGGCGGCTTCATTCTGGACTAAAAGCAGCACGGAAAATACTGCCTTTGCACACGTATTGCTCTCTCTTGAACCAAAAGGGTGATGCTTTAAGCGGGAAGAGAAAGAAAATGTGTGCTCGCAACGGACCGTTTTCTTAGGTTAGCAATACTGTATGTAAAATATGCTGTATGTGTGTATATTTTTAGGATCAATTTTGTACAAAATACGAAACGTTTTTACTGTAGAGTAGACTAGTGCCAAGTCGATGTAGTTCGTTAGTGATACCCAGGCGGGTCATTTCGGCAAGTCACAATCCACACTGTTTGTTTGACTGGCTTGCAGTGTATGTACAATCCAGTCAGCCAGAGATATGATGAGAAACGTGTGACTTCGTCCCTCTAATCCAAATACACACGGATTTCTCATCTCATTTAATGTTGAACAAATATTTATTTCAGTATGAAAGAACATTATACAGCACAGGTGATGGTAAGACGGGTGTGGATAGGTTTTGTTGGTTGGCATCCCTTGACGGTTAAAGATTTAGGCTGGTGACCTAAAGGTTATAATGCTATAATGATGCAATCAAGTCTATAATCAACTATGTTGTCATTTTCATTTCATTCATCATTTCAAGGGTAGTCGTGGCCTAGTGGTGAGGGAGTCGGGCTTGTAATCTGAAGGTTGCCGGTTCGATTCCCACGCCGGCAGGAATTGAAAGTGGGGATTGTGAATGACCGGCACTCTCTCCACCTTCGATACCATGACTAAGGTGCCCTTGAGCAAGACACCCAACCCCTAATTGCTCCCCTTGTAAGTCACTTTGGATAAAAGCGTCTGCTAAATGATGAAAAATGAAGTGAAATGAACTATGTTGTCATGTGCGTTCATGTCATTTTGGATCATGCTGTTGTAAACTATAATTTTGACATAAAGATGGAATTATGAGATTGAAAAGTAAAAGTTATGACACAGTTATGACAAATAATTCAAAATGTTGAGATTAAAAACACATGACAGGTCAAAATTGTGATGAAATTGTGAGTTAAAAAGTCGCAATGATTTCGAATGTCCACTTTTTAATCTATGGAGCTTGAATACAACAAGTTTCCCACTAGTATTTTCGACTTCAGTGCGTAAGTCTGATCACTGTCACGTGACTTGAAAGCAGCATGTGGCCTGAAACACACTCTACGCATCAGAGAAGAGATGTCGCTTTAAGAGGGAGAACTTATTTTGATCAACACAATAATGTGCACAGATAAATCATGTACAATAAATACTGGAATATTCCAAAAAATAAATAAATAAGTAAATAAGATCATCCATTTTGATTTCATGGAGACTTTAAGGGAGTGTGGCTGCTCCGTTCATTGCAGGATAAACATCCGCAGGCTTGTGTAGAGTATGTTTCAGTGCCTGAACAGTCTAATTCTATTCTATGCATTAATTCTCATTTAAAATAGAAAAAAAGACAAGGACAGACTTATTGCTGTGTTTAACATCCAGATGAGAAATATCTAACGTTACATCCAAAGACAGAAAGAGCTATGCAAAGTGTTATTGATTGGAATCCGTCACTGAGAGAGTAATATGCACTTCAACGCAGGTTGTTAACACTTTGAATTGCTTTGGAATGTTATGCCTCGTACAGCTGTATTACCCACAATGCATTATATATATGCACCTAAAGGAATCATAATGGATTAAACTGGATTGTTCCAAATGAAAGTGAGTAATTGACCCTTCCCAAAGACCCTTTAGTTACTGTTGATATGTCCGACTAGCCATGCGCTCTCACGCCACACATCATGTTCTCACAGTGAGCAAAGACGACAATGACAACACATCAGACATATGAAACGGTGTCATATTTAAAATATTGTAATTTTTTAAAGAAGTTTAAACAATAAATAGCGTATAGTGGCTCTTTAATGTGTCGTGACAGATCGCTGTAGCTCCTTCAAGCGGCTCGTGAACCGAGCATCTCGGGGTTATGATTGGTTGGATCGCCTGTCAATCAAACTGTGAAGGGTCAATTGTGTCTCGAAATGGATCAAATCTAACACTCAAAAGTAAAGAAAAAAGTATTATGTTGGCCTTTGAAACATTCGTCATTAGTAATGTTCATGTCATCATCATAGATCTCCCGTTGCACAGGAATGTTCCAATCACATTCAACTAAAAATCCCCAAATACTGTAGGCCACGTTAAGCCACACATGCTCTGTAAATGTGACTGATATTTATTTTAAACAAATGAGGCGAGTAATGTTGTGTTGATATTCTTGCTGCCATTATCCCCCTGGCAGGTCTTTTTATTTACAACATAATGGTGACTAAATGGCTAAAAGAGTCTGTGTGTGTTCATGATGCAGAAATGTCATCTCCTGTACTCTCATGACACATTCACTGATGAGATACACAGGGGCCCCGAACATATCTGGACACTTAATAATGCGTGTGTGATTTGTATTAGATAACAAGACGCTGAAATAAGTGGCGTCTGCAAACAAATGACACTAGAGATTTGTCAGAACTTCTAATAATAAAATGCATTGACATTCATACATTTTTTAAGTGTGGCTTAAGTGTCCAAATGTTTCTTTTTGTTTTTTGGCTTACTGTAAGAACACTGTATCACTGTAATGTCCTGATATTGAGACTTCATCATTGTAATGCACTCGTTTTGATTACTATGATTAAATGGATTAGATACACATTTTACAGAAAATGTTCTCCTTTTTTGGCTCAACCACACTATCCATTAAAACATTACCACCATTCCCATCACCGCGTTTATTGTTTTTCAGATCTGATCCGTTGGACAGACTGAACTGTTTTTGTTTTGGTTTATTGGAAGTGATTGAATGAGGTGTGTGTTGAGGCGGTGTCATTTTCTGACATGTTTGCATCGGTGACTTTTTTTTTTATATAAAAAATGAACAGAAGATGGCAGCATGAAGAGAGCTGTCGCACTGGATTTGACATTATGAACGTAAGAGTCTGGCAGCAGTGCAGTAAGCCACAGAAGGTATATACAATTTATATGGCATATGCTGGGTTACATGTAAGATAAATTATGTAATCAGATTCCAAAAATGAAGTACTTGTAATTAGATTGCTCATAATCAGATTACAGTTACTTTTTATGGATTAGATGATTACATATTATTCACACAATTGCAAGTTTGCAAGATTTTCCCTAATTCTTCTTTTTACTCATTCAAATTGTCTTTTCTAAAAAGTCCTGTTGTGTGTCATACCGTTTAGCTTTGACTGTATTTACAATATAGAATGATCATATAAATGAATTTGTGATGCTTCTAAAATTGGGGTCAAGAGCACCTCTTATTTAAACCATGTATGAGATGAATAATTATGCAAGTTACTAAACACTGCTGATATATATCCAGTAACCTTCACTATTTATTGATTGCCACAAAAATATCTCAAACCTGGAAAACTTTGAATGTGTGATGTCATTGCTGTTTTCATGTTTATTACTGTTTGTTTCTGTTGGATTCCCAAACTCCGAGATAAACCCCTTAAATTGTATACTGACAGACAGACAGACAGGTGAGCAGCCTGTAAAGTCTCCTCCAGGCCATCCCAAAGACTGACACCGAGTTAAGGTCAGGACTCAGAGAATGTGCCAATTCACGTGTCAAAATGATTCTTCATGCTCTCTGAACCTTTTTTTTTTTTTTTCAATTTTAACCCTGATGAATATTGGCATTTTTATTTTCAAATATGGCCATGATACGTCTTCCTACATGTTTTTTTAAGACATGGAAAGCTACACACTCCATCTTTTGGGGTTAAAATAACCGTTTCCGAACATACATGCTAGAAATATAATAATGATCCAGCCATAGTTTTTGCCTGTTAAAATCCAGATACTGATTTTTGGGGGGGGGCTAGGCAGAGTGTGTGTGTGTGTATATATATATATATATATATATATAAAGGGGTTATATTCAAGTTACGTGTGTATACTGTGTATATACACACACACACACACACACACACACACACACAGGGAGAGAGCGAATGTGATGCCACCTGTGGCATATGGTGAAAATTTCACTAGATTTACACTATACTTAAAGTACACAAAATGTATCACTTAATATAGAACTATTAGTCAAAACTTGCATTGCTCTTTAAATCTCAGATACTATGATGGGAGTATATATAAAAAAAAAAACTCTAAAGCCAGTTTAGCATTTAATCATGTTTTAAGGTCATGTTTGCAGAGATTTCAAAGGAAAATAACATACAGTCAGCATAATTCAAGAAGTGCTTTGCTGTTTTACAGGTACATGAAAACAGTTTGTATTAATATCTCAACTTCTACGCAGACAAACACAGAAAGCATTCATATTTTTAAAAATGTAGTTTGGAACTGACAAGTGGTGGATGTTCCTTTAAAATGCAACAATATGCAACAATAATGTTACACTTTCATCCAAAAGCTTTTTTCAGCCAGTTCTCTTTCTCAGACTGACAGATCTCCGAAAACGCATATGGAATTGCAGTATTTATGGCCAATGAAAGAGTTTCTTTCATTTATTCCATCAAGAGTCTCTCTGCCTCTCCCAAAGCTCTCTCCATTTCCTCCACATCCAAAGTGAACAATGCCCTCTCCTGCTGGAGCTTTTCATGCGTTTCCGTCAAGTCTCTCATGGTGTTCTGCACTTCCTGGAAGCAAACCGAGATTGACAATATCCGTACTGAACCCATTCTAGGTCATGCCACATTCTAGTAGTTTTGGAGAGGCGCACTCAATAACATTTAGAAGGATTAGAACACTTCAAATGAATATTTTATCGGCTGTGGACCTGGTGTTATGATTAATTATACAGCCTCTAGCCCAGCAGAGCAAAATGTGTGTAATTTCATCCTCATATAAATCAGTCTTAGTGAAACATTTGTATTAATGCCTGGTCAGTGCCGCAGGACATTCGAATCAGGATAAATAACCCAGAATTTTTTAATATTAAAAACAAAGAACACTGATACTCACCAGTAAATTTGCAGCATGTTCTTGCGCCGTCTCACCGAACAGTTTCAGCTCAGTCAGGAGATTTTGAGAAACGCCCTGTTGTTAGAAAAAACAAAAAGGACAAAAACTGAATAATTCATTGAGGGCCAATGTCTGTGACTCTGGTTTAACACTAGCCCTGCACTGTCAGGACTGATTCTCCTGGAAAAGCATGCTATAGCCTAGCATTACGCTTCATCAAGAAATTCTGATGTAAAAGCAGACCAGTAATCAGACCATAAAAGCAAATAATCTGGTGTGATGGTACTACAGATTATTGTACAATATGGCTGATTATATAATCAATCCCCATTATATGTGCCTGCAGTGACCATTAGTCCACTTATCGGCGCCTTACACTGCAAAAAGGACAAGAATCGAAGAAAAATGACAATGCTTTTTTGGAAAAGTGTGATTTTATATATATATATATGAAATATGTGGTACAATGAAACTGAAACACCTGGTTTTAGACCACAAATGTATTAGTTTAGTGTAGGGCCTCCTTTTGTGGCCAATACAGCATCAATTCTTCTTGGGAATGACGGATACAAGTCCTTCACAGTGGCCGGAGGGATTCCGAGCCATTCCTCTTCCAGAAAAGTGGCCAGGTCACTATGTGATGCTGGTAGAAGAAAACTTTTTCTTACTTGCTCCTCTAAAACACTCCAAAGTGGCTCAATAATATTTCGATCTGGTGACTTCACTTTCATGTTCATCAAACCGTGGCAGGTCTTGCTATGCGTGTTGGTGCATCATCATCCTCCAGAATGGTTTGGAAGTCCTTGGCAGTGTTGCATCCATCAAGTAGGGAATGCCATGATATTGCAGCCCAAACACCCGTGCTTCACTCAGGGCAGATAAAGTCCGGGTCTCTTTATTAAGCCTCTCTGGGGCTGCTCCACACGAAACTCCCACGGATGTTGAAAAGACAGTGATGTTGGACTCCTCAGTACAAGATACTGAACAATACTGACATTCGGCATTGGCATGAGTGACCAAAGATTTGGCTATTGCAGCCAGGCCATGAATATTAAAGGGTTAGTTCACCCAAAAATGAAAATTCTGTCATTAATTACCCTCATATCGTTCTACACCTGTAAAAACTTCATCTTCTGAACACAAATTTAGATTTTTTTTGATGAAATCTGATAGTTTTTTTTTTTATATCTCCTATATAAAGCAATGTAACTGCCACATTCAAGGTCCAGAAAGGTAGCAAAGATATCGTTAAAATAGTCAACGTGACTACAATGGTTCGACCTTAATGTTATGAAGCGATGATAATACTTTCTGCGCACAAAAACAAAAATAACCACTTTATTCAACAATTTCTTCTCTCCCCTGGCAGTCCCCTACACCGTTTACGTCGCAGTGCTTTCAGGTTCTACGTCAGAACGCTCACACACACCTCGTGCTGCTAACGTGAACAATATCTAGTGGCCGTTCTGATGTAGGAGCTGGAAGCTTGCACTGTTTATTATGTAAACAGTGAAGGTGAATGACAGGGTTTATTCAACTACATCTTCTCTGCCCCGTCATTCTCCTGCGCCGTTTACGTTGTGCAGACAGCGCAGGCTTCCGTTTCTACATCAGAATGGCGACTCAGGAACTGGCCGATAATGAGCCGGCGTTCTGTCGTAGAAACTGAAATCTCTGCGACGTAAACGGCATAAGAGAATGACGGGGCAGAGAAGAAATTGATGAAAGTCGTTATTTTTGCACACAAAAAGCATTTTTCACTTCATAATATTAAGTTTGAACCATTGCAGTGACATGGACAATTCGAACGATGTCTTTACTACTTCTCCAGACATTGCATGTGGCAATTATGTTGCTTTCTATGGGGGATATAAAATAAAAAAATAATGGATTTTATCAAAATGATCTTAAGTTGTGTTCTGAAGATGAACAAAGGTCTTAAGGGTTTGGAACGAGATGAGGGTGAGTAATTCTAACCCTTTAACTCTGTGAAGAGTTGAAGTGCGCATTTAATTCTGCAGTCAGTTTATGGTTTTGTTTTTGTTTATTTAGATAAAATCCGGGTTATACCTGGACAACCCTTTCAGACAGCTTGTGGTCATTCGTGGAGGTATGCCAACATTACCCAGGACACAATATCTCTCGATACACCACAAAGACTTGCTCACAGATGAGCCAGCAACACGCACACCAACAATTTGTCCTCTTTTAAACTCTGATATGTTTCCCATTATGTGTAGATTGGAATATTTTATATACAGCTATACTAATTCAGCCTTCACAGTCTGCTCTTACTGATGGTCTCCAGGCCACACGTATGTAGGCGTGAAACCTCCAGCATTATATTGGCCAGTGTTTCATTGTCCAACCCCTCCGTGTGTATATGTGTGTGTGTGTGTGTGTGTGTAAATGAATAGGATACAAAATATTTAATTAAAAATAGCATTTATAGAAATAAACAAAATAAAGGTAACACTGTTTTAATGTGTCCTTGTTACACAAGTTACATGCATTTACAAAATGAATAATTATAAATTAGGCATAATTACATGCAACTGACCCTAAACCAACCCCTAATCCTTGTACATGAAGTTAATTAAATATACAATTACACTGTAACAGGGACACATTAAAATAAAGTGTAACCAACATAAATAACATAAAAATAGACAAAAACAGAAAACAAAATGAGTTACCATAACTTCTTTTCTTTGCTCTTCCTTCTGCTGTGCCATTTGACCCAACGTTTGCCCTGAAACTGAATTTGAGGCTGTTTAGATTACAACTGCTCTTCTTCATGTGTGAATCCAGCAAGAGAAATGAAATAAATGCTCACCGGGATCAAGTTTTTCTGCAACAAGGAGGACGTGGCAGTCCCGCAGCTGTTTTTGAAATTCTCGGTTTTCTCCTTGGAGGTCTGTGTATCGCTGCTCCAGTTCGGCCACCGTTTCCTTCAGAATTCAGTTTTAGATGTGTCTTCAGCAAATATTCTTAAACATCATTGTACACCCTTTGATTCGTTTGGCTTTAATGCATTCAGGTAAAACACTTAAAAGATCAAGTGTAATTACCTTCATTTCTTCAAGCTGTCTCTGCAGGTCTTCATTTGTTGCGGTCAAGACTCGATTCTGCTCCTTTATATCGTTTTGTTGCCCATATCTTGTGGTTGGCCTGAGAAAATCAAAAGAGTCAGCAGACTGGACCATCAGAAGAGAAGGAACAACATTTGCATTTGATGGACAGTCATTTCACAACATGTACTCACGCTTTCAGAGTCCTGTGCTGGTTCTTCCTGAAAAAATAAAATAAAACATGCATTTTTAGAAAAGGAAACTAGGCGTTTAGGATAAAGGAAATGTTTGCAGAACGCTATAACAAAGATACCCACTTATTGTCCGTGTCGTTCTTGACATGTGTGGCTCTGGGCTGTGCAGAAACCGCCGTGTCTTTCATCTGAGCTCTCTTCATGACTAAACACAGCTTTCTGGAGAAACAGAGAATCGGATTTAGGAGGAATATTGATGAGATAGAATTATACTAAACCGTCGACTACCCGAATTACACTAACATTATGTAAAGAAAATCTCAAAATCATTTATTTCTGAAATAAGTATGTCACACTTCGCTTCTGTGTCTCGTCATGTCAATTGTCAACTTTTTCTTACCGTAAAATGCAAAGCGATTTTCTATTAAAAGATCTCACATCGTTAATATACAGTAATTATTAAAAAAAAAAAATTATATATGAATGTGCAATAAACTTACCACACTTGGCTAATTTCGATCCGCAAATGACGTTTTAAAAGTCCCGATTTAATTCAGCGCGATGAATTTTCAAAATAAACAACGTCACTTCCGCCTCCTTTACAAACCTAGATCAGTGGAGTTTCATTTATAACGTTTAAACTAAATGTATATATATATATATATATATATAAATACGTAGTATTATAAAATGTTATTTCATAGGTAATTAATCCAAACAGAGTTTGCCAAAGATTTTTTTATTTTATTTAAATGAAAAATATTATCTTCCGGTCCACTAGAGGGCGTGAGAGGGACGTTTCACGTCACCGAGCGCGAGGAAGAGACGCGGCGGTTGAGTTCAAATTCTGCTAAGAAAAAAAGGCGAACAGCGAATGGAGGGAAATTGCTTTTAGGTATTGCGCTTTATTATCGTATTTCTTTAACTGCAAATCTGACTTTTATGAGAGTAAAACCTTTAAACTCGTTGAAATATCGAGAGCTGTTCATTGTTTAGTGTAATGTTGCTGTTGTTGTTGTAATGAGCTTCTGAACGCCTCGTCTGACAGTCAAACAACGTTAACGGACCGTCACTGGCTTCAGCAACAACTTCAGGAAATACAGAAGTGTTTATATAACGTAGATCATATTTAAAGCAGTTAAAATAAATCACCGTAAACGTTTTATTTGTTTATGTTTCATTTCAGGATGCTTTATAATGTTTCCCTCCTTTTAATTTAGATTTAGCCCGTCGTATTATTCACGTTCATTGAAGATGGAGCCGCTGAATTTAGGGTAAGTAGATTTTTGCGTGTGTGTCTGTAATTATTTACTAGGTAAGAGTTGTGTAGACCGATTTGGCAAGCTTTAGATAAATAATGCAGTCCTCTTATAGATTCTGTAAAAAAAAAAAATGATTTGAGTCGGTCTGTGGCTCCGCTCATGTCCAAAATGTTCAAACGTTCTTTGATTTATTTTCTTCTTCTTTGAACTGTTTGGAACATCTTCAAACTGAACACCAAGTTCATTTAACGTTTTGACATATCAATAATACATTTCTATTTTCATTGTTCTCATCCTAGAGACTAAAATATTGTATTTATGATCACACACTTAAAATAAGACTGGTATTTTTCAGGAGCCTTCTGTCATATCGTGGTGTTATGATTTTGGGAAACAGTACAGATTGTTGGTCATTAGCTTTTCATTTATTATAAGCTGCTGACCAGCAAGTTGTGGAAGTAAACTCTTAATGGAGCCTTCTTTTTATAATGACTTTGTAAATGTGTGTGTGTGTGTGTATATATATATATATATATATAGAGAGAGAGAGAGAGAGAGAGAGTGAGAGAGAGAGAGAGAGAGTAGCCTTTTATTTTGCGTTGATAATTAGTAAAGTTCATAAAGTTACTGCCATGCATTGACAATGCAAAAACACGTCTTAATCTTGTATACTGATCCATTTTTAACATGGCATTGTTTACTATGAATATGACAAATTGCTTCTGATTTTCTATATATGCAAGTCATATTTATTTTATTTCAAGTAGGGACAATGTACATTAATCAATATTCATGAATGTAAATGTACCCAAATTGGCCCAAAGATTAGTTTTCATTGGTAGTCCCTTTGCCAGATGTTGTTAGGCATAAAAACTAGAGACAAGGAAAAAAAAATTTGAAAAAACTATAACATTATAATACAAATAAAAATGATTATAAAACTCTAAAATACAATTTAACAATGCATTATTCAAATGAATAATATTTAAAAGAAAAAGAAAAAAATAGTGACAATAATAATAATAATGCGTAAATCAACATTAATGTTCACATCGTTGATTGTGAAGAAGCCATGTCTTAAAATTATACTTAAATGAGCTAAACAATATTAATTCTCTAACTGACTGTGGTATAGAATTCCTCTGTGATGCTCCGAATGAAAAAACAGCTCGACCAAATGAAGTGAAATTATGCAGTCAGCTCCAGCTGCACCTCTTGTGACTCTGTTTCCTATAGATTTAAATGAAATAAAATCTGCCAGAGCAGGAGGAGCTAAATCATACATAATCTTAATCTTAAATCTTATAATCTTAATATTGGATTAAAGCAAAAACGAATGTGACCAGGTTGTATATACGAGATGCCGAATTGAACATTCAAGACTCGCTCATTCATATCTATTGAAGTCTGTGATTTGTGTAAGAATTTTACGAGTGTAAAACATTTTAATAGAATGTCCTTTTTCAAATAATATTAGACAACGGTTTTATTCAGAGAACACATTAATGGACATTTTAAGAAAGGTTTCACCTGGAGTAATTTTAGAATTTCTATCGAATATTCAATTGAAAGACTCTTTGTAATTGTTGTTGTTATTTATATATATGCCTGATTTTGTATAGTGATTTTGTTTTTAATTGTTAAAATATTGTAAATAATGTATTGAATTGATACTGCTGATTTCCATGAATATAGCCATTGCAGCTGATATGGCTTTTAAAAAAAAATGGATAAAAGCATCTTCTTAATATATGTAAATGCACATGTTTAATATAGGAATGTTTTTTTTTCTCGGGTAAATTTCATAATGTTATTTAAAAATAGCACATGTGACTAATTCTTGCCACTTTTCAGGGATGAGGTAGTGAAATTCTCAAGACGGAGAATTTCTTCGGTACGTATCCAGCATGTCATTGAAGTGGGGGAAAATGGGACCCTTTCTGGGTTTTTTTAATATGATCCAAATGGCTGTCATCGTACACTAGTTTAAGATTAATTTAATGCTGATTTTTAGTAATGGAAGAATACACATAAATGATGGTGATTAAGCTTAAGTGTCCCAGTTTACCCGTATTCACTCTATTGCAGCCTGCAAGACGTGTCTTAATAATTTTCATAAATTTCGAATGGTCTCAAAACGGTGAATAGTGCCTCTTGTCCTGACAGATTTTAAAACCTCCTCGAGCATCGATGAAACTACTTGGATCTGAGCAAGAGGAACAAAAGGTGATTGTTTTTTTTTTTTTTTTTTTTTTTTAAAAAGCTTTTTTTTTTAATTCTTTTTTTTTTTAAATAAAGCATTTTTCTATATGCATGTATTTATGCAGGAGGAAATTACCAAACCTGTAGAGAAGACGAGAAATTCGCGAAGAGTGAGTTTTGCCACTACAAATAATGTTCGAGTCTTTACAAAGTAAGTGAAATTATGTTGACCCAATATTAATGCTGAAACTAAATACAAACATAATTTACACGAGAAGATCATTAATTTACGATATTTAAAAATTCACAGTGATGCGAAAAGTGAATCTCCTGTTCTGGCGTCCATACAAAACACACATGTTGGTGAGCAGTTTACTTGTTTATAGGTTTCTTGCTTTTAACTTGTTCTAGTTTTTACCTGAGGTAATTGGTGATTCATGGGCAAGGATTATGTGTACCAATTTTGCCAAATGAAATGTATTAAATACATATATATGAAACACTGACACACTGTTTGCTTTGTGTTCTGTTAAATTTATCAGGAGATAAACCAGATGAAAAGTAAGTAAACGTCATTTTGAAACAAGCTTAAACATGTTTGATATTTTTGTGTATTCACATGAAATACATGAAGATATATGAAAATATGTAACTCTCTTTTTCCCTCTAATGACAGGATTCTTCGTTTTGTTGATGAAGGAAATCACCAAATCAATGGTAATATTGTGACGGAAAAATGTCAAATGTTGCTGACCATTGTTCTTGTGTTATCTTGTGTTTTTATTCTAAATAAGAGTGTGTTCACATATGCATAATTGCATAAGTGTTGTTCTCTGGAATGAGGCCAATTTACACCGCACAGACAAACACCAATAAACAAGTTGGCCTTTGGATTTAGAATTTTATGTAAAATAACTGTCATATTCACATTGCCCCAACACTCACTGACAAACCCTGATTGAACATGTTTTAGTCGGGTGAAAACAAACCCTGACCGACGCCAACTAACGCAGACTGGAGTAACACACTGATGCAACAAAACCCAACACACGTTTATTTTGGCGTTTGTCTGTGCGGTGTGAATCGGTCTTTACAGAATTTATTGATTTCATGCCTGTATTTACATGCATCCTGAAAATGATTCTAATGGTCAGAGATTTCTTTCAGGCCTGGAAACTTTGTTGAACACTCCACTTTATCTGTCCCAGCATAAGGTAAGTACTAATCTAATGCTGCAAAGGCTAAAATATTATGAATTTTAGGCTTCTGCAGTTTGACGTCCTTGATTAAAGCATATGCTGCCACAAACATTTAATTTGGAGTGTGTGAGCATACAATACTTTAATGATTATCAATACCTACTACTGAGTTTTTGTATTAATGCCTCATTGAAACCCACCTTGTCTTGACACACACTGATTATTTTGACCTTTCTCTCTCAAATTGTAGGAGAATTTCTTCTCTGATCCAGTCTTACAGGATGACTGCGTGGATAGAACAATGCTGCTCGGAGAGGATACTGGATACATGGATATTACTCGAAGCCACACAATCACAATTGATAAGGATTATGAAATTGAAGAGCCAAACCCAGATTGTAGCTTCAAAGTGGCTCAGATGGTCTGTGGTGATCTGAATGTTGCAAGTCAGAAGGGTTTGCCACTTGAAGCAAAAGCAGAGAGTAAAAATGCTGCAACAGACCCAGACTTCAGTGCTTTTCTCGCCGGTATGTGCTTACCCACTGTAAACACCATTAAGCCCCCAATTTCAGAAAATGAGCTTGGTAATGTCTTCGGCTCAGCCAATACAAGCACAATGGAAATTGATAAGGAGAATCTCTTACCATCTTTTTTAATGAAGCAACATCCAGGTGGCAAGGGTAACCCAAAACAACCACGGGGACTTCAGCGAAGACGTTCTCATGTTACATTTGTTGAAGATGACAATATAGAGGCCACCATGGGTCACACTGTTGTAAATGAAAACAAAGATAATGCTCAGCTTCTTCCACCCTCGGTTTCTGAAAATCAAGGAAGTGTTGCATTCATGGCTTCTTCCTTTTCAAATATCTCGGATGACATGGAGCTTACTCAAAGCCAGACTGCTGCAATCAATGTTAAAGTTACAGGAAATATCACTCGCAACGTCCAGGCTGCTCTGGATCACAATAGATCCCATTACTTCTCTGAGGGTGACAATGCGATGGAGATGACGGGGCCATTTGATTTAACCATTCGAGAAAAAGACCGCAGTATGAAGGAACAATCTCAGTCTCCAGTTCCCAAAATAAGAAGGATTTCCTCCTTTAATGTGATTGGAAATGGAGATACAACAGATCAAAACAAAGCTGGTTATTTTCAGAGCAATCTCTCAATCACCAAAACTGTTAATTCGGATGATATGGAGATGACAGCGGCTTTAGATGTATCTATTCGAAAAAAAGAGGACATTCTGTTTCCAAAACTAAGCCAGATGTCCGCTTTTGGAAATGGAGAAACAGTGGATCAAAACAAATCTGGTAGCAACATGATAGCTCCAGCTACTAATAATGATGATATGGAGATGACACAGTGCCAGACTCTTGTTTTCGAGGCCAAACTATCAAGTGGAAACAAGCCATTTAGCAACTCGAGGAAGAGTTTACCTCTGGTGTCTGTAGACAGAACTGTTCGAGAAGATGAGCATGCAGGCAGTATCAAGGAGAAAGTTCTGCATCCAATTCCCAAAGTAAGTGAAATATCCTGCTTTAATTTGGTTGGAAATAAAGAGAAATTGGCTCGCAGCAATTGGCTCTCAATTGCCCAAACTCCAAATTCTGATGATATGGAGATGACACGGAGTCAAACTATTTTTCTTGAGGCTAAACAGGTCAGTGGAGACAAACCATTAAGCAATCCAAGTGTTAATTCTCCTCATACATCGGTATTCAGAACTGAAGACCGTGATGGAATGGACATTACTCAAGCGTTCACTGGGCATATAATACAAAATGCCTTTTCAGCCAAGAAGGAAAGGGGCGAAAGCATTCTGATACCTGTTACAACTGCTAAACATGAACACAATGAGACTGACCGCATGGACTTGGCATGCCAACCAAGTACTTTTACTGGGATTTCTCCCCCAAGCCCTGATGTAATGGAATTGACTGGATGCAACACTATTAACATCGACTCAAACCAGACCTGGTTAGCGAGGGTTGACACAGATACAAGGGTACCATTCTCTGCTAATCAAACAATCACTGTTGAACCTATGGCGATGACTGAAGTACATATGGCACCAGTCAGTGAGGGAAAGCATAATGCTTTTATGACTCGAAGAAAGTCGGGAGGAAGGATGGTGTCCTTGATGCGCGACCCTGAAAACACTGAAGCTGATAACTGTCAGACCAATTTCTCCAATCCTGATGACATGGACTTGACACAATGTCAGACTGTTGTGCTTGAGGCTGAAAACTGCAAACCATTCAGTAAATCAAGGAAGAGTTTAAACTTTAAATCCACATTCTCCAGTCCTGATGTTGACGGTATGGAGATAACCCAAGCACTCACTGGCAATATCATGTTAAAGAGCTTTGTGTTCAGTAAGGATAGGGAGCAAGAGAGAAATCTTTTGCCTACAGCGCAAAGTTGTCAAAGGCAGGATGAGTCTGATTGCTTGGAACTGACATGTCAAGCCAGTGCATCAAATCCAGCTATGCCCTGTGTTGATGATGAAATGGAATTAACAGGCTGCAATACAATTGCAATTGACTCAAAAAGCACATTGGCAGCAAGTGCTTCAGAGATCAAAGCAAATGAAAGTGCACTTTGGGCATCAAAATCTGTTTCTAGATGCACGGTGTCAAGTGAAGAACAAAATGAGGTGAGTGAAGCTGCCAAGTGTGATATTAACCATGACTTCCCCTCAAAACATGCTTTTGATCTCGATGGCAAAAACCTTAAATGCAACGACACAGAGACGATGTCCTATGATCCAGCTGAGATGCAAGTGGACAAATTCTGCAAAATGGCACATCCAAGCAATGTGATGATAACTGATCAAGAAAATGACATGCAGGTTACAGAGATCCCAACAATGCCCATTGAAATGGAGAAAACAGTTTCATTTAACCAGGGAGAAGCAGCAAATATAAACACTTCCAGAAATGAAGAGGAGGGTCAAGTTCATTGGTCTAACAAGGAACAAAGTACAAGCTCTGTCCAACTTGAAGGTTCCTCTTCAAATGAGTCTGTAGCTGATTCCTTCAGTATAGAAGAACTAAAACATACTAAAGCAAGACGAAGAAGTCTAGCAGATTTTCAAATGGAGCTGCAAAATATAAAACGCCGTGTCCAGGAAGAGCAAAAAGAGATGACGGGAAGCACAACTGCACCTCTGCCTTCTTGTTCCTTCCCCGAGATTTCTCTTAAAGAGCAGTGTGAAACCGAAATTTCCACCAAACCAGCTTCAAATGTCAAGCCTAACATCAAGCAGAAAAACAATTCTGGTCAGACTACGCCGTTAAGTCTTAAAAAGCCGTTCTCATCAAGGTTGTCATTTTGTGGTATCGTGCCAAAACTACCAAAACGAGCTTCAACTGTAACTCCAAACAAAACTGTGACCTTAAGTACTAATGATTTACAAAGTCTGCAACTGGAGAAACATTTTGTTGTTGAACAAAATGGCAACTGCAAAACGGTCTGTATTAATGACGAAGAGTTTCCTGAAATGAGCAGCGAAGAAGACTTGTCAGGGAGTCTTGAAAATTGGCCAATTACCAAGCAAAATGAACTGGATGGTTCTTTGGCTGTACCTATACATGAAGAGAGTTTTGAGGATGATGTCTTTCAGTCTGACACGGGCACAGGTCCACGTTTTAAAAGGCTGCATTCAGAGGAAGACCCTATTACAGCAGAACAGACCAAGAAAGTCTACATTTCTGACATGGTATGAACAAATTGTTAATAATTTTTAGTTTAATACTTTGTTTGCTTGGTATTTCCTGCTACACGCTTAGAGGTTGTAATAAAGTGTTAAGCGTGGGCTCCATTGTTGTGCATTATTATGCTAATGCCTGAGATTCTGTCTCCTCAGGGGCCTGACTGTCATGAAGCTGCTGTACAGTGGGAAGGTAATTTTACAAGGCATGCCGCTCAGAATCCCAAGGCAAGGACAATTGAAGATACAGGAGTATCTGAATCCAGTGAGTTGCTTGTGTCAGTTCTCCGACACAGAATGTTTATGCGCTTTAAAAAAATTTACGTTTCAATGTCACTTTTTTTTTTTTAAAGATTTTGTGATTTCCTTTACAGCGTTCAGATACTCTCAGTTTGACTCTCATATGGATGGGATGCTGGATCATGTATTTGATTTCAACAAGGTAGCAGTATTCAAACACATACACTTGCGATTATCTCCCATATTAGAAGGATTTTTTTTGTTTACCATGTATCACTGAACAAACCTGTAACTCTCCATTACTCTGTGAAGGACATGAATAATACATAAAATGATTTGCTTTTGTTTAGGGAAGGCGTACCCTTGCATCTTTTGCACGTGCAACATTTTCTTTTGAAAAGATACGAATCCTGGTTTTTATATCATTCTTTTATTTCCAGAAACTTGAGGACGGAAGCATCACAGTGAGTGAGTTCCTAAGCCACTTTGGTATCAACTTCGTCATCCACAGATCTAGACCAAGTGCTCTGCCTGTCAGTGTAAGTGGTTTGGCTTTCTCTGGCTTTCTTTATGAACATATGACAGTTTTTAACACATCTTTCTTTTTTCAGTGTAGAGCTGGAGATGCACGCAGCATGGAAGATTTGCTCAAAGAGAAATACATATACCACCCCAAGCAGAGAGTGTATGAGCAAGACTGTAAGAACCTCACAGAGATAGTGGAGAGGTGTGTACTAGTCTGGTTTTGATAATGCTGTAAGGCAGATAATTTTTGTGTGTTTAACTGACAAAAATGATACATAAAAAATTATATCGTATTTTTGAAACTAATTTCTCCATAGACTTAAAGAACGAATGCCTAATCAAGAGAAATCCCTGGGATGCATCAATGGAGTCCTTCAGCAGCAAATATGCACTCTCTCTGAAGAACAAGTGTGTTGTTTTTATAGACAATCTTGTATGGACTTGACATGCCAACAATCCTATGTTAAATCATTAAATTATAGCTTATAGTGTTCATCTTTGAGATTATGTCTTCATGCTTGTTCGTTTTCCTCAGATAAAAAGCTTTGGATCCAAGTTGAAAGAGCGAAGAGTTTACTTCGGAAAGAGAAGCAAGGCACGTTCGCATGAAATGAAAGGAGTCTTATACTCAGAGCTCATAAAAACTACACAGGTAAAGGCATTTTGTTTATTTTTAAAGGTTGATTTTTGTTAAACAATTTCTCAAAGTTAAATTATTCTTTATTCAAAAAATCTCTCCTTGTTTCTCATCTGAACATCCAAATTACACTAATTCTGATACTTAGACCCTCGGAAATATTCAGTATTTCCTATTAAAACGATAATTAGGTAGGGCAAAACAAAGGACACCAAATATTTAAGTAACAAAAAATAAATAAAAAGTCACAGCCATAAACTTGATTGACTGCTGCTAGTATTTTAATGGACATAATTAGGAAGTGAAAGATCATCAGTCATCAGTATTTGCAGTCTTTTTTCCCAGAAGAAAGAATTTTAAATTTTAGATTCATGTTTCTGCTGAGTGTTATTTTTGTTCATAACTTTTTATGAACTTTTTATTTTGTTAGAGGGCCTCAGTGCTATCCGACATGAACTAAAAGCCTTTACTGCTGTGTATCTGAATTTTCCCCAATACATTTAGAATGCAGAGCAGAGCCTTTTATCTAAAATCAAAGAGACAGACGAAATGATGGAAGACTTGGATGGATGCATTAATGATTTAGAAACTGGTATGGATTTTCTTCTCTGCTGTGTTTCGTGTTTGAAGGAATGTAACGTAAATTTCTACATAATCATATTGAAATAAAACTCTGCTTCTTCTACTATAGAACTTGCAACTGTAGAGGCCATGATTATGGGAGATCCTCTGGATGCTCCTCAAACCGGACCAGACTTAAAAGCCAAGCAAGAAGGTAAGTATGCTTCTATATTATAGAATTTAGCTGTACTTTGTGATTCTAAGAAAGATATAATGTTTTGTTCTCTCTACTGACAGATTTGCAAAGGCTTAATTCAGCTATCGCTATGAGGGAGAGGTATGTTTTTCTATCCACACCATAAGGAATGTTTAAGAGACAGATTTTTTTCTGAATGCTGAAAATGCTGATCAATTCAGGGAAATTGATGAGCTGGAGATTCAGCTGAGGACTTTGGAGGGCCAACAGGAGAAGCTACGAGGAGAATCCAGTAGCCTTAAGAGTCATCTTGCAACCTTGAACAGGTTTTTTTTTCTCTTTTGTTTGAAACCCACTGCAGTGGCACTTTGACATCCTGTCTACCCTGCAAGCGCATCATGCAAGTGACAATAACAAATGTACAACCCTATTATATAATCAATGTGGAACCAAACCATGCAACATGGCTTGCTTGCTTCTGAGGACCGCTTTGTTGATTATAATCACTTGCTTGCTAAAACTTTAGCATTGTAGAAAAGCTTGCAGAACTAAGACTTCTTTGCATAATCCATATGGTTTGGGTTTTTTATTGTGATATATAATAGATGGTTGATTCGGTTGGTGAAATATTTATTATTATTGCCACTATACCTAGCCCATATATTTTACTATGTAAATATGTATCTTGCTGAAAGTATAATAATTTGTCTTTCAGTTTGAATGAGTGGCGTCTTAATACAACAAATGAAAAGGGTGCTTTGTTTACCTTACTTCACAACACTGTACACCTGCAAGTGAACCTGCAAACCCCTGCTGGTGAGTTGATTATCGCTTTATAATTACTCCTAATGGTTTGTCTTCATTATCATTACATACAACAGTAGCTTAAAATACTCTCATCTATTAGGAAAGGAATGGATGACTGAGGATGTGGAGCGAAAAATAGACATATGCTTCCAGTTGCAGCTGGATGGTGAGTGAAAAATAAGTAACTTTATCTTTCTTTTTATGTATTTCTTTTTTAAATATTTGGAATGAATAAATCCATTTTTATCTTTTTTTTTTTTTTCCTGATGATGATTTTTTTTTTTTATTTTTTTTTTTAAGTGGAAATGTCTGAGTGTCATGCAAGCATGGTTCACAAGTTACTCGCACTATACTGTCAGTCTCAAATTCAGTGGACAGAGAGGTACCCCACAACGCGACATATACCAGAGGTAAGCACTATTGTACATTTAAAGCTGCTGTCCGTATCTTTTAACTTTTTTGTTTTTTTTAAATGAACACTGTGTCATCAATATACAGGTGCTGGTCATATAATTAGAATATCATCAACAAGTTAATTTCACTAATTCCATTCAAAAAGTGATAGTTGTGTTTTATATTCATTCGTTACACACAGATTGATATATTTCTTTTAATTTTGATGATTATAACTGACAACTAAGGAAAATCCCAAATTCAGTATCTCAGAAAATTAGAATATTGTGAAAAGGTTCAATATTGAAGACACCTGGAGCCACACTCTATTCTGCTAATTAACTCAAAACAACTCGCATACAAGCATAACGTATGACAAATGGCATTAATTTTTAAAAAATAAAATAAAACAAAAAGGAAGAAATATAGAGTGATGAGGTTTCCACCTGACAGTGACTGTATATTCTTATTTTTTTGAGGGGGCATTTGATATTTGTCCACGTCACAGTGGTTGGGAAACACTGGTTTATCAACTGCTAAAGCGCCAAAACTTACAGACTGCAGCTTTAATATTTAAATGAAAGTGTCTAAAATATTAGTATACTATAGCTACATTTACATGGCCACCTTTTGTAAGAAACCAAAAATGATCCGGTTGATCTGTGCATTTGTCATGAGCTGAAAATCTGAATAGATTTTTTTGATGTGGACACTGCATGAGTGTACAGAGTTTCCTGTTTTTTGCACATTCTTTTACCATAGCTTTTTTTCATTGTTTTAAAAAAGCAGACTTAATATTTGTCTATTTTGGGTCCTAATTAGGAGACAATGAGCACATGAAGCTTTGTGCCTTGCTGCTTTATTTATAAAGCAATAAAAATGCCCCTTCCTGTGCCTAAAACAAGGCGTTTGTGGTTGAAAGTCTGAAGCAAGGACTGGTGCAGACAATGAATGGAAGGAGTTGTCTTTAACAATAAAGACAGCTCGTTCCAAACATTTCTTCGTCAGTGCACATGCGCAGTACTGTCCAGTTTCAGTTTTCAATCTGATCTAGTGTTTACAAAGCTGTTTGAATGGATTAGAAAAGGTTTAAACCACTCCTTACAATCCAAATGAAATTTGAAAAGGACTTGGCAAATTCATTCCGATCGACATGGATTATTAGGGTCCATGTAAATGCAGCTACACTTTTGCTTCAAAAGTGTGTGCATGTTTTGGAGGATCCAGTTTGAATAATAGATGAGAACTCTGTGTTGTCTGATATTTTCTCAACAGCTGCTTCATGACATCAGCTTGGTGGTGGGTCGTCTCAGGCTCTTGGGTGAGGAGATTCACCGGCTGAAGAAGTGGGGAGGATTGAAGCTTCGCATCCTGAAGATCACCTGCATAGACACACGGTATGTTACACCTTTCAGTGCACATTTACTAGCTTACTACTCATGCACTTTTCCTTTGCATGTTGACCAGTGGTGCTTATGTGGATGACAGATTCCAGTTGCAATATTTCCCTAATTCCCTACAAAAAACTTAAAACGTGTGTGTCCACTGGACAGCTCAAATGCACGCCTGATATTAAGAAATATTCTAATCATAATGACAAATTAATTAACTGTAAGCATCTTGTATATTGTTTTTACTTTTTTCAGAGTTCATGTCATCTTCTCAAGCCTGAAAGCATTTGAGAAGTTTGAGTTAAATCTGATGGTCACTCCAGACTATCCCTTTGGACCACTTCACATACAGGACTTCAAAAAACACATGGGGAATACAAGGTTTGAAAGCAATCAATTTTTAGATCACAATGTGTTTAAATGTTATCTAGCTTTTTGAGCGGAGATAACATCACCTGCATTTGACAGGATTGTTATTAGAAAGAAAGATTGTGATGTCTCTTGACAGCGTTTAGTAAAACACAAAAGTTTTCCGCATCTAATCGTTCAAAGTAAATGTGTCGAGTACTAAATATTAATGTAATAATAATTGTAACTCTGTCTGTTTGACAGAAAAGTTGTTTATGACTAGAGTGCTTCATATCAGAAAGTTTCCTCTTCACCTTTTTTCATTTTATACTTTAGACAAAATGCTAATCTCATTGGTGCAAAGTGTCAAAATCTTGAATACATTTGAATAAATCATATATTTCAAAAAACATTTCACTCAAGATCATTTATCGACAAGTGGTCCTTGGCACGTTGAACTGTAAATATTACCAACAGCTACAATAAGGTTCACTTTATAAAAGTATTCACATAAAATTTTGTTGCTCTTGTCAGTCTTTTGTGCTTTCTGTCTTCTGCAGGTTGAGTCAAATTGAAGACATCCTATCATCAATCAAACCAGCCAAGAACTATCTGACAAAAGTCCTTAAGAAAATCCACGATGATCTCCTGTGCTAGGATCTCAAGCCTTGTTGTTTATTCTTTTCCTTTCAGTCTTTAAATTTTGTTGTATATATTTGACATTTGTTTAATCAAAAAATAATTAAAAATGTAGCCATAAACCACACCAAGTTTTCTTACATTCTTTATCATTTCTTGGCGTGTTATTACTGGATCCTTGTCTGTTGTTCAGTTATGAATCCAACTGTTAGAATATGATAAAAAAGAAGCCCATATGCTACGAATCTTGGTGATTGGAGTGAATGATGGCAGTTGAGCTCCGTGGCCCCTGTTTTTGCTCAGCTTGATGGGGACGTTCATTTTGGTTTGGTTTTGGAAATGTATCTAAATTTTCAAAGATGTCATCTTCTTTACCAAGTAGTACAATTAAGCCGGAAACAAACCTGTTTCAAGAATTTAAGGCAAGTAATAAGATTACCATAACATACTATTCCAAATATTGTGACAACAAACAACATCTGTTCATTGTGTGTCTTATTTCAAAAGGCTAGTTTGCCCTCAGGCCCAACCAGCAATTGCCTATACAGACGTGAACAGAAGAATGATTTGTGTTGTGTAGAGCTAATCATTTGTTACTGTCAGCTAGCTGTCAGGTAATCAAGATTTAATGCTGTGACACCACAGGAGAAGTTTTTAGGAATGATGCTGACCTTTGACAAGACTTGTACTGCATGGAGATAAATGGATGGGCTCTGTTGATCCCAGAGAGGAAGTTTTGTGCAACATAGAATGCGCAAGAACTGACAGTGAAGGAATGTTCCTGTACACAGGTATTACTGCAATACAGACAGGTGACAATGAGAAACATCAGAGTGCAGTAAGAATATATTGAATGTGCACAATGTTACTGACCTTGTTTGCAGAATCCACTTTCTGTAGCAGGACTTAGTAGCACTGAAAACCAACATGCAGACCTTGAGTGGCAGTTATTCCGCATCATTTGCTTGGATACAAGTGAGAATGACTGATCCCGCTCTCCTTGTGAAGGTAACTTTATGTAACACCTTGTGTGTTCTTGTTTTCACTATACAATGCAACTGAGGTCAGTGTAGAGTGCCATAAAATCATAAAGAACGGAATTTAATCTTGGAAGCAAAGAAATAGATGCCCATTTGCTTAGCATGTTTAGGCTGTAAAGCAATGGGTATGTTCAAGAACTCCGAATGCAATCTGCAGCCCTGCTTCAGTGATCTTTAATTATTGTCCATGTCGTTTCTCCCACAGCATTAGTGGGATTTTATAGCACTGAAGCTATCAGCTCTCTGAATCATGATGCTATCTGGACACAGTCCAGGAAATTGGGAATGAAGAGGAATCTAGTTGGCTATGGTTTACAGACAGTGCCTATTACCACGTCACAGCTGACATCATTCCGTGATTTACATCATAAAAGAATGTCCTCCACAATTAGAGATGTTGATAAAAGCGACTGACCTTACAGGGCAAAGAAGTGTGTATTTAAAGGCTTTGATTTAGATTCAGCATTAACAATCAGTTTGCTTTTGTAGTGCGACATATTTCTAAACGAAACAAGTTGTGTGTACTGCTTTTATGGTGCTCTGGGTCTATTATAAAGCTTGAAAGACTGCCAAACTTTGATTCATCCCCAATTGAATTCAATATTCAGTTTTTGTGGATAATGGACAGACTTTTAGACTATTTGCAAACACGTCAATGATTTTTAAAAGCAGAAATCTTTAAGAATATTTCAGTATTAGGCTTTTCTATGCATGCACTCTACTTGTTTGGCCATTTTTTAACCCAAATATTGATATCGTGATTGCGATTTGGAAGGAGGGCCCCACAGGCTGGATTTATTGAAAGATGTGCTATTGCAGGTATCTGCTTTGTTAAACCAATTTTTGGGTATTTTTGTTTTCCTCTTCTCATCAATTTGATCAGGCTGATGAAAACATCCTGTGGATGTCAAAACGTGTTTACGGAGTTAGGGCTACTGCTCTTATGTTTATGAATCTGTTTCCTGCATTTTTTTTTGGCCTCTTTCGTGAGCGGGCAACAGATTGTTTTTGTTTATTTCATTTATTCTTTCTTTGAAAAGACCTTCAGAAGGCAAACAATTCCAAAGACAAGAGCTGGAAAGGTTTTTTATTTTTTTTGAAATTCTATTAACTGAATCACAAAGTACACTGGTATAAGCCTTATTCCCCCTTGATCAAATATTTTACTGATATCATGCCAGCGAATCCTGTTTACTTGTTTATGCTCCCCATGCCATTACATTAATCAAGCAGAATTCAATTTTATTTACATTTTTGAAATGTGTTCTTGCATCAGTAGATGGAAACCAGAGTGGTGTTTTTGGTGCGTCAGATCCCATATGGATGTACGTGTTGATGAGTCTACACCTTATATATTGAAAAATACTTCCCAAAGTGTTTGTATGCAGCAATAAAGCTCAATGCAGGTTCCTATTCCTATTATGCATAATTGATCAGTGTGTGTTATTTCAAGGGAAAAAGGTTGTCTTTGTAATATTTCATGAAAATGAAATAAATTTCTCGGCATGTGGAAAAAAAGCTCCATCACCTAGACAACATGAACAGGAAAGAAAAAGTAAACTGAAGGTTTGTTGTCTACTTTTAGTGTATATATATATATATATGTATGTATATATATATATGTATGTGTGTGTGTGTATGTATATATATATATTATATATATATATATATATATATATATAATTACTGGGGTCAGTAATATTTTTTTGAAAGAAAATTATTATTTTATTCAGTAAGGATACATCAATCAAATTCAAAAGTGGCAGTGCAGTTATTTATTATATTACAAAAAGATCTATTTTCAAATAATAAATAAAATACTGCTCTTTTGAATCAAAAAGTATCCTGGAGGAAAAAAAAAAAAAAAAAAATCAAAAAAAATTCCAGCTTTTTGTTGTTTTTAACATAAAAATTTTTAAAGAAATTTTAGTTCATCCAAAAATGAAATTCTGAAATCATTACATCCTCGAGTTTGTTCCGACCTTGTATGAATTTCTTTCTTTGCTTGCATTCTTTCTGGGCTATTTGAAATAATATACAAATCAAGCGTTTGATGGGAATAAAACTGACTTCTATATATGGGGGGGGGCGAAATACTATGTAAGTCAATGGTGCCCATCAAGTGTTTGGTTAACAACATTCTTCAAAATATCATCTTTGTGTTCAGCAGAAAAAAAATTCATACAGGTTTGGAACAACTTAAGGATGACTAAATGATGGCGGCAATTTTAATTTTTAGGTGAACCTATCAGCATTTTAGAATGATTTCAGAAGGATCATGTGACACTGGACTAATGATCCTGAAAATTAGGAATAAATTACATTTTGAATAATAAAATATAAAAGTTATTTTTTTTATATATTTTACAATATTATTGTATTGTTTTACAGTAATGTTGATCAAATAAATGCTGCCTGGTGTGCATAACAGACTTCTGTCAAAAACATTTAAATCTTTATAATGTTAGCGCAAAGTATTGTTAGTTTTAAACTGTACAGACTGTACAGTGTTTAAGTTTAAGGTCTTTGGAGGTGGAGTGGCACAGGGTTCTGTGCTGGTTACTAAAGATTTGGAGAATCGAACCCCACAGGGAGTAATCTCTGCGCTATGACCATTGAGCCTTTGGGCGAGACATTTAACCCCAGATTGCTCCGGAGGGACTGTTGCTGTAAGAAGTGTAGGAAGTCACGTTTGATAACATTTTGTAAGAGCCTTTATTGGTCACTTGTTAAATAGCATGGTGACTGATCCTTTACCGTTAGAAAAATCTGTATTTGTGTGTGAGAGTGAAATGAAGCAGACCTTCATACCAGCTCTCTATTTTAAGGCGAGTAGAGTTTGCCACCTGTCCCTGCTTCTCTGGATGCCTTGACAGCTCGTTTCCCCCTATCATAACAGTCTCGTCCCTGTGTCATTCACAAAAATTTTGGTTTGTTCAGAGGGCAGTGATTCCCGTCATTGGTGGGGTCTTGGTGTCTCTTCCCTTTTTCTGTTTAAAACTATAGGATTAAAGGATTCAACGACAGTTTGGATCTTATGCCATGGCTGAAGCAGTGAGCCTACAGGACCAATGGGAGGAAGGTTTTGAGGATGAATTCGGGGAAATCATCAAAACTCGATCAGGTAGGAGAAATGGTCATTCATTTATCTTATTTCTTGTACAGAAATTTGAATATCTACTAACACTTTATTTCAATGGTTTCCCCAACAGACATTCTACTAACTTTAAGTAACTTTGCAAATACATACATGTCAACATATTCTACTAACCCGAACCTTAACATCTAACCCTATCCTAAGTCAACTAACAGTCTACTAATGAGAGTTAGTTGACATGTAGTTGCTAATTTACTTATAGTTAGTAGAATGTCTAAAGTGGACCATCGAAACGAATACATTCCCTAATCACAATCACTCCGATTTGTTATTGCACTCCTACCTACAGTCTAAATGAAATAAATTATAATCGACATTTACAGCGTCATATTTTCACATTTCTTTGTCTTTGTTCATCATTTTGTAATGCAGATCAGACATATACTATGAAACATTTTGAACAATCCTCTTTAATATCTCATTTCTGGCCCGTGCTCCACCCTGAGTGAGTTCATATCTATTTTTTTTTCATCACTGTCATCCTGTATTCAGTAGGGATCATGAGTGATCTATAAATGCTCTCTGGTGGAAATAGGACAGGTCTTAAAGAGCTTGAAATAGTTGCAGCTGCCTGGTGTTGGGTTTCAGTCCTTGTTTGAGATTTAGCCGTGTTGTTGTTGGCGTTTTTGTTGTTTTGTTGGCAAGAGACTCTCTTGTGTTTTCCATTTGAGTGCGTTTATGATCAGCAGTGAAAGTTAGGAGAAAGTAGCAAAATGAGTCAACAGCTTGATGATCAGCCAGAGGACACAAACAGTACAGTAAACCTCTGAGAACAGAGCTTTAATAGAGGACATCTGTTGTCCGTGCTAAATCTCGCCGTACACTGGTTATTTAATAGTTGTTGAGTTCCGCAAAAAAAACCTTTGGTTACACTTTATTTTAAGGTGCTCTTGTTACAGTGTAATTAAACATTACGTTCTGAATAATATTAATTAACTACTTGTACTTATGTTAGGGTTAGGGTTTGTTGCATGTTATAATACTGTTATTACTGTAGTAACTATGAGTGAAATGTCTGTGTAACAGGGACACTGTAAAATAATGTTACCTTACCTTTTATCAAGAACAAATTTTCACTTTCTGGGGTTCTTTGGTATATGGTATTTTGGAGATTTTAAAGTTGTGTTATATTAATGGTTCTTTTGAGACTGTAGATTAATTTGAATGTTTGTTTCCAGTTTATAAATGGATTTAAAATGAGCTAGACAGTAGAAGGGTGAATCTCAGTAATATCTCACGTCAAAATCAAAAGACTTTTTTTTTGCATAACAAAAATAAATAATTACAAAATAGTTTTTTTTATGTCAGGTTTTTGCATGACATTAAAGCACAATTAAATGAAAAAATATACTTTTTATACACTTTTTTTTTTTCAAGTGTGATTGTTATATACCGAATTAAATTAATGCATATGATGATGATGATGATGATGATGATAACAATAGATGATATTTTTTTCAAATGTGGTGCCTGCGGCGAGTACAAGGTGCCTCTCTACGCAATTACACCTTCAGACTGAGGTGCAAAAATCAACCAACAGTTGAAGAAGTAATCTAAAAGTGTAGTGGTTTGGCAGGCATATTCTGTATGAACAAACAACGTCTACCTTACCAACTACTCTGGTGGCAGCAGCCTGAAAAATGAAAGGTCCAACTAATGGCGCCCAAAAAAACCTGGTCAAAACAGATTGAGACTGGCCTCAAAAACCAAAGGTTTTGCCAAAGGTGAAGCTCTCAACTGTCAAACCTGGAAAATTTTTGTACAAAACTTTTGTGATCTAGCGGCACCCACAGCAACTTATTGGCGCCAGAACAAATCTCGTCCATTAGTTGGAGTGGGGTGAAAAATTACCTGAATGGACAACGTTCTTTCTGGAACTTCGTTCTCTTTACTATACACCATTTTTTTGGTCCTGATTAGAAACCTTATTTTTAAATGTGGAAGCATTTTAAAGTGATCAGCTTTATTTATGATTGTTTAAATGCGTTGCTGAACCCTTTTGGGGCTCCTGGTATTCAGTGGCATTTTAACAGTTGGGCGAGACAGTTTGACTCCTGGGAGAATTTTAAGTTGCAACTCTATCTTCTGCTCATGGTATCCAATCTAAGGCTCTGTTTTGTGTTAAATACCACTGCATAAGGCCTGCAGGAGTGACTGACATGTTGGCATCTGCCATAGAATCTTCTGACTCAAAAGCTTTAAGAAATTCTCTAAATAACTTAAAGTACAGTTTCTGGCTCACATACTCCAGAGACCACATTTTATCAAAGACTATAAAACGTTTTATGCTAGCTGTCAAAACACTTATATTTAAACCTTTTGAATAATCAAATACTTGGAAATTATTATAATGAAAAGCTATTTTTTCTTTTCTTGAGGGGCAGGATTTGTTGTTAGCCTTTTCTGCTTGGACCTCTCCCAGGGACTGCCAGTAGTATTCTGGTGTTTCTATTTTTGGCTTTAATGGGAATATATATTCAGTAGAAGATATAATCATGTATGCGCAGCCACTGCAAGGCAGTGTTGAGCAAGTTCTACCGAAAACAGCATTCATATCTCCTTAAAATCTCTCTCTCTTCTCTCTCTCTCTCTCTCTCTCTCTCTCTCTCTTCTCTCTCTCTCTCTCTCTCTGTCTCTCTCTCTCTCTCTCTCTCTCTCTCTCTCTATCTCTATATCTCTCTATACAAGCTCAGTCACTGGAGACCTTGGATCATTTTTACATTACATAACCAGAGAAGCATACACTGTTAAAACTAAAGGAGCCTCGAGTGTCCTACTGTATTCTCAAGAAACGTCTGTTTCAAGCTGCTTTGAAGCTTCTTTTTTTTTTGTGATGAGGCTACTTGAGGAACTGATGACCATCTTTAGAGTTCCTCCAGGAACAAACTTTAAATTAAGCAAACTTTTCCTCTGAAAACTGTCATGTTTTCATAATTGTAACGTTTTCAATGACAAAAACATATAAAAATCAAAACGCTTTTGTGCATGAACAGGTAACAATGTGAGAAATGAAATCCTCGCAAAGCAAAGGATTTTCTATATTTAGCATGGTAAAGTAAATATTTTGTTTTTTAATTATTTATAGTTTGTATGTCACTTGTAATTTTATTTCCCTCCTTCGTACTTGAGGACTCAGTGTAAACCTACCAAACAAGCATTATTTATTTCTAAGTTTCTTTACTTTCTACGTTTGAATCCCACCATGGGTGGCATCCTCAAGGGAGTCTCAAGTATCTTCTCACTTTACAATTTGGAGAGAACAGATACGAATGCCGAAGTTTTGGATTAAAATACTTTTTGTCACTTTAGAAACATCGGGTGTTTACAGCACACTATCGGGGTGTGTTTTAAAGCCCTGGAGGCTTTTATGACATTTCCTTTTCACTCTTTTCTGCAGTTATTCATCAAATACATAAGCAATGGTTGGGATCAGGGTTAAAGAAAAATGACATTGAAATGAGATCTACACCCCTGGTTGGCATTTAAAAAATTCAAATGACAACTAGTAGGCCTACTTAAAATGGAAATACTGCACATACGGTCCCTGAATGAAAACCAGAAGCGTAGCATGTCTGCATTTATGTAGCCTATGAATAAATGTTTGACTGAGTTTGACTGTTTGAATGAACATAGCCCTTTTCTCAAAGACACTCGCCTGTATCTTGAATGCTATGGTTGTCCTCGATGCAAGTTTTATACTCCTATCTGCTTCGGGTGAACTTTTGTCAGGGAAATATCGTGTACAAAAAACATACAACAATTTTGTGGCCAAAACGTGTAGGAGAAAGAACCACAGATGGGATAATAGAGATATTTCTTATGCAAAAAATGCTGGGTTGTCTGAGTCAAATAAAGCCAACCATTGGTTTAAATTTTGTCTATATTTGACCCAAACATGTGTTGAAACAACCCAGCATTTTTTTTAGAGTGGTACGATCATGTTCTGGAAGATTTTCTCTTTCAGTACTACCACATGATACCCTTCAAAAAGACATCTCCATTGGGCGCACACAGGGAGCATTCAGAGTTTAAAAAATCCCACAAGAATGGATTAACAGCACAGACTGTTACTTATTTAGGATTTCTTTGGCAGATGTACAGATGGCATGGTGATGTTTTGAGTCGTGTGATTTTATGTCAGATGTGCCTACCAGCTGCACAAAAAATTATGTCAACATGAAATTGGCCATTCCAGACCATTATATTGGATTCATCCATTTTTAATAGACCACGAGCATATTACATTACATTACCACAAACGGTGTCTCTCTGTCAAAGAAGCTCCAGAAAATAATTTCACATTAACTATGCATTATTCAGGGTGCTGATTAGGTACATCGACTTTCACGGTTCTTTTTCATTGATTTTCAAGGGGGTTTTTTTTCTTTTCTTTTTTTTTCCCCCCAGTTCGGTTAATCTGCAGCAAACCAAGTTTTATTTAGGCACCCCTTGTTAACAATCTTTCCTTAAAGGGATATAGTATGAAAATGGCATCTGTATGAATTTATTTCTTCTGTAGAACACAAAAGAAGACATTTTGATCAAAACGTTAATAGGCCCCATTGACTTCCATATATGGAAGGGTCCATCAACCGTTTGGTTACCCATATCAAAGTATCATATTTGGTGTTTATCAGAAAAAAAAAAAAAAATCATACAAGTTTGGAGCAACATGAGGGTGACTAAATGACAGAATTTTTATGTTTGGGCGAACTATCCCTATTAAAGACTTTAAAACCAAAACATGTTTTGAAACATATAACTTGATGAGAGTGTTTTTATGCGTGTTCCTGACCAAAAGTGCTCGAGCAGCCTAGTGTTGCTATGGTTACCGCGATTTCTGTTCGCGAGCGTCTATTTACTGCGCCCTGACTAACTTGTAATCTTAACTTTCCTGCGTATGGAAATATAAGGAACGTATTATTATTATTATTATTATTATTGGCACCCTGGTTACGTTAGTGCTTAGCCCGCATTCTAACATAAACAAGTTAAATAAAGTTGTTCATGTGTTATCGATCCCTCTCTGGTGGCGAACTGTCGTTGTCCGTTAGACAGAGCTGTAGTCAATCAGCCCGCGTGCCAGAGCACCGCTACACCTGCCGGTATCAACGGATCACAGCAGGGCTATAACTGCACCCAAGTGAGGGAGTACGACAAAATAAAGCGGCAAAGTGTCCACCCACAGTTCCTTCACCAAATCATCTACGGCTTTAGGCATGGACGAGTCTGTTTAACAGCAAGGGAACCGGATAATCAAACTGCGCTCGCGGTGTTTATATACACAGGTAACGGATTCACACCACTGACGCGGCGGCTGCGACTCCAAAAGCCATTACGGAGGAAATAGTTGCGTTTGTTATGGTGTAAAAGCCTCATTTAGGTAAGACTGAATCATCATACTGAAATAGTCTTCCAGTGTGAGGTGATTGTTTGGCTGTTGGCGGCTTTTATTACGGCGTGTCACGTAAGATTTAACCAGATTTAACAATAGATCCTCCAGCCGGGTGCGTCTTATCTACAGAGGGATCTGCTCTCGCGCACGGGAAATTTTGTTTTAATGTTAATTAACCGTTCACCGGTGCCTTTCACTGTTGTTTCTCATGTACTCCACCGGCAGATGCTTAAATGTGCGCACTTTGTAATCAGTCGTGATTTTAGAGATGAATGTGACAGAAAGTTTGGTGGTAGTCGCTGCTGTTAAACTACACGCAGTTCAATCACATGCGCTGTTGTCGTAAAGACACGCTGAGTGTTTCCATTTGGGCTCGCGCTTGGAAATTGCCAGGGAGAGATGAACCAGGGTGGCTAGCTGTGGTAGAAAACGTATGGCTGTAATCTGTGGATACAGTCTTCCCTCGGATGTGTGTGCCGAGATTAGGCTGCTAAAAGCAGGTGTGTGCGTCCAGCGTCTTTGTATTTGCCCGTTAGCTTCGGCTCAAGCCCGTCACCCCATCATCCTATTTGCACAAGGGCGGATATAATCCAGCAGCAGCTGCCACCTGCCTGGAGTCACGCCTCCGATCAATGGCAAGCAATGCTTTCATTCTCCTGTCTGTCTGAAAACAGTATTCTGTCTCTATAGGTTTGTTTGTTTGTTTGTTTGTTTATTTAATACTTTATTATGTCTTCCATTCCAATCCTTTCCATAGACACAATCATTTGATGCTATTTTTATCCCCACCGACATTCATATATATATATATATATATAGAATAAAATCTGTAACTAATTATATGAAATGATATATGCGTGCATTCATTTCATCCACTGTTCTGCGTTCCAATAGTGTGAATTGAGTGCAACCTGGGACTTTTGAAAGTAGGGTGGGCAATTTACCCTTCGCAAAACCCGCCCCCTTTTGCAATGCCTCTCACACCACACATGCTCTTCCGTAGTGAAAAATACATCACGGAGCAAAGGGGACACTGATAACGTATGAAACGGTTTCGTTTTTAAAACATTGTAATTTTTTAAAGCAGTTTAAACACTAAATACCATATAGTGGCTCTTTAATGTGTCGTGACAGATCCTTCAAGCGGCTCGTGAACCGATCATCTCTTCATACTAGTTCATTCATAGCAAAAAATAAACACGAATGGACATCAGAAGGAATGTTGTTTCAACCGCGGAAAGACGCGAGTGCTGACAATATTTTAAGCTAACCAACGTTAATCTACTATACCTGACTGCTTTGTCGGATAAGATGGCGTTATGATTGGTTAGATCGCCTGTCAATCAAACTGTTTGCGAAGGGTCAATTGTTTTTATAAACACTTTTTTGTTATACTGACTTAAACTCTCTTTAAATCTGAGAGCAATCAATAATAGAAGTGATCTAAGCATTAAAACCTGTACATATGTCTTCTGTGGAAGTCTCGGGAGCAAAAAATGTTCCTTCAGTCATCAGTCCGAATGCAATGATACGATGTCCTATATGAAAATGCGTTCCATACCTTGACGCACCTTGGTCGCGTAGACATCACACATCATCAGCGCGTTGCATAAGGCTGTTTGACAGACAGTCACCGAGCGCCACAAACAAATGTGCCTTTTACAGGTCCTCCTGAGCCAAAACAACGAGCTTATGCTGCGTTCACACTTCTTTTTATTAAATAGACAATTTAGTATTTATATATAATATAATGAAGTGTGTATATATATATTATATATATATATATATATATATAATGTGAAAATGTAATTGGACAAATCTGTAAAACTGCTGAAAATTAAAGGTGTAAATGTGCATAAAATCAAAGGAAAGGGGAGATAAAATTGGACAAATACCAACCATATATTATATGTTTTATATATATATATATATAAAATTCAGATCCTGGTTTGTATTTGTCCAATTTTATCTCCCCTTTCCTTTGATTTTATGCACATTTACACCTTTAATTTTCAGCAGTTTTGTAGATCTGTCCAATGACATTTTCACATTCATGAGTTTTATTTTTGTTTGTTTTGTTTTGAAAATTGCTTACAACATTTGGGTTCACTTTATTTAAGCGCACTTGCTATTATCACCTGCGGAGCCAAGGCTGAATTCCTTTTCATTTCAGAACATTACCAGGCTGTTTCAGAAATGATAATTGTCATAACCAGGCAAAAACAACTATTATGGGCTGTTGATTGCACATTGTGACAGGAGGATGTCAAGCAAGGAGTTTAACACCTTTATTTGTTGACACTGACAGATATTGGTTCACGCTCTTTTGCAGAAAATTATAATTCATTGAGAGCGCTGTATGAAATGTGTTATGTCAGGTAACCAAACATGCTCTTAATTTGGTGACATGTAAATGAATTTAAATATTCTGCTATCATTTCCTTGCCCTCAAGTCTTTAGAAACCCGTCTTCCCTGCAACACAAAAAGGAGTTATTTATAGCAGAATGTCCTTCTGCTCTTTCCCTTATAATGAAAGTAAACGGTGGCCACAGCTGTTTCTCACATAAAGTTATTGTATAGCTTCAGAAGACGCAAGTCATATCTGCACTTTTACAATACTTTTTTATGGTGCTTATTTTGAGAACAGCTCTGACATTCTGCTGCACTTTTACTTTGATGTTACATGGGAAAAAAAAGACTTGCTTTGGAACACCATGAGGGAGAATGACAATTTTAAAGTTCCCCATTTATGCTATTTTAAAGGATAACTTCACTTCAGAATTAAAATTTCCTGATAATTTACTCACAACCATGTCATCTAAGATGTTTGTCTTTCTTTCTTCCCTTGAAAAGAAATTAAGGTTTTTGACAATTTCAACAATTACCAATGGGTTGAAAGTCCAAATGTCAGTTTCAGTGCAGCTTCAAAGCGCTCTACAGGATCCCAGACGAGGAATAAGTGTCTAATCTAGTGAAATGATCAGTCATTTTCTAAAAAAAAAAAAAAATCACATGATTGCTTTGTAAACACTTGCTCTGTACTTCCGGCTACATCACACGTGACCTTTTCAACGTTATTACGTAATGTGTGGCGTATCACAGAGCTAGTGCAAGATGAGCATTTGTCGTTAAAAAGTATATATAATTTTTTAAAATTTATTTTATTTAGAAAATGACATATCGTTTTGCTAAATAAGACCCTTAGAAAAATCCTGGAATGTTTTCCTCAAAAACCTTTATTTCTTTTCGACCAATGAAAGAAAGACTAACATCTTGGATGACGTAGGGGTGAGAAAATTATCAGGATTCTGAAGTGAACTAATAAAGGTTCCTAAATTTGTTTTGGAAGTCTCCTAAAATAGATCCATACGCATCAAAAGTAAAAAAAAAATTCTCGAATCTGAAAACGGATTGTTAAACCCGCCCCCTCTTCCATGAGTCTGCTCTGCTCTGATTGGTCAAAGGGCCCAGTCTGTTGTGATTAGTTTCCGACTTGTGCTGTAAGCGGTAGACCAAAACGGCCATTACCATATCTGAATTTCAATTTTCCAGCGCTCGATACACAGTGATACGAATTATGGCGTTGGTTTTTCCATATGAATTCAAGCATGAGTCCTTATCCTTCGGAAGTGCATGCAAAGTTGATTCTTTGCGTTGAAAACATCTCAACATGTCCACAACACAAAATAACTCTTCCAGGCCTCAGCTACAACTACAGTGTTTGATAGCGGGGGCAAAATATATGTCATTTGTGGGCAGCCAATGAAGACCCTGGGCTGTCATTATGCAAATTTGTTACATTGTAATGTATGTAACAGGAAGTGAGACTAGAATTGCTGATGACTCATTTTGCAGACCTTTTACCTTCATAAACGGCTATATTACACACTGCATGAAAGATAATATTTGAAAAAAAGCATAATGGGGCGCTTTAATTTTGGGGTGAATTAATGTATAAATGTAAATGCATGTTTTCACTTTTTACGTTTGTTTGGTAGCAAATGAGTCATACGACCAACTAAAATGCTTTTTTTTCTCTCAGAAATGACAAGATAACAATGTGGCAAAGAATTGTTTCTTAAAGTTTAGGCATTCGATATGCAGTTTGTGAATGAACACTGCGGGAAGTCTTCTAACCTGCTGTGTGTCTGAACCTGAAGAAGGCAGAAATATAATTTCCCTGTCAAATCCTGAGCTTTTAAAAGCAGCTAATTTAGAGCTTTGTAGATCAATATCAGTACTACTGTAAAAGAATGTGATGGTTCCCTCGGCAGCAAAATACTCACAATAATCAGCTTTTCCTTTGTGCGCTGCTGCTGTATTCTGAGCATTTTGTCAAGGGGGTTGACAGTCTAATTGAAGCGGATTGTGTTAATCAAGTAAAGGAATGACTTGGCCATTATGGAACGTTAAGAGATATCTGATTTGCTCCAGAAATTATTGATCTGTGATAAGAATAGTTCTCAATTGCTGCTTTTTGCAGCGTTGAGATGACTTTACAAGTCATCCTTCTCTAAAGCAAAGAATTCAGATTAGCCTTGGAGAAATGGCATTGCTTTCAAGAACTGAAAATGTGGTCTTCGTGGGATAACTTATGCTTTTGGATAAAAAAAAAATAGGGAGATAAAATGCTGTCTGAAGTAGCAAAATGTTGTTTTAATAAAAATGGAGATATTCTATATCAGCAAATTTGTCGAAAGATTAGTTTTATACATATTAGTCAAACATATTAAAACAACATTTTATGCTTTTTTTCAGTCCTTTGGAACTGATTTAATCTTATTCAGTGTTTGATCTTAAACATTGCTGTTTACTCTTCCGTCATGTTACTGAAGCAAAACCGTGTGAGCGCGTGCATTATTGCGATTATAAGCATGACATGGTGCAGTCAGGCTTGAAACGAATCTGAGCCATGCTACTGTGATTATACCGTCAACTGAAGTATAGGCTGACCAATGGGAACAATGAACTGAAACTACCCATTTCATGATGATTATTGCGATGGTGGCAAAAACAACTGGAAGCTTAAAATCAATTATGCATGGAAATGCTGTCATCCACGCCGACTCTGGAAGCGTGTGATTCACCACCTAGTGCTCTTTGTGCGCTAGGAAATATCAAAACAATACTTAATCATTCTTAACGATTCTGAAAGAGTTTGCCCAAACATGACGATTCTGCCAAACCTGGATGGCTTTCTTTCTTGCATGGAGCACAGAAGGAGATATTTAGCAGAACGTCCAAGCTGCTCTTTATTTCCAATGAAAATAGAACAGGGACTGTATTGGATGTATAATTCCTTTTGTGCCCCATGCGGGGAAGAGAAAAGATGACAGAATTTTCATTATAGTGGTGAACTCTCGCTTTAATATCATCAGGGCCCCTAGATAAGAATTACGCTTTTGTAATCAATCTCAAACCCAAGCAAGCCGAGAGGGTAGAGCACAGAGATCTGAATCAAAGCAATTGGAGAATATTAGAGCAGGGAACAACACAAGCTTTTAATGTGATATGAAAGCTAAATGTTCTTTGTACTGATTGATTTTTAATGTTCCCAACACCCAACATTTCCTTTTGCTTTCTTTGCAAATGCAAGAGTGACTTTCTGGTTTTTATTCGCAGGCAACACCACAAAGAGGGCTTTTTACACAAGAAAATGTATTTATTTTTTTGTTGTGTTCTCTGGGTTCTCGATTTTGTCAATTGCTTGTTTGCAGTTTCGTATCACCGAACCTTGCGTTAAATGTTTTAGAAGTGAATTGCAATAACCGAGGAATTTCTAAGCAGATTCTCTGGCTTTTCTGATCAATCTCTCACCCTATGCAGTCATTGTGTTTGTGAGGCTTGCCTCATCTACACCCTCAATTCCTCAGAAGTAATCTTCTTTTGAATGCCAGCTGACCATTGATCTGTATATACCCTCAAATCTATCTCAGGTCTGCCAGGAGCTTTTTTCTCAGTCTCTTTGTATTTATCCTTACTCATATCAAATGCCACAACGTAGTGAGTTTTATTGATCACAGTGGACTTTTTATTCTTATGAAGATCTATGCTGTTGTGTAGTTGTAAAGCTTTACATTTCTGAAGGAATTAAATGACTAGGATTTATTTGAAGTTAGGCCGTTTTTGTGTGTCTTAACTTGTAAGAAATTAAATTGTAAGAGTTGAACCTTAACTGGACAGTATTGACGGAGATCTCTCTTATTTCCAGATGAAAGGGAAGATGTTCAAAAGAAAACCTTCACGAAATGGATAAACTCACAGTTTGCTAAGGTAATGTGACTTGAGCATTGTTTTTACCATGTCTTGAAGTAACACTGAATTACCTTTAACGGCAAATAAAATGCTTTATCATTCAGTTTTAACTAACTAACTCAGGCAATTTTTATATTGCGATTTTCTGTTGTAGCAGTCTGGAAAATCGTGTTATAGGCGTATAAACTGAAATGCTGTTATTCATCCACCTACTACATGGTGGGTGGATGAGGAGACATAAGGTAGACAAGCTGGATTTCAAGGTTAAAAGTTAAGATTTACACTTGCTCATAGTTTTGATCTTAAAGTTAAAAGTTAAGATTCACACTCGCATAAAGTGTTGTCACTAACCTTCATCTGTGTCAGGATGTGAGTGTGAATGCTTGAATGCGTGCTTTAGATTTGTTTGTTTGACGTTCCATGCTTCGAGGTAAGGCCTTTCAAAACAGAGGTTTCTGCATTCTCTTTGTAACTGTGTTAGCGTCTTTTTACAGTATGTTAACAGAGGAAGGGCATCAGTTTTTTTGTCCTTCAAACTGAGAGCGATATGTTTGCTTCAAGGCACAGCTGTGGGGAAAAAAAAACTCAAATTTCTATATTTGTCATCTCAAAGAACCAAAACTAAAGGTCTTATCTTGTCATTCTCTCTTATTTTGGATAATGTACACTCTCAAATACTCCACTTTTAAATAATGGGTATGCTTCATAGACAACTCAGTTGTGCATGTGAGTATATTAAAGGCCTAAATAAATGTTCCCTAAGACCCTCAGCCTTAATTTTCTACAAGTTCTGTTTATTCTCTAGACAAGAAGACCCCCTGTCGATGACCTCTTTACCGATCTGTGTGATGGCCGACGTCTTCTTGAACTCCTGGAGGTTCTGGTTGGCCATGAACTAGTGGGTCCATCTTTAAATTTGAAACATTTTCATTACAAAAATAATCCCTTATAGGGACAGTTCACCCAAAAAACACAAAAAATTATCTCATGATTTACTCGCCCTCAAGCCATCGTAGGTATATATCAGGGCTGGGACAATACTATCAATGCATCGTGATTCGTGGATTGTTTCTGATGTTTTCCAAATGCATCGCAAATCGATTCTGAGCTTAGTTTTTAACAGCAGATGATGCTCTAGGCTATTTTTTAACCGCATGCCCGAATGCTCACGAAGACAGCCACTCGTGTGTTCAGTCTGACAATGTATTTGCAGAATGTTTTTATGATGCGAGATTAATGTAAACAGCCCACTGAAAACACCCTTGTAATTTGCTTCAACCTTTATTGATTATTTTATAAAAGATTCAAGTGGTGTGTGTGTAAGAACAGGAAGGAAGCGGAGTACATCCGTTTTTAGAGCATGCAATGCCATCTGCTGTTGAAAACTAAGCTCAAAATCGATTCGAGAGAGAATCGCAATACATACGGAAAATATCAGAATCGATCCAGAATCAATTCTCGATTCGCGATACATCCCAGCCCTACTGTATATGACTATCTTCTTTCTGATGAACACAATCGTATATCTATTTAAAAATATCCTTGCTCTTGCCCAAGCTTTATGTTGGTAGTGGAATTTTTTTTTGTGGATTTTGAAGTTCCAAAAAATTCATCCATTATATAAAAAAATAATAATTCATACAACTCCATGGCGTTAATAAAGGCCTTTTGAAGCGAAGCGATGTTTTTGTAAGAAAAAAATCCATATTTAAAAGTAACTAACTTGCCGCAAATCGATGTTTTAAAGTTGGATCATTTTCTTACAAAAACCCATTGCTTCGCTTCAGAAGGTTTTTATTTACCCCCTGGAGTGGTATGGATTACTTTTATGATGATAGATGCATAATTTTTGGCTTCAAAACGTGGCCCCCCAATCACTTTATAAACCATTTATAAAGCTTTTATTATAAAGCTTGGAGGAGGCAGGATATTTTTTAATATATCTCCGATTGTGTTCGACTGAAAGAAGATAGTCATACACAACTAGGACAGCTAGTGGATGAGTAAATCATGGGATATTTTCATTTTTAAGGGAATAGTTCACCCCAAAAGGACAATTTTTTTTTTTTAATACGAAAGGTGAAATTTTGAGGATAGTAATGGTAGTTTGAGATGGCAATTGCAATGAATGGGGATTGAAGAATTAGCCAAAAATTGGTTTATTGGAAGATTATTGGAAGATTATTCACCTTATGTTTGTGTAATATAAAATATTTCGGGGTTAAATTAAAGTCTGCATGAAACAAAAGTTGTGATAGTCTTTTCTTGCTTATTGCTACATATATCTGAGTGAAACGGCTTCCATCAGGAATTGCTTGTGTGCGGTTTGCTATTGCGGTAATGTCATGTGATTGACAGGTTGTCCCGCCCTTACGTCAGTAAACATGTCATCAGAGAATAGATGCAAGAGGGAAGAAGAGTTATTTTGTTTAAAGATCATGAGGGCTCGTTAATAAAATAAAAAAAATAATGATGTGCATAAATATTCCATAAAAAATTTGAATTGTCAATTTTAACTTCATGGGGACTTTAAGGTTTATGTAGGCTATATGTGTATGTGTTATATATACAGTTACCGTGATACTGATTTCATTAGGGTGAGTAAATGATGACAGAGGTTTCATATTTTGGTGAACTATCCCTTTAATTGGCTCTGCTGGGTTATATTCTGAGACACTTTCTAACGCTTTCTATTGTTCTATTTTTATCAAGGAAAAAATACTCCTGGTTTCAAAGCATTTGGACATGGATGAGTGCATAAATGGTTGAATTCATTTGCAATGGATGCTCTAAGTTCAGTTCTGATATATTCCCCATTTGCAGGTTAAAGAACGTGGTTTCACTCGAGTGCACTCCCTCAACAATGTTAACAGGGCCCTGCAGATCCTTCAGAAGAACAATGTGAGTTAATTGGTTCAACTTGCTGTTTTACTATTCACAGCTTTTGGAATTTCAATGTTTCGGTTGAGTTTTTTTTAATAAATGCAAGACAAAATTATGCAGAAGCAAAATTTACAGTTTGATAAGGTAATGGCAATTATCCATTTCACTAACATAAAAGCTTCTCTGCTTGATAAAACGTAGTGAAACATCCAGACAGCTTGAAAATGTGTTTGAAGATCCAAATAAAAGCCATGTTAGATTCCAAATTATAACGTTCAGTTGAAGTCATTCTCCAGCAAATATCAAACTGTTAATATCAGTGATGTGACTGAAATATCTGATTCTCATCTTGTTTAAAGTCAACATAAAATCAAAACTGACCCTGTTTACGGTCTTAATGCATGTTCCTGGACAAATTATGTGCTGTTAACATTCTTGCATTCAAATCTGCTCCATTTCTAGGTTGATTTGGTGAACATTGGAGGAGCTGACATTGTAGATGGGAATCATAAACTGACCCTCGGGCTCATCTGGAGCATCATTCTCCACTGGCAGGTATGAGAGTTCAATACAGTGAAATCAGACCCACAATCTTTCTGGTTCGCCTTCAAGGGTAGTAGCACACTAAAGGACCTTTATCATCCATTATGTTGGTCCATCAAAGATATTACATGTAGCACGTTTGCTGTGGACTGTCATGTGCTTATCTGTACAGGAACTCGTTTCCTCTGTTTTTTTCTGTTCATCTGATAAGGTGACACTACTGTGGTTTATGTTCAGAGCTGCTCATGTCATCTTCCTTAGGTTTATGTTGGCAGTGGTTACAGCAAGGGCCTGTAAGACTCAGATTGATTCAAAAAGTTACAAAATTACAGTGCTAAATTATTACCATATTACCTATATACCATATTCATGTACCTTGGAATCTATGCCACACTCCATGTATTTCAAAGATTACCATGGTGTTATAATGTAACATGTCCAAAATACATGGCAATACCACGGTAATCTTTGAATACAATACTGTTCAAAAGTTTGCAGTCATTAAGATCTTTTTTACATTGATATAAAGTTACAGTGAAGTAAACAAAAATTAAGTAGAATGGGTATTTTCAACATTGATATTGAGATCAAAATATTGCAGATTTTGAGATGATTTCTGAAGGATCATGTCATACTGAAGACTGAAGTAATGATGCTAGCTTTGTCATCAAAGAAATGAATTACATTTTAAAAATATATTAAAATAGAAAACTGTTTGGTATTTGCATGATATTTGAAGGGATGAAATGTTATTACCAGGTTCAGTACATGTCCAAAGACTATGGTTTTTGAGTGTTATCACATATTCTTGTTTTTACTAAATTGCAATCATAAAGTTAGTCTGTAAATATCAGCTATATTTGTCACTGTTCTGATAAATATGTATACATCCTCTCCTTTTACCGTACAGGTTAAGGATGTGATGAAAGATGTCATGGCAGACTTACAGCAGACTAACAGTGAAAAGATTCTATTAAGTTGGGTCAGACAGTCCACTAAAAACTACAAAGACATCAATGTGGTCAACTTCTCCAGCAGCTGGACGGATGGACTTGCCTTCAATGCTCTCATCCACAGCCACAGGTGCTGTTATTTTATGGGCACTGTTTTGAAAATCCCAGAAATCACTACTTTCACATCTAATGAAGTTTAAAATGAATGTTTTATATTCATTGGTCATAAACTGCGTGGTTGAATACTAGCTTGGCCTGAAGCAATTTTTGAAGCTGATTGTGGCTTATTGTTTTTCTATTTTTCCGTGTAGTTCATTTGGGTAATGAACCAGCTGTTTCGATCTGCTTTTAGCTATTTCAAGCATGTGCACAGAAAAATAATTTATTAACCATCTTATATTAATTACATCATCTGCTGTGTCTCTCTTTTTTTTCTTTCAGGCCAGAGCTGTTTAACTGGAGTGTTGTGGAGCAACAGGATAATGCCATTGAGAGACTGGATCATGCCTTCAACGTTGCGGAGAAGAGTTTAGGCATCGACCGACTGTTGGACCCTGAGGGTATGACCTCCTCCTTTCTTCTTCTTGTTCACATTAGCCTTTGAAGTTGTTCTGAGTAATACAGACATGGCTGTTTCAGTTTAGTTTTTGGATGAGAGGAAATGTCTTGTTACATCAACATCTAAAACAGAATTTCATCACATAATTTATGCCATTGGGGGTTTAACTCCAAGTTGAGCTAGTACCATTTATAACTTGTTCTCTATGTACATATCCAAAGTAAAGAATAATTAAGGCAGAGATCTAATATACAGCATATGTATGATGTTTCTTTCCTATGGATAAGTCCAATGTACACTATAAGTTATATGTACACAGTTTGGTTTCAGTGTTTTTTTTTTTTTTTAAATGAATATTTTTATTCAGAAAAAAACTGTTACACAATTTTCTGTTGAACTTTGTTCAACAAAAAATATTAAGCAGCACAACTATTTTCAACATTGATAACAATTAGAAATGTTGAGCTCCAAATCAGCAAATTAGAGTGATTTCTGAAGGATCAGGTGACCCTGAAGACTGGAGTAGTAATGATACTGAAAATTAAGCTTTGGCATCACAAGAATAAATTACATTTATGACACGTATATTAAAATAGAAAACGGTTGTAACAATTGTTCACAACATTATTGTTTTTACTGCATTTCTGATCAAATATATGCGGCTTTGGTGAGCATAAGACATTTGACATGGATATTTAAAAATCTTATCAACCCAAACCTTTGAAAAGTAGCATGCAAACAATTAATTTATATACATTCTTTTAAATGCGAAGAAAATGTTTGCATGGGTCATCTGCTGCTCACATTTATCTACTGTCTCCTCTAGGAGTTTATTCTGCAATTTAGTCATTTCTTAACTACTTTTCTTCTTCACAGATGTTGCTACAACTCATCCTGATAAGAAATCCATCATTATGTACGTCACCTCCCTGTTCCAAGTGCTGCCCCATGGCGTGAGTAAGGAGGCCATACAAGAGGTGGAGACCCTCCCTTCAGCTACAGTAACCAAGGAGGAGCACTTCCTTTTTCAAACCCAACAGCGTTACTCCCAGCAGGTCAGAGAAACACACACTCAGAGTTTAGAACTGTATGTTGTAATCATAATGCATGGAACCATTATCTCTGGCGCCACATTCGCCTAATATGAAAGCATTAGACTTCTCTGGTTTCAAAAAGGTTTTTAGACGTTCTCAGGATGTAGAATGCACATCTAGCTTGTCAACACACTTTGGCAGCTGACATTGAATTATGTTTTGCAATTTGTGATCTAATTTTGCTGCTCTGCATTCCAACGTCCTCATCGTCCTTCTCACTGCCATATCCAGCTCATCACTCCATCACTCAATTCTCCGCTGTTTCCATCCATCTCTGTTGTTTTTGTTTTGCTTTTTTAATTATTTCTTTTCTTCTGTACCTCTTTTAGATTACAGTCAGTGTGGCCCAGAGTCATGTTCGCAGCCAGTCTCCTTCATATAAGCCTCGATTCAGAAGCTATGCCTTCACTCAAGCTGCCTACGTCAAGACGCCCGAACAACAGAGGAAGTTTCTCACCACACAGGTTTGTGTCTGTCGACTAATGGCTCCTCCTTGTTGCCAGGCATTGCAGCTGTGTCTACAACAACCTTTGACTGGTATCAGTGTTGTCACACTTCACTTGCTAAAGCTTGTCCCAACCAAGTTATTGAGCGAATTTATGATTTTTGCTTGCCGCGCAATAAAACTGACAAAAAAATGCCATAGAGTCACAATGAGGAAGGGACCGAGGGAGGGACTTGTTAGTGGGCTCTTTTGACTTTAAGAATGGAAACAAACCAAACTCAATGGACTAGCATTATGAACACCACTCACATTTTCTTAGGAAAATGTAAAAATCTACTTTATCATGCAGTATTAAAAAATACAAGCATTGTAGGTGAATTTGTGTCCCTGAGATACTTTTATATCCATAAGGCATCTCTGTTTGACTAACTTCATATTTCAACACCCAGCCAACAACCCATTCATTTTTGCCTAATTGACGGAACACTGTAATTTTCAGTATTTGTAATGAAGCTGAAATGAAATAAAACACAAGAATTGGATGAGAAGCTTATGAAGGCTTGCTTAAAAGGTAACTGCGAATTCTGACTTTTTTCCTCACAGTTGCAAGTTTATATCTTGCAGTTCTGACTTTTTTTCTCAGAATTGCAAGATATAAAATCAGAATCGCAAGTTATAAAGTCAGACTTGCAGGATATAAAATTGCAATTGCGAGACATAAACAGCAATATAAACTGCAATATTATAACACTGGTGCAAAACTCATAGGTGGCTGCCAAAGCCTTGCTATGTAGTTGCTAACGTCTTCTGAGTGTTGTTTAGCATATCACTATGGTGTTTTGGGTAGTTGCTAGGAGATTAGTCACTGCAAAGATATTTTGGTATTGAAATTGACACCCCCCTTCAATGTCCCATCAGTTGAAAACTGTTATAGGTTGGTTTGTTTGAATATGAGGCCTCTCACAATCTTCAAATTCAATCTGAAACCACCCTGATTTTATCACAGTCAGCTAGTGCATTTCACTAAAGAACACATACAAGGACGGAGGGTATTTCCCAAAGCAGGAAAAGAAAATTAGATGGCTAACTTTAAAGATCACCCCGCTTTTGAGGATGAAACAGTCAGAAGTACTCTAGGGGCTTCACTGTGTGTGTGTGTGTGTGTGTGTGTGTGTACATGATTAGCCAACCACTCCTACCGCCTCATTGCTAATATGCTCTTTAGGCAAGTCTTGATTTAAAGACAAAAAACTCAATATTTTTATTATTTTTAAATCCATACCATCATCTAATCCATTTGTCTCCTGTCTTTCTGACTGCAGTCTCCAGACAAGCCCGATGAACTGAGACCGTCCCCCAGTCCCCTGCCACAGGGGCTAAATGAGCTGGAAAGCTACCAGAGTGCCCTGGAGGAGGTCCTGACCTGGCTGCTCTCTGCAGAGGATGGCTTGCAAGCACAGCCTCCCATCTCCTCTTTTGTTGAAGAAGTCAAAGAGCAATTTCACACCCATGAGGTAATCTGCCAGTTTGTCTTTTAAAGCTTTGAGGTGAAAGTAGATGAGTGTGTTGATAATTCTGCTGGCCACAGGTGATATTTTATCAATATTGTTTGAGAAATTTTGCAGTATCTTTCACAGTTTGATGTAGCTACTACATTAGAACTATGATTAAGGTTTGATTAGTGTAACTACTAGAATATTTAACTGGATATAGGTTGAAATGTCAAAGGTTAAATTTGTGCTTGCAATTTTAACTATAGCTTCCAGTGCAATCCACAATCATTGTTGCTGCTGTGTTCGGGTCATTTTGAAACGGAGAGGATTTTCCCATGTCCGAAAATGCTAGTTAATGTTATTGCATTGAACTAAAAATTTCTGACTTTACTCACCCAGATGCTAACAACTTCCCATTGAAACACTTGTGATGTTCCCTGTCAAAAATAACCGGCCTACAAAAACCAAATATTGGATTCAATCTCTTTGTCAACTTGTTTTCTTTCAAATACAACCATTTTTGTATTCATTTTTGGAACTGATTGTTTGTAGGCCTCATTGATCTGAGCTTATGTTGGTCAACAATTACCGCCAAGTGAAAATGAATGGGGGAGTTGAAATTCAGAGAAACAATTAGTGTTCAGGAGTGTGTTAATGTTCACATATGTACATTTGGGCTTGCAAAAATAAAGCCCTCAGACACCTGTGCATGTGTGGATACATCCATACTCGTGTATCCATGCACATATACACATACTTTCATGTACACAAACAAACTATTTTGAGCGTCACAGGCTTTCATTTTCACTGAGGTGAACTTTATCTCAAATCAGTGTGGCTCAGATCAATGAGGCCTACGATCAATCAGTTTCAAAAATAAATACAAAACCTGTCTTAACTGAAGAAAACTGAAAGAGAACAAGCTGAAAAAAATATTGAATCCAATATTTGCTGATAAAATACTGCAACGAGTGATTTATTAGCTATTTTTTTGTAGGCCAGTCATATTTGACCAGGAACACCACAAATGTAACTTTTTGCCATTTTGTAATAAATAAAACCATTTCAAAACAAGTTTCCTGGTTAAACATTAAAGCACACTAGTGTGATAAACAGTGCCAATTTTGTTCATATTTTCTGTAAAATTGTATGCTTTTATTCACTCAAAAACGGAGGTGTATATAAGCTCAGATAAATAAGACCTACAATCGGTCAGTTCCAAAAATAAATACAAAACCTGCCCTAACTGAAAGAAAACTGAAAGAGAACAAACAATCAGTCAGTTCCAAAAATAAATACAAAACCTGCCCTAACTGAAAGAAAACTGAAAGAGAACAAGCTGAAAAAAATATTGAATCCAATATTTGGTGTTAAAATACTGCAACGAGTGATTTATTAGCTATTTTTTTGTAGGCCAGTCATATTTGACCAGGAACACCACAAATGTAACTTTTTGCCATTTTGTAATAAATAAAACCATTTCAAAACAAGTTTCCTGGTTAAACATTAAAGCACACTAGTGTGATAAACAGTGCCAATTTTGTTCATATTTTCTGTAAAATTGTATGCTTTTATTCACTCAAAAACTGAGGTGTATATAAGCTCAGATAAATAAGACCTACAATCGGTCAGTTCCAAAAATAAATACAAAACCTGCCCTAACTGAAAGAAAACTGAAAGAGAACAAGCTGAAAAATATATTGAATCCAATATTTGCTGATAAAATACTGCAACGAGTGATTTATTAGCTATTTTTTTGTAGGCCAGTAAAATAAATACAAAACCTGCCCTAACTGAAAGAAAACTGAAAGAGAACAAGCTGAAAAAAATATTGAATCCAATATTTGGTGTTAAAATACTGCAACGAGTGATTTATTAGCTATTTTTTTGTAGGCCAGTCATATTTGACCAGGAACACCACAAATGTAACTTTTTGCCATTTTGTAATAAATAAAACCATTTCAAAACAAGTTTCCTGGTTAAACATTAAAGCACACTAGTGTGATAAACAGTGCCAATTTTGTTCATATTTTCTGTAAAATTGTATGCTTTTATTCACTCAAAAACGGAGGTGTATATAAGCTCAGATAAATAAGACCTACAATCGGTCAGTTCCAAAAATAAATACAAAACCTGCCCTAATTGAAAGAAAACAAGCTGACAAAAAGCACCTATTCCGTCATTATAGGTGAAAAAGAGAACCATAAAATTGGCACTTGTCTTCAAAAGTGGCACCAGAATCACCAGGATCCACAAAGTTTATAATCAGGACCATTCCAAAAGGACAAATGTACAGCCATTATGTTAGTCTACTAGTTCAGAGAAATAATTTAGAGGACTACATCCCTAAAAAAGACAATGTTGTCATGCCCTATGTCTTTTTAGCATCAGCAGACTATACTCGTTCCCCCTAGAGGTGAAGATGTTCTAAAGCTAGCTGTATTTGATGTGATTTCATAAGCTTTAGCTGCCATTGGATTCCTACATAAGCTCCGAGTCTTACGGTGCAACCTTTGCACAAGATTGAAGGGCATACAGAGAAATAAAAATCCAGACTATCTATTTACAGCTCCTATTGAGGCATTAGTTCATTATATAAATGTCTTTAAAAGTTAAGATTATTCAACAATTAAACATTAGTTTTGTCTATTTTAAAAATAAACCGTGGGTAAGTTACTCAAAAAACTTAATTAATCACTAGCTATTAATTACATCTTCAACAGTTTAATTAGATTACTGTACTAATTACCCTAAAAGGTATTGCATTATTTTTTACTAATTACTCTCTAAATCCCATATCAGTCTTGACCAGTTGATCAATACAAGGATCGACATAGAACTGTTTAATTCTTAATTCTTTCGAATAAATAAAATAGAATTGCATAAATTAATCTTGAACTGACTAAAGTATTTAACGGGAGAAGGTTACATTATACATTACAACATACATTTTATCATTAGATGTTACATTTTTGCTGTTGAATCCACTGTTGAATATTGCATTCTTCTAGTCTATACAGTATTTAATGCTATTACATCAGAAGTAGCAGTAATTTAATTACATAAGAAAAACATAAGAGTATTTTTCAAGGGAGAAGTAATTAAGTCTATATTGTCCCATAAATGCACCTCAGTTGACACTTACATCTGATATCTGGTCAATATAAGACTGATATTTTATTTTTGTGTGAGCCGTATAGGAACGGCTATAAATTCAGACAGGTGATTAATTTCTTCAAACTAACTTTGAACCCAAGGGGTGAAGGATACTGTCTGAAAGTTTTAGGACTAAGATGTATTATCCATGAAGTTGTGTGTTGTTATCATTATCCAGATTTGCGTATGCCTGTGTTTACAGTCTCTGAATAAATTCGATTTCTCCATTCATGACAGATGGTAATTATGAGTGTTTCCCCTCAGTTTCATATTCCAACGTCTTTTAGAACGGTTGGTCTGGGAGTCAAAGGATCAAACTGTGCCTTGCGTGGGTGTGAATTGAAAAGTTATCTGGGGACTTTTAATGACTGAAAGAATGGCATAATATAATGACTAAAGGTGTCAAGGATGAAAGCAGATGTGCAGAGGGTTTTAGTGCAAAGAAACATTTAGAAGTTGAGCTCTTGAAACAATTTATTGCTTTGAGCACATTTTTGTTTGTTGATAGTTCTGTTTTAATGGAATCATGATACTCAGTTTTTTTTTGTAGGTTTTAAGAATTTTAGGCCATTTAAAAATAGTAACATTGCTAAATTTTATTCCAATTTGGTAACAATTCTCATTTTTAACTAGTTGCTTATTAGCTGGCTTATTATTATTATTCAAATATTTGCTGTTTATTAATAATTATGAAGCACATATTAATACATTATTCTGCATGATCATATTCTATACCCCTTAATCCTACCCAATACCTAACTTAAATGCTACAACTTCTACCTTACTTACTGTTAGTAAGCAGTAAATTAGGAGTTTGAGGCAAAAGGCATTGTTAATGGTGAATATGTGTTCACTATACTAAAGGGTTACCAAATGTAGTAACACTTTATTTTAGGGTTCAATTCTCGCTTTTAACTAGTTGCTTATTAGCTTGCATATTACCAGTATATTGGTTGTTTATTAGTACTTACAAAGCATTTATTAATACATTATTCTGCATGGAAAAGTAAATCAGGAGTTGAGGAAAAAAGTTGTAGTTCATAGTGAATGTGTTATACTGATATATTGTTAGCAAAAAAAAATAATTTCATACACATTTTATTTTGAACATTAATACATTTGCATAGCAAAAATTGTGGCTGCAGTTTGGTTTCTTGCAAACTTGTTTGTTGACAATTGGACACTTGCAAAGCTAATGGGATCATTGTATTTTGTTTCTTTACATTTTATACATCTTCAGGATATGTTTTCTTGCAATGAAATAATTACTTCATACTTTGTCCCTCAGAGATGTCCATTACACTGTACTTTACTGTACCACTACCCTGTATACATATATGTATATGTGTGTTTGGGTCCAGGGCTACATGGTGGAGTTAACGTCTCACCAGGGCAGCGTGGGCCGGGTTCTGAAAGCAGGAAGTGTGTTGTTATCTGGAGGGCAGCTGACTGATGACGAAGAGAGGGAGGTGCGGGAACAGATGAATCTGCTCAACTCTCGCTGGGAACATCTGCGTGTATCCAGCATGGAGCGACAGAGCAGGTGGTTATGTGTTTGCATGATAAGCCTTTATTTAGACAGAAATAATAACAGAAAAACCAAAACCGATGCAATTTACAAATCCTTATATAACTGAGGTTTTGGAACATTTCTAGGCTACATGAAGTTTTGATGGACCTGCAGCACCAGCAGCTGAAGCAGCTCTCTGATTGGCTGGACACAACGGAAACGAGGATTAAAAGAATGGGTGCACAGCCTTTGGGACCTGAAATTGATGACATAAAGCGTCAAATCGAAGAGCAAAAAGTATGTCCTGGAATTTTTTTGTGGTTAGTTTTAAAGTTTTTAATGTTGTTTATATGTCTATGTGGTGTTTTTACTATGCTTTAGCTCAAGCCATGTGCAAATTCATAAGTCAACTCCACTGCTGAGTATTTTCTCCGTAAAACTGCAGTGAAACCAGCACAGTCTCAAAAAAGCAGTTTGAAATCGCCCCTGTTCTGTTACAAATATGTTTAAACCAGTCTTTAGCATATCATTAACTATGACCGTTCTAAAGCAGGGGGTCTCGAGAAGCCAAGTTATCCCGATATAATTTCGTGTTGATATGAAAAATCGGGTACATTTAGCAAAATATCAGGTGAATTGTGTATATGATGTATATAACAATGTTATGATGGCTATATTCCTTTCTCCACTTACTTTCTAAGTTGTTCAAATTGTTTCTAAGGATACTGATTTTTAGATGGCAGACTGAAATAGCAAACAGGAACATGGTAACACATTATTTGCTGTTTCATAACGTAGTCAAGCAAAAGGCTAATCATATTAATTAGCGTTATGTGTCCAATGTTGTAGAGAGCGATACATATAATGCATTACTATACTGATACATCAACTTGTAGATGACCCTGTATAATTCACAATTCCTCTATAGTTCAAACATGTATGGCTGAATTAATCCAGTTGGTAAACTTGCCGTTGTGCAGCATTTACTACAGTAAAAGTGGCTGAGTGGATCTCTGAGCTTGTGTGATTGAGGGGAGGCGGGGCTATTTGCATATTCATACATCTGCATATACTAAATGAAGCAAGGGTGTAAAATTAAGCTATTTTAAGGCATGAAGCAATTTTTTTGTCTTTTTAAAAAACTTTTAAATATGTCATTTTGATAACCACAGGGGGACTGTAAAATAATAATAATAATAATAATAAAAACAAGTAAAGACATTGTCCCTACAGCTCTTACAGGAAGATCTGGAGCTGGAGCAAGTGAGGGTAAACTCCCTGACTCATATGGTGGTGGTGGTAGATGAGAACAGCGGTGATGGTGCCACCGCAGCCTTGGAGGAAAAACTGCAGGTAAATATTGTTATATTTGCATGCACAACTTGATTTTCCCAGTCTTAGGATCAATATTCTGTCAAACTATCAAAAAACAAGCACTTTCTGTAACTAAGTTTGACTGGTTGATTGGACTAAATAACTGTGTCATAATGTTTTGTTTGCTTTGATCAGTCTTCCATAACACCCCTATGTCACTTACACAGAATCTTGGGGAACGCTGGGCAGCAATCTGCAAATGGACTGAAGAGCGTTGGATCCTCCTTCAAAAGATCCTGCTGTGCTGGCAACATTTCTCTGAGGAGCAGGTACTGAATCCTCCCAGAACGTGCTGGAAAAGCTTTTACAATGCATTTAGCAGCTCTGAAAATGCCTTTTGAATCCTGTCTGTTAAATGACTATAATGAGAGCATGTCTGGGGAAACATAAAGGCTTTGAAGACCTCTTTTCTCAAGAGAATCAGCACGATAACATCACCAGTGCTCAAAAGAAACAGGAAAAGCAGCAGTGCAGAACACGTCTCACAATCTCCTTTTAATCCGCTGTCGTTGTTTTATAGCTGCTGTTTGATTCTTGGCTGACTCAAAAGGAGGAGTTAGTTCAGTCTATCCAAAGAAGTGGCACAAATGACCCAAATGAAGTAGCCGCCAACCTAAGGAAGCTCGCTGTAAGTGGCTACACGTAATCCAAACTCTCTGAAACATTAAAGTCAAAGCTACTTTGCTTGATTTTATCCATCAAGACTTGACGGTTAATAATGCATTTTAATTTTTACATCATTGAATATGCTCCATGACATGTAAAACATCACTTTACAAAAGTAAAATAGATCTTGTATCCCATTAGATGTTGAAATCCTTTTTAATGGGTTTGAAATCAGGCCTTTTAATAATGCAACACAATTTCCAGCTAGCATTAAAATGTGAAAGTTTGTTTCTGCCATGAAATAAAAAAGGTAACTGCGACTTTTTCTCACAATTCTGACCTTTTTTCTCGCAATTGCGAGACATAAACTCATCATTGTGAGTTATAAAGTCAGAATTGCGAGATATAAACAATTCTGAGAAAAAAGTCAGAATTGCGAGCTTATATCATGCAATTCTGACTTTAACACTCGCAACTGCAAGTTTATGTTTCTCAATTCTGTGAATAAAGTCAGAATTGTGAGGTATAAACTCGCAATTGCAGGTTATAAAGTCAGAATTGCGATATATAAACAATTCTGAGAGAAAAGAAAAAATTCGCAATTCTGAATTTATAATACACAATTGCAAGTTTATATCTTGCAATTCTGTGAAAAAAGTTAGAATTGTCATATATAAAGTCAGAATTGTTAGATGCAAACTCACAATTGCAAGAAAAAAAGAAAGAATTGTGAGAAAAAATGTCGCAATTACCTTTTTTTATTTTTTTATTTTCTTATTTTGTGACAGAAACAAGCTACCATATTAAATGGCTGACCTCCCTTGGATTGCTTTTTAAGGTTCTGACTTTAAAACCAGAATGAATTTCATTCCTCAGATATTAAAAGCAGATCTGGAGTTGAAGAGGCAGACCATGGATAAGCTTTGCTCCCTCGTCCAAGATCTGCTGACCAACATTAAGAGCAAAGAGGCCGCTGGGAAACTAGAGGCGAAGCTGGAGAGGTTTGCTCAGCGCTGGGACAAATTGGTACAGTCGCTTCAGCTCACCAGCACCAAGGTGGTTATGCTAATGTCATTCCATTTACTGTGTCTCATCTTTTCCACAATACTGTTCCATCTATTTCTATTTCACTCAAAATTTGATATGGCTTCCTGCATTGCCCTGCCATCACTCAGAATAAATAAACCGCTCTCACTGTATCTCACCCTCTCTCTTTCATGTGCACTCAAGAATCATGTAGACTTCTGTACACTTACACATGCATGTCTTACAACTTTTCTCCCCCTTAGTTTTCAACTATTGTCACCACATCCCAATCGGAGCTCACACACACAACCATGGCAACTGTCACCAAGGTGACCACGAACCAGAAAAAGATGGTGAAGCATACTAAGGAGGGCATGTCTACACCTCCACCTCAGAAGAAGCGACAGATTGTCGTTGATTCAGAACTTAGGAAAAGGTGAGCTTATGGTTTCCTCACTAAATGTGAAGGACAACAGAAATAGGATACTTTGTTGTTTTACAATGTAATATATTTTGTGCGGTTTTTGCTAAAAAATGCACAATTTAATCCTGTGTTGATGGATTTCCTGTTGAAACAAAGTTGATTGTCCATTTTTTTAAATAGCCAATTGGATTTAAATACATCACAGCTATCTACATGATTTTTTCATGAATCATAAAGACAATAGATTGTGCGATTGTGTCTCCCCAAATGAGCGGTTCTAAATTTCCCCTACTCTTAACGTAAGGAAGTATAAATTGAATTTCATTTTTAAAGGAAATGTGCTGAGGAAAGTTGGTACAGTGTTATATATTTGCGCAAATCATTTTACACTGGACTGCATCACAAATGAGGGTCAGTTCAACGCTGGATTTGCGCAAAAGATTAACATGACGGTACATGCTAGTGTCGATTAGTTGAATCAAATTAACTCCTCAAGTTTTGTTCTTGAGTATCTGAAGTATGAGTTGTTAAAGCTCTGCCCTCTTCTGGAAAGAGGACTTGGAGCAGCAGCTCATTTGCATTTAAAGGGACACACACAAAAACGGTGTGTTTTTGCTCACACCCAAACAGGGGCGAATTTGACAAGCTACAATAAATGATGTGTGGGGTATTTTGAGCTGAAACTTCTTTGACACATTCAGGGGACACCAGAGGCTTGTATTACTTATATTGTCTTGTGAAAAGGGGCATATTAAGTCTCCTTTAAATCTGCTAAAAGGGAATTTTGGCAACTTTAAGCAGTACACAACAAATATAAGGCACAAAACTCCAATTTTGGAGAAATTCGTTTCAAAATAATAAACGTTTACCTAGCCATCCGCTTGTCCTTTGTAGGATTGTGGAATAAACATAGATATTTTGAAATTTTGATCTAATGTAATACTTTTGATTTAAGTTTAAAGAATAGCTGAAAATACTTGCGGACAGATCATTCTCTTCAAGTTTACTGTCATAAATCCATGTATTTCTTTACTGTAAATTGCACATGCAATCTTTTGATCACTCAATATAATTTGGTAAGAAAATTGAGTTATTTGTATACAATTTCTGAATGACGCATGTCTAATTTTTGAAAGTTCTGTTCATCTTTGTTGTCTGTCATTACTTTATCACATGACAACTTAAGTGAAATATTACTTTGAAGTGTGTTTATTCATCTAAATAAGATCATGAAAATATCTCATGAAAATCAAGTGAAATTTAGCTTCTTTTTTATTCTTTAATTCTCAAGGGAATTTGTTGTGTAAGGTTGCAGTAAAGGCTTTTTCATCTAAATACGCACGTTTACAGCCTTTATGAGTTTAACTGCACATAAGAGTTTATAAATGATGCTGAAACACAAAGCCTGCAGTGAGTGGAAAATGCTAATCAATGCTAATCAATGCCAACAACATTCAAATGACTAACAAACAAACAAGAATAACTAATTTGTTTTGCTGTTCCCTGCAGATTTGATGTGGACTTCACTGAAATTCACAGTTTTATGACTCGGTCAGAGGCTGTTTTGCAAAATCCAGAGTTCTCAGTTTCCCGTAAGGAAGGCAGTGTGGCAGACCTCTATGAGAAAGTGCTGGTTGGTAATATTGACATGTTCTGTAGTGATTGAAGATATTAGACTGCGAAATGTATTGTTTTACATTAGAATTGCTTTAAGCTTCAAAATAATTTTGAGTGTATGCAAAGTTTCTTTCCTTTGAAAATAATTATAATAATATAATATAATTAAATATAACTATTCAAATATATAATATTATAAGTATATTAAAATTATATAAATTAAGTAAAGTGTAATTAGTTATGTTTTAAAAGTGCAGGTAAACGCAATTTTTTTTTAAATACATAAAGTAATATTTTTTAATAGGTGTTGAATGTGTGTTTACTGAGTGATTCTTTCTGCCATTTTTGAGGCAATTGACAGGGAAAAACCAGAGAAGTTCAGGAAGTTACAAGAAGCCACTCGTTCAGCCCAGGCTTTGGTGGATCAGCTCACTAGCGGTAAAGGGATTATTTTCATATACATGTTAATTTCAATTTAGTTTTCAATCAGTCTTGGATCATTTAAAACTTGCCCTTGTTTTATTGTAAAAAAGAAAACCCAGGGAAATATCTTCCATCATATTTGGAAAGCAATAATCTGCATTTTGCTGCTAATTAAAGCAATAAGATTCTGCATAATGTCAGTTCTATTAATAATAGATAGAGATGTACATCGATGGGACATTTCTTAGCTATTTTGAAAGTCTAAAGCCTTTGGCAGTTTAATTGCCTCAGCAAATGCTGTTTCAATATGCATGAGTCTCATTTGTCCTAATGGATCTTTCTCTCAAGATGGTCAGAATTCCGAGGACATCGAGCAAGCGGCTCAGCAGTTACGCGCTCGATGGGTTGATTTCTGCGCTCTCCTAGCCGAAAGGCTAGCGTGGTTGGCCTACCAGACCAAAGTCCTGGCTTTCTACAGTCTCTTCCAACAACTTGAGCAGGCTGTGGTGACCGCTGAGAACTGGCTCAAGGTCCAATCACCACCCGCGTGTGAGCCAGAACCTCTGAGGATTCAGCTTGAGCGTTGCAGGGTAACCAGCAGTGTCTGTCCTCGTGCATGGGGTCTTGTTCCTCTGTAGATTTGTCTTTCAATGTGTGTCTGTTCTGTGTCCATATACAGGGCACAGTCTGTCTTTTCCTGGGTCTGGCCAGGTAATGCACTTTACCCGCTGCATGTATTCATCTGATCTTATGCAAAAATGCAGTGATGCATTCATGCAGGACATTTGATCATGCCAGACAAGACAAATTACTTTTCTTTTCTTTTCTTGATCTTTTGAGATAAAAGAGCTTGATTTACTTGTAAAACATCATATTACTTTCAGAACTTCCTCCACAATCCTAACTGAATATCCTTCCACATATTTCCAACATTAAGCCCTGGGTATACTTCTTTTTACATACACATTCGAACACACAGCCTTGCAAAGTGTTCTTCACTTGACTTGTACACGTACACAGGCATTCGACGCGCACGCACGAGTTACATTTGTATGCATTCATGTTAGAGTTGTAAAATGAGGGTACTTTCCAACCTCTTCGCACAATCTGCTATCTATAGAGTCCTCCATTGTCGCTGTAGCTTGCATGCGTTCCGGTCTGTTCTTTTTATGTAGGCATTCTTCGACTACCTTGTGATTCGATGCCTCCAGGGCACAGTTGCCACCTTGTGGATAAACTAATTACTGCAAAAAAAATGTAATGCACATGTGCGACCTGCATAGACATGTTTTGATCCCGAAATTCACGTCACACGCTCTGTACGTTGACTTTCGCGTACGCATAAAATGTGAACTATATTTGGGGCGTATAAATAAGCAGATGTTTGTTTTTTTACTTTATTTTTTACCAAGGTCCCTGAAGTTTACACTGTTATTGGCACAAGAAACAACATTATAGGTGGAGAAAATGTACGATATAAAAAAAGTTAACTTCAATTATCTGTTTTGAAAATAACGTCATGTAAAAAAAAAAAAATTATGTCATGGAAACAGTTTTATTTATCTATTTAAAGGGGCCTACTTTTAATTACTTGCATTTTTTAATACACTTTTATTAGTGCCTGAGAAGTTAAATGCTCAGTTATGGGTTCTGGGTTTTGCTGACGGATCCAATAAAATTCCTACTCTGCTTTTTGCTCTACATTGTGACAGGTTCTGAAATAATTCAGTCATTTATGTCAAAAGATCAAGGAAAATCAATTTCAATCAACAATCAGTTTGTGAAATGGCCATTTTTAAGGGGACTCTGGCAGACCTGGCCGGTGAATTTTAGCTGCAGTTAGATTTTATGTAATTTAGCTGTGATTATGGTACCTACATAGGATGATTTCATTGAAAAAAAGGTATATTTTTACTGTCTGATGGCTGTGGACTAATTTCAGTGGGGTAGACGTGGCCTGTTAGATTAATGGATATGATATAACACACCGAGAGACAAGTTGTGTGATTTAAAAAAGTTGAGTGATCAAAGCTCCGCAGGTTTAAAGTCTCTCTTTGTTCATCTGTTCTTACCTCTTTTATCCATGAGTATATCTGTACCTGACAGCTTTCTATATGAACATCTTTCTTGCTTCTGTCTCTTTACCAGATCCTAGTTTCTGTAATGTGTCTTTCAGAAGACACTTGTCTCCCTAAAGACCTTGAGTGTCTGTGATGGTTTGATCATTTGATGTGATTAACCCATTCATTATCTTACTATTCCCCAGCCCAGGTTTACTCATTTAACATTTCACACACACACACACACAGGGTTTCAATATTTCATGTCCACGTGTCTGGGGGAAAAAGAAATCTGAGCCTCTCATAAGGCACCAAGCAGCAATAATGTGATTTGTATAAATTACAATGTTACTATTTTTATTGGATCAATAAAAGTACCATTTTTATTAGAGCTATTTTATTGGCAATTGGGATTTCTCAACAGCATATCATAAATAAGCTTTGTGTGTTTCATTTAAGGAAAGAAGGTGCAATGAAAGAGTTGTGGAGAGAAAATTAAAGCTAAAGATGACATTTTAGGAACTTTTATTGAGTTTTGTCTCAAAACGTCTCCAAAAACATTTGCCTCACAACAAAACAATATTATCTGCATTTGAATTAGCATCGACGCTTTTCACAAGTTATGAGTTCTAAATATTCATGTTTTTTCCCGCTTCAGGTGTTGAGGATGGACAGCAAAAAGATGGGGCCGTTTTTCCTGCCAATAATTGTGCTATTATCATGTAACTTAGTTTAAAATGTTACAAAACCGGTGCTTTATTTCATTTCACAGGATGAGATTGCTCGCCTCTCTGCTCTACAACCACAAGTGGACAAGCTGCATGAACAACTTCAGGAGCTGCGGCAGAAAGAAGAGACGCCCGTTCTCTTTGATGCTGACATATCTGCCTTCCAAGAGCACTACCACAAAGTCCTCGAGGACCTGAGGGCCAGGGAAAGACAGCTTGTTCTGGGTGAGGGATGTCTAGTGCTATGCTATTTGGGTTAACGTTGAGGGAGTTTAAAAGTGGATCACTCACATACTGTACTATGACAGCATTCATAGGATTCAGACTGCAGTGTGGTCTGGTTTGATCATGTTAGCTACTGAGCTGGCAGCATTTTCATAAATCTTTCAAATCAACGAGTGTCTGTACCCAATTTATGCTACACAAGCATCTGAAATTTTCATGGCTTTGTTCTAATTTTTACATACTTTCTGAACTTTGCTGAAGGGTAAGTCGTGTCTAATGAGTTTCTACACAATCCAGAAAGATTCTTAAAACTTGGACAATTCAAGACACCAGCATGTATACACCATATTTATTTTTTTGTTTGCTGATTGTGTGGACAAAATTATGAGAGTTATGCAGAATGGTAAAATTTATTATAACGGAGTTGAGCGTACTTCAGTATTAATGGTAGCTGAAAGTATAATCAAATTATTTAAAGGGGCTATATGTAAGAATTTACATGTATTAATCGCTTTTTTTATCGCTAATGTGTGAACAGCTTGTAACGAAACTTAAAAACGAGACCTTCCTAGGTTGTTATGAAAGCCTGTTGACTGATTTTTATGTAAAGGATTTGGCCTTGGGACGTTTTTGCCAGGAAAATCAAAGGGATGCAATGTTGACACATGCTTTCGAGAACCTTTTATAAAATGTTCAGGATAATGCCGAAAGAGCTATTCTGTACTGTAATGTCAGTGTCATGCAAAGAAAAGGGATTCATTCAAAATATTCTCACATACTCCGATATAGACCATAGTCTCAAATATATTTCATAATCAAACCGTCATAACGGTAGCCTATAATTTTGCCGTTGAATTTCAAAGCTTGTGTTCATATCCCTATGATTGCTACAATCAGATGCTTTCTTAACTGCTGTTTTTTCACTGCTGCAGTTTTAATAGTTTATTTTGCTATTGAGAGGAAAACGTGCAGCACATATTTACAAAACTACATTTCAGGCTGTTTGTTAATAAATAGTATATCGCTGCAAAGGTATTTCTAACTTTTTTACTTCTAAGCCAAAAAGAATGAAAAATAATTCCGCCGTGAGTATATCGGGACCTTGAATCACATTCAGTCTCTTGCACGTGTTATGTGTGCGTGAGCACGAGCACAAGCAATAAGTTGCTGCAGTTTATTTCACTTTAATAACAAGGGTTGCTGAATTCTTCATATAGCCCCTTAAATTATTTGTGAAAAACCAACATGCAAGAAATGGGGCATTTGTTGAAAGTGACATTTTCTGTTTTCTGTTGGGAACTGCAGGACTGATATTGGCAAATATTGTTTTCAGACTTGTTTTGTCTTCTTTTTTGTATTAGTCCAGTCCAGTCTTCCACCAGCACGTTATAAGGATGTAATGGCGGCGCTGCTGGCCTGGCTGCAGCAGTGTGAAAATAAACTAGCCATCCCATCCACAGCAGTGACAGAGTACCCTGTCATGGAGCAGAGACTCAAAGACATCAAGGTTTGATTTTGATTTATGTATTTATTTAGATTTATAATTTGAGTGTTTGAGATTTTCATATAGTGATTAGTGGCACCAAACAAATAGCAAAAATAGTTATTGTTTCAAACAGGTTTCCTAAACATTAGACTACCATTCAAAAGTTTTGGGACAGTATGTTTTAGTTTTTGTTTTGTTTTTTCTCTAAGAAATTAATACTTTTATTCAGCAAGGACTTAAATTGATCAAAAGTGACAGTAAAGACATTATAATGTTACAAAATAAAAATCTATTTCAAATAAATGCTGATTCTAACTTTTAATTCATCAAAGAATCCTGAAAAGTGTTCCACACAAATATTAAGTACCATAACTGTTTTCTACATAAAAATAAAACTAAGAAATTTTTCTTGAGCTCCAAATCAGTATATTAGAATGATTTATAAAGGTTCATGTGACACTGAAGACTGAAAATTCAGCTTTGCATCACAGAAATAAATTACATTTTAAAATCTATTAACATAGAAAATACTTATTTTAAATTGTAATAATATTCCACAATATTACTTTTTGTGCTGTAATTTGGATCAAATAATGCAGCCTTATTGAGCAAAAATCTTACACACCGCAAACTTTGGAATCATAGTGTAAAGTTGTTTACACCTTTAGATGAAATCCGCCTACAAATGGTTTACTTCCAATCAGGCTCAGACTGAATCTGCTGACTTTATTTACATTTTATTTGCTGTTTTTTGGGGGATAAAACCTCCAGAATATAAACCACTCCATTCACGGTAAAATGTATTATAAGTTGCTGAAAGTACTACAAACTTATTTAGTTGCTGAAAGCATTATTAAATCATATAAGATTCCAAGTGTGATCCTCCTGCACATTAAACTGGGATATAAGAAAATATCTGATACTCAAGCAACTGCACACTTCACTGTTAACTAAAGTATTTAGTAGGATCATAAAAAACATAGCCATATAACATTATTGTAATCATAAGTACCATATGTAAATGTTACTTTGCCTTTTTTTTCTTAATATTATTGGTATTATTTGTTAAACATTCATTGTGAATGCCTATTAAAATTGGTAATATTAATAACACGCTTAATAAGCGCTAAAATATTTTGCAGGCAATTCAAGCAGCACAGAAGGAGCATCAGGGTGACGTTGATGACCTCAATAAGATGGTCGAGCAGGTGTTCCAGAAAGCACCTCCTGAGATCTGTCAGAAGTACCGGACCGAGCTGGACAGCGTGATGGTGCGCTGGAGGCGTGTGTCTGAGCAGCTGGAGGAGAACATCCAGAAGCTGCAGGATCACATGACCAAATTACAGCAGTTCCAGGCACGTGCTGAAACAATATGCTGATGAGGCTGTTCCTCAAATTACACTGGCTCTAGTTTCTCTGTAGCAGACACACTTCACCTACGCCACGCTGGATGCTTTCCAAGTAGAATGCACTTGAACGCAGGCCACAGGAGATGTTGGCTGTGTCTCAACACCTAGTCAGCTGCCTACTCAGAGAGCTTACTAGGTTTTGAGCCACATCCTTCCAAGAAGAGTATTTTGTTTAAAATGTTCTTTTTTTAATTTCAGGTGACTATTCTGGGTTCGATAGAATTTAAGCTCAATCGATTGCATTTGTAAATTGTAGAAATTTGTCACTTGGGTTTTTTTTTTTAAGCAAAAATCAAGGTTGCAGTGAGGCACTTACAGTGGAAGTGAATGAGGCCACTTATCGGAGGATTTAAAGGCATAAATGTGAAGCTTGCAATTTTATAAAACACTTTCATTCTTTTGTTACTACTTGTGTGCTATTTGAGCTGTTTATTTTATAAATGACCTTATTTAAGGTCATTTAAGGGTTTAAGGCATTATGTCAACAAAGTTGTAAAATTGGTTATACTGTAACTTTACACAGAAAAGATTAGTACGTTTTTTTTCCCCCTTTAGCTCAAACTGCTAGCACAGCGCTAGCAACACCAAGGTCATGGGTTCAATTCCCAGGCAAAATACCTGATATAATGTAAATGTGTACCTTAAATGCAAGTCAGTTTGGATAAAAGTATCTGCCAAATGAATAAATATAATTGTATGCCACAAGTGCTTTCAGTTGAGGTTAACTTGTGTTGCACCCTGAATATTTGTTTAGTGGAGTTTGTTATATTTAATTAAAGTAGCAACTTCAACTCAAGTGTTTAACCTAAAGTACATTAGAAAAAATAAATTCCTATGGGTTGTTTATCATAAAAACATACCAGGAAATGTAACTGCATATTCTGATAGAGCATCATTTTATCCAATGGTAGAATGACACAAAGACTCTCCAGAAGTGGATGGCAGAGGTGGATGTTTTCCTGAATGAGGAATGGCCAGCTCTGGGAGACGCAGAGGCTTTGGAGAAACAGTTGGAACAGTGCACGGTAAGGACAGTCTTTATTTATTTAGTTTGTGTTCCCAAACTTGGGATGAAGCTTCTGATGCCATACTGAGCTAGAGCAAGATGTGCTAAAATAAAAACAGTGATCCAAAAAACTTACTATTGTGTTTCACAAACATGGCCCCAAAATTAAAATTCAGAGGAGAGTGCTTTTTTATGCAGAGGCAAAGCGTAGCCTAAATGAAAGCATTGGTCTGGAAGAAGAAGAACTGTTTCTCATTAAGATGAAATCTGCAAAAATATGTTGTTGGGAAGCCTGCTAATATAGCCGCAGCGGCGGTTGGATAAGCCGTAAAGCCATTGGGATCTGACTCAGTAAAGACTCTGCCTTCTCTTTTCAGGCAATGGCAGGAAATGATTTTTCATATAACTAGTCGTGAAAACTGTGTCTTAAACATGAAATTACATTTCTCAAATTGCATTTGAATATTTTTGTGCCCTATGGTAAGTTAGCTGTAATAATGGCAATAGCTTTGCTTCCATCTCGTAGAATTGGGTCGGTGCATTGCCATGACCTGGTTTTTAGGATGGCCAAGACTATCTATTTCAAACATTCTGTTTTGATTTGCCAGGCTCTGGTGAATGACATCCACACCGTCCAACCAAGTCTGAATGGCATCAATGAGGTGGGACTGGCCTTGAAGAGGGAAGCTGAGGCACCATTTGCCATCAAAATACAGAAGATGCTTGATGAGCTCAATGCTCAGTGGGAGCTCATTTGCAAACAGGTAATTAACATGCCACATGGGCTTATGGTGCATTATACTAATTAATTACGAAGTGAGGTGCAATTTAGTCATCTTAAAAAGCCCACGCATACCATTTTCGCACCTTGGCAATATCTGAGTGATACTTTTTGATGTTATTAGAGCATTGCCTGCGGTTTCAGGTAGGTGTTAAAACAAAAATGAACTGTTGTTCTTGGTCCTCAGGCTTATGCAAAGAAATCAGCCCTGAAAGGAGGGCTGGACATGACAGTGAGTTTGAGGAAGGAGATGCAGGAAATGCAGGAGTGGATCACTCAGGCGGAGGAAGAGTACCTGGAACGAGACTTCCAGTACAAAACACCTGAGGAGCTTCATAAGGCTGTGGAGGAGCTAAAGGTTTGTTCTTCAGTGGAAAATTTTGTTGCTCAGAAAGCATAAGAGATTTGTCTCTGGTCATTAATGTCTTATGTATGTATGTATGGATGGATGGATGGATGGATGGATGGATGGATGGACAGACAAAACGGTTAGACAGACAGACAGATGGACAATAAAGGGATTAGAAAGAATGACAGATACAGATAGACGAACAAAAAGGTTAGAACAACAGATAGACGGACAGATAAAACAGACAGACAGGTAGATAGAACGGATTGACAGACAGACAGACGGATAAAATGGTTTAGATAGATAGAACGGATAGAAAGACAGAAATTTTAATTAATCACGCAAGGTGATTTACTAAGGTTTGCGCTCATCAATTTACTGGTATTTGCGCCATTATTTACCGCCCTCAAAAATAAATGTCTTAGACCAGGCGCTAATTTGACCTGCTCTTGGTAGATTGCATTGGTCATTATGGAACCTTACATTCCCTAGGCGCTTTTTTGGAATTGCATTCTCACGCTAATTTGCCCTTTTTGGTAAATCTGGCCCTTAATTTCTACAATGAACTGAATATTAGTTGAAAAATTGTCAATTTTGGCATTTTTAATTGTTGGATAATGTAGGACCATCGAGGTGGACCAAGCCAAAATCAACTTTTTAAGAGGGAGACAGACACTGTTTTTCTACTTTTCATGCTCTGTTCATTTTATGTTCGATAATAGCTTATCTAACATTTCTAATCTCACTAGAGAACATGGGATTTGGGCCTTTATTTCTTTTAAGAACAGTCAAGGGACACCAGTTTGTACCCCATTCATTGAAAGTGCCAAGACAGCAAAGTTTAAAGAAAAGTAAAACGAACATGTTTTACTGAGGAAAAGAGTGTCAGAAACTCCCCAGACAGTTTTCATGATAGCAGAACACTGACACCTAGACAACTGAGATATGTTCATTTCCTAACAAGTGCAATGCTTTTCACCTCTGTGTGATCCTGTTGCTTTGTGCTTTTTATGAAGTAAATGGGGCAGATTTTCGCTTAACTTCCCAAGTTCAACAGTGAACAGCAGGGATCTTTCTGTCTTGTATTCTCTCTGCTCCAGTGCCAAGTTTAGCTTAGCATTGCAAACAGAGGCTTAAGAGAATGCTGATGTTCCCTAACCTAGGTGGAAACATCTGAATGCTCTCATAATCTCCTCTCCTCTCTCCCACTCAGCGGGCTCAAGAGGAAGTCCATCAAAAGGAAACAAAGGTGAAGCTACTGACAGATAAAGTCACCAATTTCATCTCAAAGGCTCCTCCTGTGGCCCATGATGCCCTGAAGGCAGAATTGGATGTTTTGACTTCTAACTACCAGCGACTGTGCAGCCGACTCGATGGAAAATGCAAGACTTTAGAGGTGAGCTTGATATTGTGCCAGTGATGGGGTTGCGCTCGGGAGTCAGATAGTGGCCAGTTCATTGACATTTATTCATTTGGCAGACACTTTCATCCAAAGCAACTTAAAGTCCTTTTAAGGTTTATATTTTATCAGTGTGTGTGTGTGTGTGTGTGCATTCCCTGGGAATCAGTCCCGTGACTTTGATGTTGCTTGCACTAGGCTCTTTCAGTTCAAACCACTAACGTGGTTCTTCTAACCTTTTATCAAATTCTGGCCCAATGTGATATGTTTGATTAACTACACGTGTCCGTCGATTTCTCTTGGCTGTTGTAGGAGGTGTGGGCATGCTGGTGTGAGCTGCTATCTTATTTGGATTTGGAGAATGCCTGGATGGACCTACTGGAGAAGAAACTTGATGAAACAGAAAGCCTTCAAGGAGGTGTAGAGGAAATAGAAGAAGCTTTGACTGTGAGTGTTTAAAATCTTTGAGATGAACTTCAGAGATAAAATTAGACTGTTTACTAATACAGGCAGCATTTTATGTTATGAAGTTATGATATTAAAGAAATATAGTTTTTGATCTGTTCCTTACAGTTCCTGTTGGGGAAAGTAATGCGTTTCAATATTGCGTTACTCCCTAAAAAGTAACTAATTGTTACTTTTTATATAATACGTTGCATTACTTTTGCGTTACTTTTTCTCACCTGTGCTGGGCTTGCTTGTTTTTTTGGTCAATGTAAAGGCCCTTTCACACAAATAGGGAAATGAATAAGCCTCAGGTTGAAGGAAATGCCAATTTACGCCTGTACAGTAGAGGGTGCAGTTCAAACAAACCTTTAGCTGTGTTGCCATTCTGGATTAAAGAGGAATAGGACACGGGAGAAGAAAGTTCAACACAATTTTTTTTTCTAAATCTAAAGTAATTTTTGCTTATTAGTATGATTGCATTAGATCATTGAAGGTCAGCAGCAAAGACATTGGTTAATAAAGTGAGATTAAATACATAGAATTGTATGTAAAGTATATATGTGTAATTTAATATAGTTATTTATTGCAGGTTTGCTTAAAATTCTGAGATTGCATTTCACTGTTTTTATTCGTTTTGAGAAATACTGAACGTTTTCTTGCGAATGAGATGAATAAATGCATGTTCACAATTAGTGTAGAACTACAATAACCATCATGTTCACACAGTATGCACAACGCCTCTGGGACAGGAGAGCTGCCAGTCAATAAAAGTGAAAAAAGAACTTGTTACCTACTTGAAAAAGTAACTTGGGCATTTTGTTGTAAATTGAAAAAGTAACGTGTTACTTTACTAGTTACCTTGAATAAGTAATCCGATACTTAGCCCAACACTAGTCCTCACTTGAGGATATCATATGGCTTCAGAACTTTATAGTTCTTCAGAATACCGTGCACGATTCATATGACCTGTTTGTTCTTTTTACTGCTCGTCAGCCTGTGGTCACCGTGAACCGCCGTTGTTGTTAAAAGAGCTGCGAAAATAAATTTCCTTTTGTGTCACACTGGAAAAATAAGACCATATAGATCTAGAATGACATGAGGGTGAGTAAATGATAACACAATTTTCATTTTGGGTTAGAGTTTGACTTGGAAAGGTCACTCTGTCCCCGAGGAAAATTGTGTTGTTAAGAGGTTGTTCTTTTATATTGGAGGAGACTGACTTAAATGCCATTCTCATTGGAGGTTCCACTTTATCTCAGATGTTTGTCAGATGATTATTGAAATCTCTTCTGAAATTCTAGTGCAGGGTTTATAGGGGTTTGTGGGTTGTGAGTTTCCCTAATTGGGGGAACTGCAGGGAGTTTGTGAGTTGAAGAAATAATAAAACAAATCTGAAATCACTATATAGTTTGCATTTAGATTTAAACATTGAGACAGTTTTCATATGAGATGAAATGTCAAACCGCAGTTCAAATTGCATTCACAATGGCCTACATAACAAATTTATTTTAATAAAATTAATATAAAGAAATGAGGCTACACAATTAATCAAAATAAAACTGAAATCACAAATAGTTTATATATAATTTTACGTATAGAATAAACGCGATTTAATTTTTTGGTCAACGTGTGCAGCCCTATAGATCGTTTAAAAAAAAAAATCCTCTGGGTTTGTAAAAGGGACTGCAGGGATGTCATGTGTTGATGAAAATAATTAAATCAAATAGAATTGTTTTAAAAAAATGGGGCCCGCATAATTAAGCAAAATAAAAATGAAATTATGATATAGTCTGTGTATAGTTTTAGATATATGGATATAGTTTTCATATGAGATTAAATGTCATATTGCAGACATCAGAGAACCCATGAACATGCAAATGTTTGTTAAATTATTTAAATATTAACCTAAATTCGACTAAATATTTTTTACATCAAACGGTTTGGCTAACAAAAAAAGTTTGGGAACCCCTGCTGTAGACAAGGGCTCTTTTACTCAGGAGACTGAGAAATTGAGAAATAGACTTTAGCAAAACATTTAGTGATTTAGCAGACACTTCTATATAAAACTACTTGAAAAATGAGGAAAGCTACCAGGATTTTTTTTTTTTTATTTGCTACCTAGGAGAATATTTGAGATATTTAATAGATCTCATTTGTGTTTTTTTTTTTTCTTTCCTATGAGCTAATACATGCACTGAAAAAATGGTGATACCAAAAATGTAATCTTGCATCATCACCATGGCAAGCATCTTTTATTGAGTTTTATGTTGAAAACGTCATCTAAATGATTGGTTTCTCATTCCCTCCAGTCCTTAGACACAATGATTAGAGAGCATCCTGAATATAACCGCAACCAGATCCGTGAATTAGCCCAAACCCTCATGGATGGCAGAGTCCTCGATGAGCTCATACACAATAAAGTGGAGGACTACAACACACGCTGGGATGAACTAATGCAAAGGGTAAGAACTTAAAATGATTCAGTTTTACTGCTGCAGCTGAAAACGTAAGTATATTCATTGGATTGGATTTTCTCATACATTTTCTCATGTCAATAACAGGCTTTACAAAGGCGACAGCAGCTGGAGAAGAGCCTGCAGTGGGCCCAGGAGAACGACAAAACCCTGCGCCTCATTCAGGACTCTCTGAACACCACTGACCGACATTTGACTGCTTACATAGCAGATGGAATAGATGCTGCACAGATACCTCAGGAGGCACAGGTATTCATATTGCCTCACATATGGGACAAACATTATTTATTTATTTATTTATCATTTATCCATCTATGTATCTCTCGATCTGTTTTGTCTGTGTGTCTGCCATTTTGTTTATCTATCTATCTATCTATCTGTCTATCTGTTTGTCCTTCCATCCGTCTGTCTGTCTGTCTATCTAGTAGTCAAAAAATGTAAGGATATCAATGATCACAATATTATTTCATTTAACAGAAAATTCAGACTGAGCTGAATGGTCATGAGATGACTCTGGATGACATGAAGAAAAAGGCTGTTGAGGCTGACGCATCCGAGAAAGTGATTGGAGAGATTGATGCGACATATGTAAGAGTCACAGATCATATACGTTCAAGTAGCTTCGTTTTTATCACATTGCTAGATCCTTCATGCATGAATTCATTCATCAAAGAAAAAGTAATCAAATACCTGTTAACAAATGGCTGTTTTTGTGTGTCTGTTCAGGATAAACTATTGCAAGTGAAGGGCAAGTTCCGGCTTTTCCAAAAGCCAGCCAACTTTGATCAGAGGTTGAGGGAATGTGAGCGAGTGCTAGAGGAGGTGAAAGGGAAGCTGGGAGTGCTGAGTGTTCGGAGTGTGGAGCAGGAGGTCGTACAGTCACAGTTGGAGCAGTGCATGGTGGGTAATATAGGGTGCTAGGTGATTTTTAATATTTTTAAGAATACATCAATTGTTAATGCATGTAATGTTGTTAAGATTAACTGATTGATTACCTTATAATGTATGAAATATGTTCTAATTTTATGCATTTCTCTATTTAATTTTAGTTTTTGATTAGTCATAAGTTGCTGTTTAGTTTTTGTCATGCAGCAGTATCTCATTTATGGGGAGTTTTAACACATTTTCTATTTCCCCCATATAGAAGTTCTATAAGAATCTGAGTGAAGTGAAATCGGAGGTGGAGACTGTAATAAAGACAGGAAGACAGATTGTGCAGAAGCAGCAGACAGAGCAACCCAAGGAGCTGGACGACAGGCTGACAGCTCTCAAATTTGCATACAATGATTTGGGTTCACAGGTAAGGGAGGATGAATGTTGTACAGTATCAATTTGAAGACCTACTCATTGCGTATTGTTGCTATTTTTATAGATTATTAACAGTACTATTCAAAGGTTTGGGCTCAGTAAGATTTTTTTTTTTTAAAGAAATTGTTACTTTGATGAAGTGGTATGTGTGAGTACTATCTTTGAAATCATATTGATAGTTTCCATTCATACTGAACACCAGTTGGCTGATTTCCCTTCACAGTCACCTCCAACTCATCCATTTAGAAAACATATTTACATACAGTAGTGGATTAAAATGTCTCAGAAATGTTTTCCATCAACCTTTTGAGTTATCAGTGATCATCTCATTTGTCTATGTGCAGGTAACAGAAGGAAAGCAGGAATTGGAGAAGATTTTAAAGTTATTAAGGAAGTTTAGGAAGGAGGTAAACAGTCTGACAGAATGGCTGGCAACTACTGATGAGGAACTGACACGCCGGTCTTCGGTGGAAGGGATGCCAAGGGATTTGGATGCAGAGTTGGCTTGGGCCAAGGTGAATGAATGCACAACTGGTGTAATTTCAACAGCATTGTTTACATCTAAAAGAGTTCACTGGCCATTAATGGAATAGTTCAAAAAAAATGACCTCCATGTTCTTCCAAACCCACTAGTATGGAAGTTTGTTTCCACCACTAAATAAAAAAATTTAAAAGGAATTGCGACTTTTTATCTCACAATTTCTCAATTGTGAGAAAAAGTCAAAATTGCAACTTTAGCGAATTGTGTCATTTTTTTTTCTCTCAGAATTGAAAAAGAATCAAAATTCTGACTTTATGACATGCAATTGCGAGAATTATTAGATATAAACTCGCAATTCTGAGAAACTCTCTTTTTTCCCCTCACAATTGGACCTTGTAACACGCAATAACAAGTTTATATCTCGCAATTCTGAGGAAAAAAGTCAGAACTGTGAGATAAAGTCACAATTATCTTTTTATTAATTTTTATTTCATAGCAGAAACAAGAATCCGTGCATTATTCTTTCTTTAGCGGAACACACATTTAGATGGTTTTTAAAAATGTTTATGCTGTGGTTTTCCATACAATGAAAGCATACAGTAAATAAATAAACTTTTTGTCATTTTTGAGTGAACTATTCCTTTTAACTTGGTGAAAAATCTTAAACCAGCCGTGCTGCTTTGTTTTCAAGAAGGAGTGTGTTTTAAAAAAAAAAAAGACATATTACTTGACATTTGAAATGAAAAACTCAAAAACAACCGATTAAAACATCATCTTCTCCACCCAGGCGACGCAGGAGGACACTGAGCGTCATAAGCCACAGCTGAAACTAGTGAGGGAGTTGGCAGAGACCCTGAAGGGTTTACTTCGTAGCCAGGAGAACCTTATTGATGACAAGGTCAGTCTGCTCAACTGCAACTGGATCGCAGTGACGTCACGGAGCGAGCAGTGGCTGAAACTCCTGCTGGTGAGCAACCGTTCATAGCAACCGTATGACCCTGTTCTGAGTCATTTCATTTCAGGCAAAATATTTCTTTTACTAAATATGCCCCACAAGGCTAAATTCATTTCCTTTCAATTTCACATCTCCATATTGTTCCGTTAAGTCCAGACGGCGATTTCTGGGGGCGGCAATGATGTTATGAAACTGTTAAGCACATTTATCTCCTGTTCTTCTTTATTACCTTTTCTACAACTTGCTTTCCCCCATCATTTACCTCATCTTTTATGTCTTATGACCACATTTTCTTCTTGTTCTGCTTTGTAAATAACTCTATAATTATCTTGGGGACATTACATCAACAGATGAGGCTTGGCCTTGAGGGTATAATGAAACGATTAAAGTAATAGTTCACCCAAAAATGAAAATTCTTTCATTGTTTTCTAACCCACTTGTCATTCTAAGTCTGTAATACTTAACTTCCATGTTACTCAACCAATTAGAAAGTCTGAAGATTTTGCTCTTTTCCATGCAGTTGAAGAGAGGCTTGTTTTCAAGCTGTTCTCTAAGTCTTTTGAAGTTTTTTTTCTGTTGTTTTTATCATAAAAGTTTGCAAAAGCATCATGAAATTGGTCCGTGCGACTTCGCACTGTATTTCAATAGAGTTATTACCAATGTCGGGGGTAAATGCATTACAAGTTACAATGAGTTTCGTAATCTGATTACTTTTTCAAGTAACTAGTAAAGTAGCACATTACTTTTAAATTTACAACAAAATATCTGAGTTAATTTTTCAAGTAAGTAATGCAAGTTACTTTGTTTTCCCATGTTTTGACTGACAGCTCCCTTGTCTCCATGTTGAGAGACATCAAGGGTAAGTGCAGAGGTGTTGTGTGCAAACTTGACGGTTATTGTAGTTCTAGGCTAAATGTGAGCTAACACTAGTTACTACTAAGAAGGGCATGGAAAAATGTTGTTCTTTTCTGTCCAGCATCAGAAAGTAAGTCATACAGGCTTGGAAACAATACAACAGTGAATATATAATGACAGAATGTTCATTTTGGGGTGAATTATTCCTTTAATTCAATATGAAATTTCAAAACCCTGTTTCTGAACATGTTTCCTTGTGCTATCCACATAAGCCAAATGTAATTCTCCATCTGTCATGCAGGATTATCAGAGTCAAATGAAAACACTTGAGCAGAACATTTCTCAGATCAACACCTGGATGGATCGTGCTGAAGGAACGCTGGATGAGATGAACAGCCAGGGCTGTGTTGAGCACGTCATAAAGGTCTTCAGTAGCACATGACAGATACTCAGAATGAGCTATTGCACTTTACAACCAACTGTTCTCTATTATTGAGGACTAGAGATTCGTTTGTGCAGCCATACTTTTGCATCAAATTAAAAAAGCAGTTATCCATCTTTCTACGGTGCTAATGTTTTGATGCATCATTAATTGGAAGCAATTTGCAGCAAATAAAACTCTAGATTAGGCCATTTGGGAGAACAAAGACAGACAGACAGAAAAAAAAAAGAAGAAGAAAAAAAAAAAATATATATATATATATATATATATATATATATATATATATATATATATATATATATATTTATGAATTGATCATTTCTATTATCATCTATGAAGTAAATATAATTATCTTTTATATCATACTACCAAAATATTTATATCTGTACATTTTGAAGTTTTAGAAAGTTTACATCTACACATGAATGATATATATATTTTTTTAAATATGTATTTTTGAGTGAAACAAGATATTGAACAGAAAAATGTAGTGCAGACCTAGTTTTTTTTCTTCCAACAACTGGGAATTGATTAAATATATATATATATATATAGTATATGTATTCAAAATGTAGTACACGTAATTGATGTGTTCTTTTTTTCTGGGTCTTATTTCAGGGTTTGCGCATTGAGCTGGAGGAGATGAAGGGGAAGGTTGAAGCGGTGCAGGTTCTGGCGGATGATCTTATAAAGAACAGAGGGGAACATTGTAAAGCACAGGTGAAACCGAAGCTGGAACAGCTCAACCAGCGCTTCGACATCGTCTCAAAGAGGATTTTAATGGGACAGGTAGTCTTATGAAAAGCTGTATGTCTGCTATATGTATGCATAAATATACGCAAATATAGGACCATGGTTAATTTGAATCTAGTTTCTCTCCCTTTGTTGATCTGAAGATCATCAATGATATTGTCTTCTTATACTTGCTGTCATATACTTTCATACTTTTTATATATTTTTGATCATATTTTTTCCAGGCCTCCTCTCAAGAGTTAGACGAGTACCACAGACAGGCTAACATATGGCTGCAGGTGCTGGACGAGGAGATTAAATTAGGTGAAAGTCTAAAAGAGGATGATTTCCTGGAGGATGCGGTAAGAAAATACTCTCAGCTGTTTCTTTGGCTAAAATTAATTTCAGTCATTGGAACCGCACTGGCAGAAAAAGGCTGAAACAGCCTCCGAGCTTTAGCGTAAAGATCTCATGACAAGAAAGATAATGAGTTTCAGGGAATGGATCTGGTTCATGAGTAACAAATGCTGGCACAGTATATCATTGCATTGCTTGGCTGCAAATTGTCATACAGGCAGAGACGGACAGAGACAGAAAGACGGACATTTTTCTTTGCTTGTTCTTTCTCAGGGCATAGATGAGGATGCTCTAAATGAACTGTTCTTAAAAGGAGAAAATCTCCTCAAGAGAACTCCTTCCGGGGAGAAAAGAGAGGCCGTCCGTGAGAAACACAACCTTCTCCATGACAAATATGACACTCTAAAGGTAATTATTGAGTGTGCTGACACATACGCAATCAAGTACTCATTTTATTCGTGTAAAGCCATGAGAATGCATTTACATTCATGTCATTGAATTTAAATGTGTGTTCTTTAAGTTCAAACCAAGGACAGCTGCATCAAATATAATATAACTGGCCATACTATTTAATTTTGAAGTAATGCAAATGCACTTAGATGTCAGGTTACAATACATTACAAAAAATCATTTCAGTGTTAAAAAAAAAAAAAGCTTTTTTAAAACAAGATGCATATACTATAAATTAATATAATACATTTAATTTTTTTCCTATGGCAAGTACATTCTTGATTCTATGTGATTTCATATAGGATATAAGGCATGTTCCTGAATCAGTCCATAATTGGTCCTGAAACAACAGCCATATCATCACCATCAATCAGATTTTAGGGGTAGATATTTGAAATATTTCTAGTAAAAACTAATAAAATAGTGAGGTCAGTGTATCTCCTGTATTATGATTCAAGTTTGAGACAAATTCAAAACTGAAACAAGGGTGAAGTCACAGTAGGTTAGAAATATGGTCAAAACTTAAGGTTAAAAATTGGGCCAGTTTCTAGGGCAGTTACTATCAACCTATGGAGGGTTTGGTGTGTTGAACTTTGCTAAATCATGTTTTGCTTGGTGACAATCATGTGGACATACTGTATAATTGTTAATGTATAAATGTATTGTATGTAGTGAGACTTAATATGTTCATTCTGCATTCATAGAATCTAAGAGCCCTGAGAAAGAAGAAGGCACTTGCTCTTGCCCCGCAGTGGTATCAGTTCTGTAAGAAAACAGATGACATGATGCAGTGGCTGGACAAAATCGAGAAGACCCTAGCAGAGCTTCCAGATCCTCCTGAGGACCGAGAGTGAAAGTGAGAGCCAAAGTGTCTTTACTGAGTACACTACCAGTCTTAATTAATATTAACATTCTTATATTTTAGCTTCTTCAAAATTGCTTTTTCAAAGTTCTCCTCACCAGGGATGTTTTTAAACAGTATAGAGGCTTACTATGTTTTTATGAGTTCCTTTGCTTCCATCTTAACAAGTTGAAGAATATTTTAGGACTGTACACTAAAATTGGATGTTCCCCATCAGGCAGTTGGTTCTGAGATTGAACATCAACGTCCAAAGTTGGAGGACTTGCGTGGACTGGGCCGTGTGCTTTCAGAGGGCGGAGCTGCCAAGCTAGTGGAGCCCCGCCTCCTCCCAGTCAATAAACGCTGGGCGGAGCTGGACGTTAAATTCACTCAAGTGCGCCACAAAAGTGTAAGTCTGCTCTTACTGGTTAAAAAAAGTCAATAATGGTAGAAAAAAAGGAAATGTTAAAACTGCATATTTTGAATATTGAAGTATTGGGGAAAATTGTCTCTGGTAAAATAATTACAATTACACTGTAATGATTGTAGCCCCTAAAGGGACATGGAGGGGAAAACAAAACATGGGATGGGTGTAAAAATGAATTGTAAATGCTTCTGTGTTCTCTTGCAAATGTTTTGCTCTCCCCCATAGAAACTTTGTGTACACTCTCAAAAAAATGTTTTGCGTTCCCCTGAACTTTGCGTTCCGCTGAACTTTGCACACACTCTTAAAATGTTTCTCAAGGGAACACAAATGTGTTGCAAGCCAAGTTTCTTGAATTAACGGGAAAACTTTTGAAAGCAGTGAAATATGTATTTTTTTCCTCTCATCTCATAGTTTTTCCATCGTCATGTTGCTTTAGGGATTCTGTAGTAAAGGACAGTCTTTAATGAGGGATTGAAAAAAAAATGAGTTGAGTGTTTTGAATGTCTATAAAGTGTTGTTTTTTTCTTAAACATTATTCTTTTCCTTCTGTTTATTGCTCTTGATTGCACATCAACCTGTTATTTCATCAAAGTAAAATAGTCAAATTGAATGAGAGGCATTGTTCTTCATCCTTGTATGTGCAGGATCTGCAGTTTTTGCTGCAGTGTATCGCTGAAAACGAGGCTCTGCTGAACTCTCCAGAGCGCTGGTCTGCAGCATTCATCAACTTTCCTCAACAAGAGAAGTGCCTTAAGGTTGTATCATAAACCATGTCTCATTTCTACAAATGATTTTATTAGCCGATGCGTTTTGGTTTCCATGAGTTGATTCAATCTGTTTTTGAATTCCTCATTATCTGTACATTACCACAATTTGTTTCACTCACACCACTGAAACAGCATAAAAAAATGATGTAAATGCTTTAATTTGTTGTCACATGTGATTCAGGAGGTTAAAGTTAATCTGGATAAACTTGAGAGTCCAGTGACTGAGGCTTTGGGCAGGGGAGCCTCTCTTCCAGAAGAGAGTTTACTGGTCCAACTGCTCAGAGCCAACTGGGAAAACCTTAAAAAGCTGTATCATGACAGACTCACGTAAGGATGAATGGCATCACACTGTTGTAATTTGCCTTCTCACTTCAAGAAGTCAATAGCAAAATAGTGTGTTATTCAATCTGTGACTTGTTCAGGTGTGTTTGTCTTTGTATGAACTTGAAGGATATTCTAAGGTTATTCTACATCTGGCTCAATTCACTTTGCTTGAGAAAGCATATCTATTACAGAAACATGAATGTGCTACTGTATGTGTATGCATAAGAATATGATATTTACTTTTTTGCTAACGAGTGTTATTTTAGTATTTATAGCATTTATCACTATTTTGAATTAGTTTTAGTAATATTATGTGCTTTTGTAAATGTATTAATATTATAAGATCAATATTTTAAATTTTCATTTGTTTTTAGCTAATATTTATATTTTACTTCATCTTTATTTCAAATAACGAAAACTATTTTTATCATTTTAATTATAGAAAATACTAACAGATTAAGTTTAGAATGCTACCTACTTGTTATAAGTAGATGAGTCATACTAAATGAGCTTTCAAATAGTCCAAATAAAAGTGAGATTGTTTTTAAGTGCTTTATAACTAAATAATATGTCCACATTAACTTTTTACTCTAACAAATTTTGCTGTTTAAATTAGAATATTGATTTTTATTGTCAGAACATTCTCTGTCTTTACTCTCTGACTCACAATGTTTCATGTTTTGTTTGTCTACTTGTGCTGCTGTCCAGACGCCTTGAAAAATCGAAGAAATTCAGCGTAGAGCTCAAAACACTTGACGATTGGCTCTCAGATGCTGAGAAGATGATTGTGAAGTATGAACAAGACCCCATAAATAATAGAGAGCACCTCAAGGTAAACATAAATTTGATCATTTAATTATAATAATATGTACAAATTACATTGTGTATAATACTAAATAAATAATACAATATTTTAAAATTAGCTGATTTTATATTCAGCCCATGGCCATCCAAGATTCTCTCCTCAGCCGAAGAGAAATTAAGGAAAACATTCCAGGATTTTTCTCCATCTTATGCAAGTGAATAGTGCCCAATGCAGACCATTTTTGACTTTACAATATCTATGTTTAGGCAGCTTCAGAGAGCTCTACACGACCCCTCCAACCAATAATCTTCTCTAGCAAAACGATCCATCATTTTCAGAAAAATAACTACTTTTTAACTACAAATGCTTGCCTTGGTGCAGCTCTGCATTGCGCATTTACAAGATTTTTGAGTTCACGTCCTCTCAAGTAACATATGCATGGGAATGGGAATGGGCTACATTGGGCACCATTTACTTTCATTAGATGAAGAAAAAAAATCCTGTAATCTTCGGCTGAGGAAAGAAAGTCATATACATCTTGGATGGCCTTGGGGTGAGTTTTATTTTTGGGTGAACTATTCCTTAAAGAATACTGTTAATAATGATGATCAAGAATAGGAATCATTATATACAAGCTTCTTAGAAAGTATTACCAGATTTTTTTCTGGCAATACAGTAAGTATGTAATATTAGAGAAGGATTAGTTCTCATGATAGATTAGTTTTCAGACCATCTATACTGCGACATTCTACTTTCCCAGGAGCTCCAGGGAGAGTTGGAGAAACAGGAAGCTGCAGTGAAGGGGCTCAATGCTCTTGGGACAGATTTGAATCCACAATGCAATAAGGACGACAGGGACCACATTAAACAGCAGCTCGCCTCCATCAACTCCCGCTGGGCCAAAGTGTCCAACCAGCTTGCTGAGATCAAGAGACGGTAAGTGAAAATTCAGGACATATTAATGCAGGCAGTTTGTGAGAGAGCTGCGCACGTTTGAATATCTTAGCATAATTCAATTTGAGCAGCAAACACCTACATAATTGCCCTCTTTTGTCCTTATTTTGAAGGGATGCATTAATATGGCTGTTGTGTGTTTTAGGTCTGCCGGGGCAAAAGTTGTTCTTGCCGAGTTAAATGAAGACATGGGGGAGTTTCAGTCCTGGCTGGATGATGCAGAGGCTGTGGCTGCACTTCCTGTAGAAGCAGGTCACAAGGAGCAGCTCACTGCAACATTAGAAAAAGTGAAGGTAAAAATCAGTTGCTTCAAAAGATGCCATTACACGTGGGGGGGGACATAGATTTTAGCTCCGTATTAAAATTAAAATTAAAATTCTCCCATGGGGCAAATCACCAAAAATGAGTCACAAAGAGGAGCAGATAATTAATATGTGTGTGTGAAAATCTTCAGGCCCGGGTGGAGGAACTGCCGAGCAGAAAGCAAACCCTTCATCAGATCAACAGCAAGGGCTCATCTCTCCCATCTGATAAAGTCAAACCTTTGGAGAAACATCTGAAGGTTATTAACATGCGATGGGCCAAGGTAATTCAAATCATTTTCCTTCTCTACTACTTGATCTTACTGGCCAATTAAATTCAATGATTTTGTGACCTGGGCGTGATTAGTGCAAGTATCATTTATTTTAACAGCCTAATGAGGACATTATCATTGAATAGTGAGATCATAGATCATGTAATCATAGATATTTACAAAAAATAGCTAGAATAATAGCATAAGGTAAACACTTTTCTTTTTTTTCTTTTTTTTTTGCTTTATATTTTTACAAAGGCTACATTTAAATTACCACCATGTTAATGTTACATTTTAAAATTAATATATTAATTTGAAAAGTGTATATGTCCACTCAAAGATGTGCAAGGTGAGTGAGTATTTTAAAAGCCTACACAAAACGTTTCCGCTTTCTTCTATGTCATGTTAAATTTGTATATAATACCTAGGCTTGCTTATCGGCTTGTCATGCTAATATAAACGAATAACCATACCTTAATGTGCTGACTTATGTGGACAAACGTTATTTGAGTAAATCTGTTTATAATAGGCTATGAGGTTGATTTGAGTAAATATCCGACGCATGTATCCGACTTATTTTTAGTGGTATTCAGTATGGGATTTGACTGTTCATGGATTAAGTAGTCTAATAGAAATGGATTGCATATACAGACTGTCTCCGGGGGACGGAGGTTAGACTAGTCGTTTCAAAATTTCTGTTTAAACATTAATGAAATAAGTTGTTGCGCACAACCCGGTCTCACAGCAGTTCGTACTTCTTTTGTGAGGTGGCTAATTCTGTATTAATTCGAGTGAGGTCGTACGAATTTGTAGGATTCTTGCTAAATCGTTGCCCAATTCATTTGAATTCGTACGAATGAGCTACCCCTATCCCTGCCACTAAACCTACCCATCACGGTAGGTAAATCGTAAATATTGTTGCAGACCACATACACCCCTTCATGACAATCGTGTTCCCTGTTGGAAGTGGCCTCTTTCAGCAGGATGTTGCTACGCTGCACGCCTTGTTCAGGAATGGTTTGAGGAACATAATGAAGAGTTCAAAGTGTTGTCCTGGGCTCCAGATTCCCCAGATCTCAAATGAGAATCTCTGTGTTATTTTGTTATTACAGTGAAATTCATCATTTTAATCGATCCTTTTTAAAACCTTACTGGGTTATTTTTTATTATTATTATTATTAATATTTTTTTTATTTTTATTTTTTAAGCAATGCAAAAATCCTAATCCTAATTATGTATAAAAAAATCTTTATGAAAAATAGTATTTCTTATTTTATTTATTCTGTTCTAATGTTTTTTTTTATATATATCTCAATATCTCTTCTGATTTTGGGGTAAAAAATGACCTGTACATTTTCTAAGCAGGTTTTATAAGATTCCCCCCTGCAGTGATTTATTGAAAAGAACTCTAAAATGTTTCTTTCTCTCCTCCAAAGGTGTCCACTGATCTTCCTGAGAAGCAGAGACAAATCGAGGATCTCTTGACGGATTTGTCTTTGTACCAGGAACAGCTCTCCAAGCTCTCAATTTGGGCTTCCACTACAAAGAATCAGCTTGAGCAGTCCCCTACTGCAGTAGACCCAAAGGTAATTTCACAGACGTGAGTGAGCAGAGAATAACCCCTGTAGATCACAGTCTTGATGTTTAAGATTACTGTTGTCTGTCTTATTTCAACTTTATTCTATAATAGCTGTGGGTGGTGTAGTGGTAAAAGTTTGCTCGCAACCATCACGTTGTTGATTTGATCACTACTAGAAGCAAACAAGTTGTAAATTCATTCACAAACAAGGTGTTCAAAGATTAGAAGAAGTCTAATGTGACCTTTTTAATGACCCATTGCTTTGCCAGTCAAAGTCTCTAAAATGTGTACAAAGAGAGTCTTTCAGACGACATAAGCAGTCTTTCTTAGCATCTCACCATCTGCTTCATAGTTTCATCTGCAGCCATCAAGGCACAGGTTTCGCTTCCCGAGACATGGAACTAATAGGTTCAAGAAATCTTTGTTCTTTCAGTTAATGAACTTATTAAAAAATCAGAACGTTTGTACTTATGTGATTTTGAATTGTTTGTGGCTGTTTCGCTCTGATTCTGCTGTGCTCAACTAATTATGATTTGCACACCGCTGCATGCTATCACTTATACTGTAGTTTTTATCAAAACCAAATCTTGTTTCTTGTTAGTGGTGCTTGTCAAGGCAAGTAAAACTATTACTATAGCTCCTTTTCATTGCCATTCATAGAGACCTTAGGAATGCTAAGGGGTTAAGGGTATTCCAAAACCATATATATAAAAGAAAGAATATAAATCATAAATATAAATCCAAAAAATTATGCTTTGTTCAAAGTAACTAAAGCCTATTTTTTTTTTACTTCTTACCCTGCTCTTTCCATGACATGATGTAAAAATCTCATTCTGATTTTTTTCTGTAATATAAAAATATATATTATTTAACTTTTAAAGCATTTATACATTTAATTTATGATTATTTAAATGAAATATACTGTATTACAGTGCTAAGAATACAATGGCTATAACCTCTGAGAATAAAAAGGCTTAAAATTAAAATGCCCAGATGCTTTACTGAGAATTTAGTGGTAAATATAAAATAATAATAATAATAATAAAAAGGTTTAAATTCTTTATTCAAAATAAAATTATTCTTTTTTTCCTGATTTTGGGGTGAAATGTGACCTGGACAATTCTTTTTTTTATTTTCATGTTTATGTTCAAATAGCTATAGACAGAGCTAGATTACTCCTTTAATGATGGTTTGTTGTGAATTTCTTTTTCTTATTTTATGTTGTGTAGATCGAGGATGATGTAAAGGAAAAGAAACCTGCAGTGGAAGCCATTTTGGCAAAAGAGAGACCTCCATGCCAACCAGAGAAGGTGTTTAATCGACCACAATGTCATTAGATATGATCTCAGAAACACTATGACTATGATATTAGATTACTCTGCACACTTCCTAGTAGAATCTACCATCACTGTACTCTAATGCAATATATCAGACTATATCAGTCTATCAGCTTTATGACATGCAATTTTATTTAATATAATTGCCCTGGATTGATGCATTCCAGGGGCAGTTTGATGGCCTCAGTGCAGATTGGACATCCATTCAAGTTCTCCTTAAAGAGTGGCGAGACAAATGTCAGCTCGCAGGTAGGATATCATGTAATGATCATGATGAGTGAAGCTATAATAATATGCTATTAAAATTCATGAACATCTCATGTTGCTTATGTGATGTTAGACCTCTGAAAATGTGAACAAAAGATCACTTTTTACTTTCCAGCTGTAACTTTGACTGGTAGTGCAGCAGGAGATGCAGCCCTTGATAAATTCAATAAATCCTGGACGGAGCTTGATGATTGGCTTGCGCTTTTGGATCACATGGTCCAGACTCAGAGAGTAATGGTCGGAGATCTTGACGAGATCAACGACATGACGGTGAAACTCAAGGTCAGATAGTTTCATCATCTTGCAGCTTTTATTCCATGTCCACAGTAAAATACTTTGTTTACTGTCTTGCAGTGGCTGTATTCTCTTTAGTTTCTCCCTAAAGTCTACATAAAATGTTAGTCGACAGGGCACCAAATACAATTTAGTTTTATATAACCATTTTCCACCCTTTCTCTGACTGCATGTTAATGACCTCTGTTATAATTGGCTAGCCTCTTTGCATTTGAAATGAGCAGCAGAAATTTATCATTCGTTATTCATTCACAGAAAATACTGTTAAATTGATTTGCAAAAATTATGAAAGATTGCATTTTAAGTCTTAAAGGCACAGTAGCAACAAAGACTGTTTATTTAATGTAACGGTCAGAGGTAAGTTGGAATTGGTATAGAAGAAATGTAATCTTATTATGCTAATTTATAAATATATATACAATTGTATGTATGTAAGTATACATTTTAGTGTGAATTACATTTATTGAATTAATTAAATTGTGGATATAATATAATATTATGTGGGCTAACATAATTAGAAAACATTACAATATGACTGACATGACACCAGAAGATGCCACAAAACCCAGCCTGTAGTAAAGGACTCTGTGTTGTTACTATCTAACAGTCAACACTGCAAGACATGGAGCAAAGATGCCCACAGCTGAACAAACAAATCACTGCGGCTCAGAACCTGAAGAACAAAACCAATAACCCTGAGACACGGGCAACCATTACAGAACGCAGTGAGTCCGCTTTGAATCCGACCATATCCATATCCTCTTTCAATGATACTCTTTATTTGTGGTGATATGGGGGTGTCAACATTGTAGCAGCTTGGTCTCTAAAATAATGCAGAAATTAAACAATGACTGTTGCCAAGGACTGTGGCTTACCAAGGTCATATCACTATAAGACAGCACTACTGAACACATACAACAGTATGTTGTAAGGCAAAAAGTGCATATAAAATTGTATTTGGCTAAGAGAGTCAATTAAGCAAGGGTTGGTTGGTTTGATTTATTGATTGATTGTAAATCATTTTTATTCCCATATGTCCATTATATTAACTAAGATTAAGCCATTTTTCATAATTGTTCCTTAAAAATGTTCTGTCTTTTATTTCAAGTTGAAAAATTACAGGCACATTGGGAGGATTCCCACACCAAACTGATGGACAGGGTCATTCAACTGCAGAACATGTATAAGGACTCCAGCGATTGGCTGGAGGCCAGAAAAAGTGTGGAGCCCCTCATTAAGAAAGCCAATGAAAAACTAGAAAGCTGGAAGAAAGTTTCTCACAGTGTTGATGATTTAAAAGGCCAAAATGCAGATGTCAAGGTAATGTAAAATAAATACGATATCTATTTCATGACTAAGAAACTGAAATAAACCGATCAGTGTGCTTGAATTCCTTGGAAGATCTTCAGGTGAAGGCATGTGATTTGACTACTACAAATAAATGCTATATTGTTATATTGCAGCAACTTTCTAAGGATATACAGCAGTGCCAAGCTCACATGAATGTCACCAATGAACTGGCAAACAAACTACTGACCCTTTATGCAGATGATGACACAAGCAAAGTTAAACAAATGACTGAGAGCATGAATCTGGCTTGGGCCAACATCAAAAAGCGGTGAGCTTCTGTTTAAATCTTTGATTTTTCAGTGTCACCAACCAGTAGAATGGCATATTTTCAATAAAGGAATTATATAGCATGAAAATAATGCACTTCTGACACAGTGAGGGTGCATAAGAGGTCATTTCAAGTGCTTTTTAAGGTGCAATTGCTTTCAGGAGAATTCTGGGCCACTTAAGATCCTGTGGCTTGCAGCATTTGTTACCAGCAAATTTAATAGTCCAATAATAGCATTTATGTAATATTGAAGTATATTAAGGTGCTAATTTAACAACTTACTTTCTGTATAACAATGAAGTCATTACCCTTTTTAGTGTAGGGGACAAGGAGGCAGATCTGGAAGCTGGACTACGGCAATTACAGCATTTCTACTTGGACCTGGAAAAATTCCTCAATTGGCTCACTGAGGCAGAAACCACAGCCAATGTCTTACAAGATGCCACATTTAAGGAGGGACTTCTGGAAAACCCTGCCACTGTGCGGCATTTATTTGGGCAATGGCAGGTATGTAAGCAGTATTTCCGTGCATATGCAACAGCAGTTTCCCCTCCTCTTTTAAAGCATGTTCTCAGCTCTAATTATGCTCAACCAGTGCAGCTTATATTTTAATACTGTTTTCTGGTACAGTTTTCAAAAGGTTTTCCTCTTATTTGAAGGAAAGATCCTTTTCAGTGAGGTCTGGGGAGTTATATTTCTCTGTAGTTCATATTTACCGTAGAGTTCCTCAGGGCTCTATTTTGGGGCCTGTTATGTTTTCTTTATTTTTGCTGCCCTCAGGTCTTGTCTTTAAAAGGCACGGTATCATCTTTATGCAGATGATATTCAGATTAACTTGCCTATTAAATCTGGGGGATCAACTTCTCATTCATCTTTGTTATCATGTCTTGAGGAGGTGAAGTGCTGGTTAGAGCAAAATCTTCTCCAGCTAAATGCGACTAAATCTGAAGCTATTATTTTTGGCCCAAATCAGGTTGACAGTGACATAAAAGATGTTTTTGGTCCATCGTCAACGAATGTGCAGCCCCAGATAAGGAATCTGGGTGTAATCTTTGACTCATCCTTACCATTTGCTGATCAGATTAAGTGTGTGGTTCCTTTTTTTTCAGTTGAGGACTATTGCAAAAATTATATCTTTTTTGGAAAAGCTGCACTGACTTCTGGTTAAATATCAGATTCATTACAAGGTGTTTCGCTATGTGTATAAAGCTGTCCATGGTCTGACCCCAGAATATAGTTGCAGTAGTTTATAGTTGTTTTCAATTTTTAGGGCTTTTAGGAAATAAGCATTACAATGAAATGACTGGAAAATAAAAAATGTTAAACTCCGTTCTCATTATTAGCTCTTTGGAGTTTAAGTGTTATTTATTAGGAAGGATGATGAAACTGACGGGTCCATTGTCCAGGTCGCCCGCTGTTCGCTGGTATGGGAGATATGTGCGTTTGGCAACAGTGCAGAGATGCAGTTAAATATGAAGAGGCAGACAAAGACGTGGGCTATAAAGAGAAGCCTCTGTTCTCCCAGAAAACCATCTCTGACCCAGTCCTCGCTCGCAGTGCCCACTCTCGCCTCAAACAACAGGGCCAGTGTGCCTCTGCCACTGGCATTCTGCAGCTCGTTTCACATCGCATGTAGACACATGGTCGCAGAATACATTTTCTCGCGCTTATCCTCACGTTGTCCCTTTCTCCCTGGTTTTTGCCTCGCGTCAGACACGTCCACATGGTTGGGAATTAAAGGATTGTCGCTGTCGACAGTCAGACGGACTGTTTTCGATTCATTTGATGTCGCTCATTCACTGGATATGTTGCACAGGAAGACATATCATGTTAAGGTTTGATCTTCACTGTCAGCTTCACAGTTGCTTTGTGACTTTGGATTTGTTTGGCTTGCATCATGACTTTGAATGAAATTGGTTTATGACATCTCAAACTATTGGAACAAGCTCAGAAAAACATGAAAATTGTTGGTTTATCTATTCTAAACTAATGCAAAAATCTTTTACTTTTTTTGTATTTGAATATATCATTACATTTGTTGTGATTTGTGAAATGTTTTAAGAGAAATTCCATTTATACCACATGAATTTTTAATTATTGTTGAAAATATGTTGAAATATGAATGCTAAAATAAAAAAATTCAATATGTAATTTATGAAAGTAGTGATAACATTAGAAACTATTACTGACTTTTTTTTTCTTGAATTCAATATTAAGATTAAGAAAATTAATGATAAAATTATTCAAATTAAATTTAAATGATATTTTATTCATGGTTTTTATAATGAACTCAAACTAAAACCTTTTTAACTGAAATACAATAGACATCAACTGAAATAAAATATAAATACTTTATTAATATTAAAATAAATATATTTCAAAAATAAATATTTATTTCAGCTATTCAAAGCAACATTTCTCATTTTCATTTAGTTTGAACTTAATGTTCTAAAATATCTAAAACAAAAAAAAACATTTAACAATAATAAAACTTTTTAATTAATTAATAAAACTGAAAAAATTTAATTAAAAAGAAAAAACGATTTATGTTATGATGTTATGGTATATGTTATATTATATTGCAAGTGATGCTGTTAATAATAATTAGGCAAAACATGTTCCAAAACTATATCATGTCATCATGTACATAGTAGATGTAATTAATATGTCTGTGATCTCCTTTAATTGTCGCAGGATCTCCAAGCAGAGATTGATGCCCACGGGGAGATGTACCATTCATTAGATGAAAACGGACAGCGTATTGTATCATCTCTTGAGGGGACGGACAATGCAGTGGTGCTACAAAAGCGGCTTGACGACATGGGACAGCGGTGGCATGAGTTGTGTAACAAAGTTATGAGTATAAGGTAAGACCAATTAATCATCTATGTTTAACCTGGGGGGAATTCACGCTGAGCAGAAATGGGCTTTGAAAAATAATGTGATCATATACGAGCCCCAGGCCTGTGTAATACTATATGCAGATCATTTCAATTATTTGACTTTATATTTAAAGTATAAGCCTGCATAATTTTTAGTGTTGCCTGCTAGAACATTACTCAAACTTAGGCTTGAGAAATTTATCTATCTGTCTGTCTAACCGTTTTATCTATCCATCTGTCTATCTACCCGTCTGTCTGTTTTATCCGTCCGTCCATCTGTTGTTCTAACCTTTTTGTCAGTCAGTCTATCTATATCTGTCTGTCTGTCTTTCTATCCAATCGTTTTATCGTCCATCCATCTGTCTGTCTAACCATTTTGTCTGTCTGTCGTTCTATCTAACCGTTTTTATCTATCTACCTACCTACCTACCTAATAAAAATAAAATATATTTACATTCACATAGAAACACACTAAAACACCTTAGGTAGCACATAGCAACACCTTGGCAACTAACCAGCAACTGCATTTTGCAGCACTCCTATTTTCAGAAAATGTAAAAATCTTTTAATTTTGCTTTCAAGTCTGCAATTTTGTCCAGTTAATGAAGCAGAATCTGTAATACTTTCACATAATGTCTTAATTCATGATGTTTGAATGCAAATTTGAGTGCTTTTACACCTAAGAAGAAACTTTTACAGCTACGTTTTTCTTGATGGGGGGAAAAGGCTGCTAAAAGCTTTTTTAATGTTCATGCATATTCAAATACAGAATTTAATGATTTCTCAAATCTCCACCTTTATCTAGCACTTACTTTGTTAAATTCAACTGTGGTATGACAGTATAGTGCTCTCTGGTGGTCTTTGTGGTTTAACACTTGGCAGTATCACATCTTACCATCCATACGACTTTTCTTTAGGCCATATCTGGATGCAGGTGTGGATCAGTGGAAACACATGCACATGTCCTTACAAGAGCTGCTCAACTGGCTGCAGTTGAAGAGGGAAGAGCTAGAACAGCAGAAACCAGTAGGGGGAGACGTGCCGACCGTGCACCAACAACTCCTCACGCACAAGGTGAGTCTAGGACGCATTCCTATTCGCCCCTCACTGAAAGCATGAAGAATGACGTTCAAGATGTGATTAATGCATTCTATCTTTCGTTGCGCCCAAGTGTGATCATTATCAGAGTCTGTTCTTGTTAAATATTTAAACAGATGGAGATGATATCTTGCGTAGGAGAGGTGCAAAGTCCCTTGTCTCTTTGCATGGTTGTGTGGACCAATTAACATCTGCTGATGGCCATCAGCTGTCAGGGGCCGCAGAAAACAGGATGCGGTCGTAGAGTAGTTAGTGTAGGGGAGCTCAGTGAGCGTGTTGCCTGTGACAGCTGAGTCACTCTGTCGCACTCTACAGGTGCAGTTAACTGGGAAGTAAACTGGCATGTGTGTAGGAGCTGCAAAGTAAGTCTCAGCAGAAATGTAATTGAACAAAGTTTTTGCAAACTACTAGATAAATTGACATTGCTGTGCTATGTTTAAGCATTGGACTGAGAAAACCTCAATGTTCTTTTTCACTCAAACCTAGAAATAAACTAAATTCAATAATTCAATTCAATCCACATTCATTTGTATACTTTTCGCAAAACATATAGTTTTAAAAGCAGCTTTACAGAAAATGCATCTGTCGTCAGGTGACTGTCAAAGTAATGTCCATATTGGAGAAACGTATAGTTCTATGATAATACAAATCATGCAGTTGATTTTAGCAAAAACAATCAGCACGTTAAAACAATGATTACATGTTATGATAATGCTTACAATATAAGAAAAATGTTGCCGTTCTCTATATAAGCATATTTGTTGCAATATAATGCTTTATGATGCATCCATCCATCATAAATATAATCCAAATGGCTCCAGGGGGTTAATAAAGGACTTCTGATGTGAAGTGATGGGTTTTTGTAAGAATAATATCCATATTTAAAACTTAATAAAGTAAAATAAATAGCTTCCCAGCTCGCCTTGAGCTAAATGAGTAATTCCCTGACGTGATGTATGGTGTAGGACGTGGGAGTATCGTAAGCTTTGACATCTCTCGCGGTTTAAACAAACATGGCCGGGCAACAAACTTAACCTCCTTGAAATCCTCTGACATTTCTCTTTAAAATTTCTTGTTTTAGACTTCTAATTCATGACCAGGGTTTTCTTTTGCTCTTTCCTCTGAGCTTCCGTGTTCGTCATTGCATCATGCGGCGGGTCAGAGGTTAGTCTTCCACTGCAAATCAATGTGTGCGGTCATCTGCCGGAAGCTAGTTATTTTACTTTATAACGTTTTAAACATGGATGTTTTTCTTACAAAACCCCTTCGCTTCCTTTCAGAAGAAAACTTTTTGTTTTCTAATTTTGTTATAGATTTTTTGATTGTTTTTGATTTTAGTACATCAAATTAAAATTGCTTCAGCTAGTTGCCAATTGAACATTTCGGAAGTTGAAGTTGAACTTTTTCATCTGATATTTGTATTTTATTTGATTTCAGCTTTATATTAATTACGGAAACTGATTTTAGTTTTTTGGGAAGAGGTGTCTGTGTTATTTTAGGTTTTCAGAAGGAATTATGCAATCGTAATGATGTAAATGCAGTCACAAAATTAGTACTGATCAGTTTGTGTGTGCGCTGAAAATAGCTGAAAAACAGTGAGCAGTAAAACATTCAGACCAGGAGCACTAGAAAATGCATACAAGCAATGTAACAGTTCTGTGTTAATTGCATTAGGTTGCACTGACATTTGTGAATCCACTACATTCTATAATGAGTCTTATTTGCATAGGAAAGAGGCATGTTTGCCCAGGAAAGAATGACAATGGCTTGATTTAAATATGCATGAGGATGCAATATACCAGAAAAAAAATAGCACCTGGTTAAGTTTGACAGCAGGGGGGTGTACAGTATGTGAATAAAATGCAGGTTTTCACAGAGTTTTGGCATATGTGCTAAAATTGCACAAATGTTCACCCCTCATTGTGACATTTAGTACTGTTGGTAGCAAGTCTTTGTGCTTTCATAGGTCTTCAGAAGGGAGTTGAGTGCCAAAGAACCTGTAATCAATGGAACACTTGACAATGCTAAAACCTTCCTGGCTGAGATGCCTCGTGAGGGTCTGAAACAGAGGCCTGGACAAAAGGGTGGGAAGTCTTCTGCATTTACACATATGCCCAATACAATAACTTAAAGACGCTATAACCTGTATTTCACTTTATGTGGTGCTCAGATGTAAGTCCTGAGGAGAGGGTTCAAAATGTGGGGCGCATATTGCGTAAAGAAGTGGAGGATGTAACGGTTCGATGGAAAAATGTGGGTGCAGCTGCTGTTGACTGGCAGCAACAACTGGAATTGGCCATGGAGAGGCTGTTGGAACTGCAGGACGCCCAAGATCAGTTGGACTTCAAGCTAAGGCAGGCTGAGACCGTGAAGAATTCTTGGAAGCCTGTTGGGGAGCTACTTGTAGATGATTTGCAAAACCACATAGACCGAGTAAAGGTCGGTATCCTCTTATTCCTTATAAAAAAAGCTTTTTCGGACAAGTTCAATGGCTATACACCATGGAGTAGCATGCTTGTTTCTACCATGGTATATATGTTTAATCTTCAAGCCTGTTGGCCAAAAGACATTAAGGTTTTGTGTTTTTTCCAGGCGTTCCAGGAAGAGATAGCTCCCATTCAGGATAATGTAAATCAGGTCAATCAGCTGGCCTCCACATTTAGACCACCAGACATTCAGCTCTCTCCAGACAACCTAAGGAGAATCGATGACCTCAACATGAGATGGAGGCTTCTGCAGGTATGGCCTTTTAATTAAAAGTCAACTTTTTTGCAACTTTAACTTCCAAAGTATACATATTATTCAAGTGAAATGACCATGTTTAACGAGAAATGCAGAACTTGATTTGATTTGTTGGGAATTGATTGGCCATTCCATACCAGAATGGAGCGAGAATGCCAAAACAGTGCTTAAATAGTTATTTGGCTGTTGGTGTGAAACATTGGCTTGCCTAGACTTAAAGGATAGTTCACACAAAAATGTAAATTCTGTCATCATTTACTCACCCTCGAGTTGTTCCAAACCCATACGACTTTCGTTCATCTTCGGAACACAAATTAAGATTTTTTGAATGAAATCTGAGAGATTTCTGTCCCTCTATTGACAGTCTACGCAACTACCACCTGGATGCTTCACAATGTTTATAAAGAGACTAGATCCATATGAATATGGACCGTATTATAAACTAATTCATATGAATCGAGCGGTTTAGTCCAAACACGATCGCTTTATATGAAGAACAGATTTAAATTAACATTTTTAACATATAAACATTCATCAATGCTCAAATCATGCTTGCTTGATGTGTGATTTGCAATGAGGTTCATTCTCGCATGTCAACCATGTGTGGTTGAGCTTATGCGTATGTTTGCTGCTCAATATTTATGTGAATAAAAGCCTAAATTAAATCTGTTCATCCTATAAAAAGATCCAGTCTCTTCAGAAAATTTGCTCTAAACCTCTCAATTCTTATGGATTAGTTTAATGATCTCTTTATGAACTTTTTGAAGCATCAAAGTGTCAGTTGCAATGGAGGTGTCTTTGGCTGTCATTGGAGGGACAGAAAAAAAGTGTAATCATTTGTGCTCTTAAGATGAAGGATAGTCTTGCTCACTTGAAAGTGAGTAATTAATAACAGAATTTTCATTTTTGGATGAACTATCCCTTTAATGTCATCAGCAATAAGAACAGTTGTTTTAATTAAAGATTACAAAGACAAACTAGTAATCATATGTAATAGTTTAATTGTTCACTTTAATATAACATTAATTGTTTGTAAGGCAAATCAGTTAATAGATTTAGCTCCTGAAACAAAACAAAAAAAATACAGTTCAATCTTTGAAAAGTTGTAGAAAAGTGTACATGTCAGCAATAGATGCAACAAGCAGATCACAGAAATGATCTGTCCTTCAAAGATTTGACAAAGGACACAGAAAGGCATTATTTAATAAAAAGAAGTAGACAGAAACATAAAAACAATCATGATGAAACATTCTGCGCATTTACAGAATAAGTTTCTTTGAAATTGTTTTATTAACCATTGCTGGGAAGTGTTTCCTTCTTTCCCCAGTGTTGTTGTTTTTAACCTAAACTAATCATGTTTTTCTGTTATTTGAAATAAAGCCAAAATATATCATACTACACTATATTATATACTATATTTTTTCTACTATATGTATATATATATGTATAAAGAAAAATGATGGCTACTAACTGAAATAAAAGAAAATTAGTTATTTTTAATATAAAAAAATATATGACCGTGACAAAAGCACACAACACAATTCATTATATTAAACTAAAGTTAATGTGAAAATTGAAAATATAAATAAAAGCTCATTCAAAATGTTAGTAAATGATATAATGGTATATAAATAATATTAATCTTTACAGCCATTTATTCCTGTTCCTTTCGCCTCTTCTGTGTTTTTTAAGGTCTCCATTGAGGAACATCTGACCCATCTGACCACGGCCTACAAGGACTTGGGGCCCCAGTCTCAGAATTTCCTGCATGGTGAGTTTGTATTTGTGGTTCTGTTTAGCAGTATTATGAATATTTTAATGACAAAACATTGTACTTATGTGAATAATAAACTAATCCTGTGTATTTCATGATGTCTTACTGAACTGTTTAGTCGTTTACTGTACATAAAATGTGTCTTGAACCAAATGAATATTGAATAGAAAGAGCTTTGAAATCAAGGTAACATGAATGGGTTTTCTTTTTTGCACACAGCATCTGTTGAAAGCCCTCTTGAACGCTCTATTTCGCCCAACAATGTCCCCTACTATATCAAGTAAGTCTTCCCAAACTCAACCCACATGTTGATGTCAGGCACATTCAAGGTCCACACTGAATTAACAAATTGAATTTCAACACTATGAAAGCTCCCAGACTAAGAAATATATCACAGCTGGCGGCAGACTACCAAAGAAAAGTGATTTTCCATGACCTTTTTCCGAACAGAGATATCACCCTGGAAAATTTGAGCAGAATAATCTGAGATGATAAATTAGGTTCTGCCAATGCATGTAGCGGCATGCATCACATAAACTGGGAACTTCTGCACACAGATGATGGAGTGAGTTTCAGAAATACTTTGCTTCATATTAAACCGGGATATTTGCCAGTTTCCATTTAACTGTTCTATACATACGAAAAAGTGCAAATAAATAGTTTACATTCATGATAGCCAGTCATCTTTTTGTGTTTGTAACAAGCGATACACAATGAGGGCAGTTACAAAACAGTTCAATAGGCTAAACAAAATAGAGACATATGCAACTACCTGTGATTGAAAGATATTGCAAATTGCAATTTTTTTTTATTCTACCTTTTTTAATTCTTGCTTCTTGCCATGTAAAAATGATTTGTCAAAGCTTCTATATGGCAAGTATATTGAATTTCATGACAAAGGAATCTTGTCTAAGGTCAGAAATATACCCATGTTAAAATGCCAATGTTTAAACCATGCATTTATTTGAATATAAGTTAGTTGTGAGTTATTCAATGAACATTCTATGTATATATGTATATATACACATACATACACACACACACACACGCACAATTTAACTCTTGACACATAAATGCGATTTGGCAAAGGCTGCGATTATTTAATGTGCAGCTTGTCAGAGCTGTACCACTCTGTGATCAGTATTAAATGCTTCTCCATCTGAAAGAGGGCGCTCTTGCGTAGACACTCAGAAAATGCCCTGCCGCAGAAGAAGATAACATGCACCATATGGCTGTAGCTGAATAAACAGAAGATTGAAATGCTCTGATTGATTAAACATGACTAATAGACAAACGATGTTTGTCAAATGTTGTCTTTTGTTGCTTTTTCAAATGTACATTACAAGCAACTCAAACTCGCAGTGCCTTAAGATAGATTAGCATTTGGAGCCATACTTCATTGACAGGCTTATCATAAAAAAATAATCGCAGACTTTGGGATTTCATTATCGAAATAAGAATCACAATTCGATCACAATAAGATTTCACAATGGAAGCGAGAATTGCGCTCAAGTTCAATGTTATTTTCCGTATCGTGTGATAAATCGTGCAGCCCTACCATATTTCTAAATGATGTTCAGTAAATGAGCTTATTTAAAAATAAACATTTTTTATGGCATCACTGTAAAAACTCCCTTTTGGAACCTTTGTTTAAAAGTGTCTAATACATAGGTATTTATTGCACTGCCATAAATCAATAGGATCCTGTCCAAAAAATGATTAAGGTATGATGTTCATTTACTGAAGTGGTTTTCCTTTTCTTTCATTTTACTGTAGCCCTGTAGAGTAGGCAAAACAGTTTGATATCCCAAACAGTGGGTGGGTATATTAGGCTAATGTAAATAAATTACTGAACAAATTACTACCAAAAAACAAACAAAAAACGTAGCATCCCCAACAAACAAATAAGAGATTACGGACATATAAAAGTAAAACATATACATTTTAATAACATGTTAAATCAAACAGTAAGAAATATTTGTTTTCAGTACTTTTTAGCAGGGTTGTGGAGTAGGGGGGCATACATTTGCCTATAGGGCCTCCAAATGTTTGACAGTAATAGAATTGAAAGTTTTTAACTTTTTAGCCAAAAACTCTACTTGCTTGAATAAATGCTTAGAGCACATATCACTAATGAAATCATGATTAAAAGACTTTTGAACAACCCACTGTGATAAGTGATAAATTCTGTTTTTCTTTTGATATTGTGGTAACAATTTTGACGTTCTACAAAATAACTCAGTGTAACAATTTTAGATTGAAATATTTTCTCAGAGAGAACAGTGCTTCAAATCTTATCAGTGAGGGAAAGTGACATCTTGTATCTTACATAGCTGTGGGATATAATTACACCAATTTAAAGGCAAAGTATTGTACTGAACAGAGTTGACGGATCACATATGGACACACATTTTTATTAAGATACAAGTTATTTTTACTTTGGAGCTGATAGCCTCATGGACAACGCTCCAACATGTTGCGCTTCGGGCGACCCGAGTTTGAGTACTGGCCTGTGATCCTTTCCCGATCCCATCCCCCTCTCTTCCACTTTGCTTGCTGTTTACTCTACTGTTCTATGGTAATGATGGCAAAATGCCATAAATAATAAGAATACTTTTTTAAAGTTATTTTTAAACAATTTAATGTTGTACAATTAGGAAAATAAAATATAAAATATTTTATAAATAAAATAAAGGAAATATTACTAAAATAAAAGTACAATAAAATTGAATTTTTATTACACAATGAAATCATGATTTTCAGCTATGTAAGACACTTTTATATTGTTATGGCCTGGAGCATCTCGTGTTTAATGACAATGAGTAACAAATTATTAAAATAATTAAAAATATAACCATTAAAAAAAAAGCAGACAAAACAATGACTTTGGACACCAAATGTTCCCGCAATTATAGAATCACCTGTATACATTGGTTTATTATAATAGTCATTCCAGTATAGTTGTTTCATCGCTTGTGGGGCTCAAAATCAATACCATCCTGAGAAATGTGCAAAATTGTCCGTTTACGTGGTTAACTAGCGTCCCTGTTCAAATTAATTTGAGTCAAAGTTATGACATGCTTGCTTTGTCTATTATAGATCTATCTTATTTATTTTTCAACAACCTAGTTGAAATCCGGCACAGCCTGTAATGCATTTTATTACTTATTCAGTTGGGATAAGGTAATTCATTTATTTTCTGAAGTATGTACACTAGCTTCATTTACAGTCAGGGCAGCATTTATGCTCATGGCAGTGCACGAATCTGACTTCAAGTAGGAGAGAACGGACTCTTAATGATGCTGTCATAGATTATGAATGTCATTAATGCTGTCAAGCGGAGCAGTACTTTCAGTCAGTTGGCATTAGAATTTGTTATTTCCCTCTGATTGCATATGATAAGCTGCAGGACAATAAAGGGTTATCACTTTATTATAACTTCAGTTAATAAGTCATCAACAAATATTAATGCTTAACAGATTAGTAGTTCATTTACTAATTTATATGAAATGTAAAGTATGATTCCAAGTCTCATGTCATGACGTTTATATATATATATATATATGTCAGTAATTATTATTAAAGTTTTACCCTGTGAACTATTTTACCCATAAACATTTTATGGGATTTTTATTCATAAACCTCATAACTTCATCACATCTAATACATTAAGCAAACTAAGCAAATTATTGCATATTATGTTGATCACAATTTATTTAGAATTTATGCAAAATGTGAGCCTCGTCAAATGAGATTCCTGCACTGTGACACCAGCTTTTGTCAGAGAATAACCCTCCCCAACAAGACAGTAAATACTGATCATTTTCACACTGGCTGTGTCTCGAAACCTAGTGAGCTGCCTGGCAAGATATATATATATATATATATATATATAATTTGCTTCAGACACATAATGTTGGATTCAAACTTTTTTTTTTTGATTTGAGTATTTTGACTATCATACGCAAACTTTCTTCTACCTTTTGATTTGAGCATTTCTCATAGTGTGATTTAATTAATTTTTTTCATACATAAACGTTTGATTTGAGCAAAGAAAATCATCAGAACATTCGAATTATTGATTCAAGAATTGTCAGCATCCATGTCCAGTTTAACAGGCATCATTGGCAAATTCAGACGATCAGTTAAAGGGTTGATTCACCCAAAAATAAAATTTCTGTCATTAATTACTCACCCTCATGACGTTCCAAACCCGGAAGACCTTTGTTCATCTTCTGAACACAAATGAAGTTTGAGAGGTTTTTTTTTTTTTTTTTTATCTCCAATAGAAAGCGACTAAATTACCACATTTAAGGTCCAGAAAAGTAGTAAAGACATCATTAAAATAGTTAACGTGACTACAGTAGTTCAAATGTGAAGTGACAAATACTTTTTGTGCGCAAAAGCAAAACAAAACTAATAACTTTATTTAACTATTTCCTCTATGCGTTGTCCTTCTCCTACTATTTATATTGAAGACCCATTGCAGAGTTTACGTGATGTATGTCAGAACCTGGGGCTTTTCCTTCAAGGAGGCAAGGGAAGCCGTGCCTCCTCAAAACATGGGATGCGAAAATAATCCATATTACAAAAATAAGTGTAAAATTCACTCGTTTTTTTCTAAAGGATCACTAAGCAACACCGCCACCCGCAGGTAAAGTTACAGCGGGAGTCCATATCTCTCTTGCCTCCTCTCAGCTCATAGAAAATCAACAGACCCCCAAAAGTCTGTGGTTAGTTTAGTGGGGGGTAATTGAGAATCAATGGGGGCAAGTCACATGAGAGGAGGCACTGGAGAGTTCGAGAACTTTGCATTGAACAGTTTAGCGAATCACACAGGTGCGTTCTAACGTGGAATCGACTTCAGAACATTTCATTCCAGAATTTTTGGAATCAAATGTTGGATTCAGACTTTTTGTTCCCCCATGTACACATATTCGAATCAAGCATGTTGACTGACCATCATAAGCGAAATGTTTTTTTTTATCTGTTGATTTGAGCATTTTTTCCATATTTATTTATTTTGCATCATATACTTTAGGTTCTTTCAAACCATTGTTTTGAGCCATGGAAATCATCAGATCGAGCATTTCGGGCATGATTGGCAATAAGTTCACATTATCGGTTAGAGTTTTTGTTACGGAAACGTTCGACCGTTAACAACTTGTCGATTCACACGGGCACTTTTGAATGAAGAATCGATTGTTTAAGCATAATTAATCTTTGCCGCGTTCGGACATTTAAATGACTTCCATAAATGCAAGCAATGTCCTAAAATGCTGTCTAGATAGGTGGTATGCTAGGTTTTGAAGCACAGCCTGTAAGAGAGAGAGAGAGAGAGAGAGAGAGAGAGAGAGAGAGACAGAGAGAAAGAAAGAGAGAGAGAGGGGAGTTGGAGGGGGAAGGGAGCAGGAGGAAAAGCTCCGCCTCGTCTGAGCCGCTCTGGCTGAGGGAGATCGCAGGGAAGTCGGATGCTTTTTCCCCTGTAGAGAGGGAACACCGCGGAGGTGATTCGCCCAAACAACACTGAACCATCGGGATTTTAAAAATTAACACGTTGGATTCGGCGATAACTAAAAGGCGAGATGAGGGAGAACTTGAGAAAGTAAGTGTAATGCAAACACGAATAAATGTCGGCTCGTGCGAGTAGAGGACGCCGAAGGAGTTTTGATTTCGCCCATCTGCCGTATAGCCGCTGCTTCTTTTCCTTGCTCGTTTTCCTCACAGCCTAGCAGGTGCTTGCTCGGTTTTTACAGGGAGTCAATGCAGCCGGGGATGTCCACGTCTTGGCGACATTTCAGTTCAGCGCTTGATTTGTTTATTTTTCTAATGCCAAACACATCGATAGTTCCTGATGCATCTGCTGTACCCTTCTTGCAGCATGCAGACTGATGAAACCTAACGTGGCGCTCATTTATGTTTTTGATCGAAATCCTTATGTTGATAACGAGGCTTGGCCTTAAGGATCCTCCATATTCGTGCGCTTCCCATAAGTTAACGTTATGCCACACAGAAGAAGATCACTGTTTTGGTTTTAACCACGTACTTACGGCTGCGTTTGCGTTCAACCATAACCGAGAGCCACAATTAGAGGTGTCTGCATGTGTTTGTGTGGGTACACTGCGCTGTTACATGCATGCATGTAGGCAGGCATTCCTTTTTCTTGTCCAAACCCACATCTCTGCTGTACTTCCGCTCATGCAGTGCCTTGAGATGTGCAGGTATGGAGATCTCAGTGGGAAATTTGCCATCAGGCCATTGGCATGCACTACTGAGACTACCTGAATCTAGAGGGCGCTGCCAGATACTGTCGCTCTCTCAAAGCCTACAGTAGAGCTGCCTGATGCCCAGAAATTCTGTGGAAGTTAGGGGTTTTCAAACTTTTTGATACAAAAAAAAAAAAAAAAAAAATATATATATATATATATATATATATATATATATGTGTGTGTGTGTGTGTGTACAGCCCTTTTAAATAAAAAACAAACAAACATTAAGCATGATAAGGACGTTTCTTAAATTGTAAATAAATGATTGGCTTTTGTTGACTCATTGTAATAAATTATGTTGTTGTTTTTCTTTGTATTAATATACTATACCATTGAAATTTGGGGTCAGTAGTTTTTTTTATTATTATTAGTTTAATTCAGAATTAATAATACTTTTAGTGCTCTTGTTCTTCGGAGATGCTTTAAATTGAACTAAAGTGACTGTAAAGATTTTTGCATTGTTAAATGCTGTTCTTTTGATTTTTTTTTTTTTTTCTGGGGAAAAAATGCATTAAAGTTTACTTTCATCTAATTTTTGTTGATGGTTGAAACCCCAGTCTGTGTTCTTCCCTGCTAAAACACTGTAGGGTCTAGGTATAATTTATAGTTTTGAAGTTTCTCTACCTTATTAGAATTCTGCAGAGCCATTTGGCTGGCTTAAGCCCAAAATCACAAAAAAATCCTGGCCCATAGCAACACTTCAAAACAAGGCATCTCAGTAGTGTAAATTGCATTTCCACTAATGGATTCATTTAGAGCCCTTGTAACAAAACAGGCGATGCGTTCTGAATGCAGAAATTTAGACTCACTTCTTTTACGATTCAAATGAAGTGGACTTAGTACAACAACTTAAATCCTCAAAGTCAAAACTACTCCCATTGTCACATGTTGGATCAACCTTTTTTCCTGGAGACATCTATTTTAACATTCAAAGTCATGAATGTCCCCAAAACACTCTAGAAGACATCCATCTTATTTACTGACAGGGATTGCAAAATCAGCAGAAACATTAAAAACAATAACATTAGCAATGATGGCCGAATTTTAAATGAACAAGATCGTTGGTTGGGTGACTTACAACATAGCCTAATAAGTAACACTTTAGAATAGGGAACACGTATAAACTATAAACTACGACTTTTCGCTCAATATACTCCTAATTTACTGCTTATTAATAGTTAGTAAGGTAGTTGTTAAGTTTAGGTATGTACGGTTATGTATGATAATAGAATAAGGTCATGCAGAATAAGGCATTAATATGTGCTTAATAAGTACTAATAAATATCCAATATTCAAGTAATATGCATGCTAATAAGAAACTAGTTAAAATACCTTAAAATAACGTGTTACCCAGCTTTTAAACCATTTTTAAGAAAAATGATGCATCAAAATGATAAATGATTATAGGTATTTTATCAGCTCCATGAATAATTCTAGATGACGACTTATCCAAATTGTTTAGATTTTTAGAAAGCTTAGTTTCAGTCAACCAGTTCAAATTTACGTCAGTGTATAAACATTTTGTCTGATTTTTCACCCAAAAAAAGACAGTCTAAATGGAAATGTAGATCGACTCTCTGACAGTAGATGCCGTTTATGGATCAGCAGAAATAGAGCGTTTTCCCCCTTTACAGCTGTACACAAAGCAGCGCTGCGCTTATAAACAACAGGCATTAAAGAAAGATGGAAAGAACATGCCATCGAAACTTTTCTCGAGGCAGTCAGTTGCCTTCAGAGATGCATATAATTCATTTATACTTCATTTCCCTCAGCACTCGGCCATATTGTTGCTGACTTTGCTTAATACTGGACAGTATTTACAATGAGGTTGTAATGATGATTCAAATAATTGTAATACTAACCATCAGGGATTGTATTGTGGTTTATCCTCAAACCGGTAACTGTTTCATCCCTTCTCGTAACCCTCAAACTAGAGTGAGTTAGACAACCCTCCTTTAGCAACTCCTGGGTTGAGAAACACTCATTTAAACAATGGACTCCAAACTATTTATTCATGTAAAATGTCAGATAAATTGATTGTGAGTTAGTTGCAAGATCAGTTTTTGGCTTAGACAAACCTTTTTGGCAGCCCATCAGCTCGAGTTTTTAAATGTTTTCGGTCACTGCCAAATCCACATGCAACTAGAAGAGTTAACTGGCACAAGTTGGAGTGTAGTGAGTTTAATTCTACTGTAATTCAGCCATAGATCTCAACATGCCCACAATTCTCTGTGTAACGAGTTCAGTGTTGGCAACTTCTGGCATAATGGTGACAATTTTTGTTCTTTAAAAAAATCTTATGGGTTATATTGCTGGAAAAACACATTACAACAACTCCCTTTTATCTTTTATTTTTCACCCATTTATTTTTATCTTTTTCTTTTTTTCCCCTCACATTTTTCCAAACCTGTAGAACTTTTTTTTTTTTTTTTTTCCAACATTAAAAAGTATATTTTTCGTGAATTGTTTTCTGGTAATTATTTTCAATGTAATGAAAATGAAAGAGAAAATGGGACTCCAAAATCCAAATAAAGAAATAAATAATTAAAAGCTGCATCATAAAAATGGTTTATTTATGTGCGTGCCACTGTGCGGGTGTATATATTAGGGCTGTCAAAAATAACATTAATTTTCTGCAATTAAAGTCACCATGAAGTCAGAATTTACATTTTTTAATAAAATATTGCCCTGTTTATTATAAATGATTTATCCATGCACATTACATTTTTTAAATGTACATTTTCAAAATCCACTTTTTAAATTCATAGGTCTGTTTTTTTACACTTACACATAGAATATATTGCAAACATTTATTGTATGGACCACTTTTGTACTTTTATGATGTTTGTGCTGCCTATTTTAGATCGTAATAACCACATTTTTAATTTATTTCCATTATACTCAAAATAATGGCCACGCCAGGACATTGCAATGTGCGTCGTGTCTTCCACAAAATAGTCACACAGGTTTGGATCAATATAAGGAACAGTAAATGATGACTCAATGTTCACCTTTGAGTGAACTGTTCTTTTAAAAGAGATATGTTATAGACAGCATAGCTAACATATAGTTACTCTAGTCTAGTATGTTATTGGCGTGATGGTCTATTTTAATGGATGTATTGAATGTGCTTGTGTATCTGTTGACAATGCCCTTCATTTGAAGAACGTAATTTAGCTGTTCTTGAGTTTGAGTATTACAAAGATTTATTGTTGGATGTAAAAACACTCTAGGCCTGTCCACTACACTTTATCATTGTCATAATCTATATTACTTTAGATGGAGGGTGACACGGTCTCGAGCACCATGAGTCATAAACACATTAATGGGTGTTGTATAGCCTTTAGAGCCTTTTGGTATTTATTATAAAGCATGTTTTTCAGCAAGAGGTACTGTTTAATGTAATTAATGTCTTTTCTTGCAGTCACCAGACCCAAACAACATGTTGGGACCACCCAAAGATGGCGGAACTGTACCAGTCATTAGGTAGGCCCGATTCAGATCTGATGTGCATGAAGTAGAGCTGGATGATGTGTTGAATATTAATAGCATGTTCATGATCATCTTGCTGGTGACTTTCCAAAGATGGTGCTAAAAATGTTAATGGAGGTCTACATGTGGCATTTACTGTATATTAAAATATTTTAGTGGGGGAAAGAAAACACACACACACACACACACACACACTCTGGAGACTGGAGTAATGATGCTGAAAACTCGGCTTTTCCACCACAGGAATAAATTACATTTTAAAATGTTAAAAAATAAAATGGGTATTTTAAATTCTAACAAAATTTCACAGTTCTTACTGTATCCAATTGATGTAGCCTTGGTAAGCATAAGAGACTTCTTTCAAAAACCTAAAATTTTAAAATCTTACCAATCCCAAACTTTTGAACGGTTTTAATGTTACACCTGGCAGCAGTGTGTGTAAAGTAATGATTCATCTAATCGCACTTGTATACATAAATATATTGTTACATGGATATATTGTTGAAAATCTATAGCCCAACCCTGCTATGGAGTAGTTACATCTCTCACATTTGCAGTAATCTGTTGTAGTGTAATTGCCCTTAACTAAAATGTCAGATTGTTAGATGAAACATTTATGATCAGTGAATTAAAAATGGAGAAACTAATTGGTTGATACTAGCTTGATGTTTCGGCTGCATATTTTTCAGATCCCAACAAATAAGATCAAAATTAGAAATTGTCTGAAGCAGAGATGAGAAGTTTTACTGTGACAGTAATGAAATGTTGCATGAGCAGTTTGCTCAAATGAATGTCACATTTTCTCTTGTTAAACAGCGGATCTCAACAACGTACGGTTCTCTGCATACAGGACAGCGATGAAGCTCAGACGAATGCAGAAAGCTCTCTGCTGTGAGTCCACACAACTTACTCTTTGCAATCACACAGCAATGTTAATCTTTTTCAAAATGAACATTTATTCTACTCATGACAATAAGCAAAAATAGTCTTTATTTCATCTCAAACCAAGTCTCAGAGAAAATGTTGTGAAGAGGAAATCGTTAGAATTTTGTCAGATTTCATAGTAAGTTGTAAATAATAAAGAAAGAAAACAAAATGTCTTGAATTACTAGTTTCCCACACATTTGATTACACAACAGGGTTTCCTAAAGCAAATAGTAGTGATTATTTTTGCTACCGAACCCCTGACCCTGCTGAGATGACAAACTGCAGCTTGTTCATTGAGAAGCGATGTGCCACAACTTCTAGGGCTGGGTTAAAAATGTTTCTTTCCCGGTTTTACTCGATTCTCATTTTGATGATGTTTTTTCTTAAATCCCAAGAATGGATCTTTTAGTCTATGCTGTTTTCAGAAGATGCGTGAACAAAACTTCACTAAACATTTCTTGTAGGGTGGCTCCCATCCAATAAACTGTAATAAGCTTAATGCTTTGTTGCTATTGTTATTAGCAAAATTCAAGCAATAGAAATACTGCTTTGGTGCACTTTAAAGGGGTAGTTCACCCAAAAATAAGAACTTTGTCATCATTGTCTCACCCTGAAGTTGTTCCGAACTTCCATGGTATTTTTTTCCATACGACAGAAGTCAACTGTAGGGTGAACTGTCCCTTTAATGTGCTAAGATGGATTGATGTAGTGCCACATTTCAAGCGGTACATACACCACTCATCTCTTCCTCTTTATTACTAGATATAGCATGAAACATAAATGAAAGAACAAGTTAAAAGAGACTGTACAACTTATTGAACTTATTATGTCTCGTCTCAATCAGTGTTTCAATCACGTAAAGATGTCAATAAAACTGCTTGTACCTCAGGAAAGCCATTCCGTATCGATAAACTCATTAGTTAGCAAGAGAAAAGAAAACTCTAGAGAGGAGTATTTTGATAAATATATGAATCCCTGTTCTTCTAAATTTATTTAATGTTTGAATGAGTCCATCATGAAAACAAGTTTTTATGACAGCCACCGTTAAATTGAAGAAACATAATTATTTAAAAAGTTATTATTATTATTATAACATTATTATTATTATTATAGAAACTACATTATTTGTTTTCAGTAGTTCATTTTAACAGTTTTCCTTGAGAAAAATTTACGTACCTGATATGCATTCGGATAAATTGAAATCGAATGGAATCAAAAAATTTGTGTCTAATAATGTCTGACCACCTCTTAGCAACCCTTTAGCAATGACTTGGCAACCAGCCAAAACACCCTGGAAACGGTATAGCGACGCTCTAGCCGCTTATCAAGCTTTTTTGTGTGCACAGTGGATCTTCTGGGCATGTCTGCGGCTTGTGAGGCCTTCGAGCAGCACAATCTGAAACAGAATGAGCAATTCATGGACATCATGCAGGTGATCAACTGTCTGACCAGCATCTACGACCGGCTGGAGCAGCAGCACAACAGTCTGGTCAACGTGCCTCTGTGCGTGGACATGTGTCTCAACTGGCTGCTCAACGTTTATGATACGTGAGTTTAACCTTTTTTTGTTCTTGTTCCTTTGTGTGTTTAAGTTGTTATGGGGTAGATTCTCGATTGAAAGAAGGTCATAAGGGTTGGAACAACATGAGGGCGAGTAAATGATGAAAGAGTTTTAAATTCAGGTTGAACTAATCCTTTCAATTTTAGAACATATGAGTCAGAGAGAATCAAGGAGTTTTGGTCGTCAATTGGTACTCAGCATGTTTCTCAGTTGGATGACACTGAGCCATAAATTATTCAGTGTTTGTACATGGAGGTGGTAGATTCCACAGAAGACCCCTGTCTTTCCCCCAAAGTAAACTGAGAGAAAAACGTTAGAGGTCTTTTCATTCTACGCCTGCTTTTACCTAGATTGTCTTGCAAAGCAGTGTTTTTCTCAGAAGATGGGCTGAAGAAATGCAGTCGTCAGGGCTCCCTTGGGTCCTTAAGTCTTAAATTTTCAATTTTCAATTTGAGGAAGAAAAACAGGAATTGCTTTACAGCATAATATAAATATTTAGCTTCAGCAGACAATGATTTATTTATGTAAACGTAACCACAACTAAAAATACAGAATTGTTACACATATGGTGGTTGCCCTCGGTCCCTGACTACATATATTTAAAATGTTTGAAATATTGTATTTTATTTTTATTGTATTATAATTAATAAACATGGAAGCACAAATGTGTGACCTTCTGGGTTTAACATGTTTGATTCTAAATTAAATTGGTCTAAACATCCTTTTTGGTAAAACTATACACAATATATATTGCCGCTATCCATGATACACATTGTTGAATTTTTGTATTGCAATATATTGTGACACAATATACTTAATTACACTCCTAATGTTTACTTTATTGTGTTTAAATTGTAATATGCTGTAGATGGTTGTAGGCATGCATACTGTATTTTATCTCCTTAATCCTTTTGAAAGTTGTAAAGCATCAAAACTTCAAAATAAGAGTCTCTATGTATATATCACACATATTCCATATACAATTTAACAGAAAAAAAAAACTTGGATAAAGACATAATGAAGCCAATGGCTTATTTCCAGTGTAAACCGCTTGTTAATTAAAAGTCTCACATTATGCATGGAGGGAGGAATGGGGGGCGGCATAATCTTTTTATTGGCTTCCTTTAAGCACATTATGATCATAACAGCAAAATCTAATATGGATTGACCTCTAATTGATATACATATTTATATATATATATATATATATATATATATATATATATATATATATTAGTGCATAAACCCATACATGTTTTAAGTATTTAAAACTTGCAGTTCCCGTTTTGCTGATTTAAACAGCATTAAGAAGCTAAAACTGAGATACTGATTCATTTTGATGGGTTTGTACCGGATGGACAAACAGTATTAATTTTATTTGTTCAGGTCTTTAAAAAAAGATATTAAAAAGTCTAAAATTTGATTTTAAAGAGGCCTTGGTTATACTTTAAAGGCAAATTCAGATGATAGTTTTTGTTGTTAAAAGCAAAAACGATATATTTTTCCAGTGTATGGTACAGGAACATCTAGTTTTTTGTTCCTAATCTTGAAGGTTCATCTGCAAAAAAAGATTAAAAAAAGAGCAATTGTCTGTCTTGCTTTAGTCATTTGTCACCTTATTTTATTTTTTCCCCCTCAGAGGACGAGCTGGCAAGATTCGTACCCTATCCTTCAAAACAGGAATAATCTGTTTGTGCAAAGCTCACCTTGAAGATAAGTACAGATGTAAGTTTTTCTGCTTATCTTATGTGCTTCCTTCTTTCCATTTTGTCCCTAAATCGTAATTAGAACCAAGATATTTGTTCGGTTAACAGAACTGTACTACTATCAAGTTATTAATGCAAGATGCAAACTTAGTTTTAAGGTTTTTAGGAAAATGAACTTATTTATTTTGTTTTTTAACTAACTCTCTCGACATGAATATAGCCTTAGAACCTGGCATGGCATGGCGTTAAATAAAACGAAATGGAAAGAACTGTACTACTAGCAGTTTACAGCTCTCTCAGGTGTTTGCAGTGTCTTGTAGTGTGTTGGCATTGTTTACTGGTTAATAGCACTGCTGTAAATGCTGTTGTAAAGCTTTGGAGTTTGCTCATTTAGACTATATAACACACGATTTTGTGCAACAGCTGGGGGTATTCCAGAAAGCAAGGTTAACTTACCATCACACATATCCTGAACTTTTGGTTCATGGGGGCAACAAACAAACGCATTCTGTAAAACGGGTTGCATCTCTTCCAGTTCAGGTCTTTTGTATGTGCTTCGTTAAATATTGAGCCATTTTACTAATGATACTTTCGAAGTAGCAAGCAAAGAGGAGCTTTCATCGCATATATGCACATCGATATCTGGAAAGTTTATTTTTCTTCTTCTCACTAACATTTAGATATTTCAAATCAAATAATATGCCTACAATAAAAAGAGCTAGCTAGTTTGGCTGATAACCTTAAAAGTCCGTAAATAATAGCCGTCAGTTCGTACTGCCATTTACACTTTCTCTGACAAGTGGATGCATTGAGACTTGCTTTCCCGTATACATACATACATACATACATATACACACTCACTCACTCTCTCTCTCTCTCTCTCTCTCTCTCTCTACACCAATCTAAAGTTAGAGGTTGATTATGTCTCATAAACTAGCCAAGGTTGAAATGATTTGATCAAAAAGTAAAAACAGATTATTGTCATATATTACAATTTAAAAGAGTAGGATTCTTTGGGGAATAAAAACATAGCTACTTATGAACAATTTTTCATTGATGCTCGCCATTAAACATAGAACAATTAATTTGGATGTTTCAGTGTGGATCAAATTTTTTTCTGTTAATTAAAACATGATGGTTTTGACTATATCTGTTACCTGTTTCGCTCATCATCTCCTCTTATACTCTAGTTTTATTCAGAGAGGTGGCCAGTGCCACAGGCTTCTGTGACCAGCGGCGCCTCGGCCTCCTCCTGCACGACGCCATTCAGATCCCCAGGCAGCTGGGTGAGGTGGCGTCTTTCGGAGGGAGCAATATCGAGCCCAGTGTGCGCAGCTGCTTTCAGTTTGTAAGTAACCACTGTCTACATTTGTGAACCTATAACCTTAAAGCAGCCATGTAGATATGCACTTTTGTAGCATTTTTTTCTAAACAGTGTGTACATGCCAGTCTATTTTTGTCTTGTTCAATATGAATCGTGCTTAATTTCATATGGTCTTTGAACTTTTTCAATTCCTTTTCACAATTTTCACAAATAATCATTCAAAAGGCTGTACAAACTGACATTCCCTCAGTTAGTTCAGTGTTTTCATGCGTTTTATATTCTTTTGCTCTGATACGAAGGCCAATAACAAACCAGAGCTAGAAGCTTCAGTCTTCCTGGATTGGATGCGTTTAGAACCTCAGTCGATGGTTTGGCTTCCTGTCCTTCACCGCGTGGCGGCCGCTGAGACAGCAAAGCACCAGGCTAAATGCAACATTTGTAAGGAATGTCCTATTATTGGCTTCAGGTATGGACCATTTCTTTAGTGCTATTATTCAGAATGACTGATTTTGCCTCAGGTGCTTTTAAAGTCTCAGCACTTTTTTGTGCATTATTAAGCATTGCACCAAACTTCAAGGCAGACATTGAAAAAGAAGATCTTTGTCTGTGTTTTGAGGCTCAAAAAGCTGCAGTGTTTATTGTCTTCTGTTGGAGGTTTTATTGGTGGCAGAACAGTCCTACTTTAAGTAGTTTTTGTATATTTGACTATAAAGTCAACTTGATATCAAAGTGACCCTGTTTGCTTTCTTCCTGCTCTTATTTGTTGGTGTGCGTCTTTCAAAAGAGATTTTAGGCTCGGCTCTGGCTCTGTCTTCTTTTATGCTCTGTCGCTTGATAAGTTGTCTAATACTTATACAATGTTTTGCTTTGTGCTTGTATGAGTTTGGCTGAAACCTGACACTTCTGATGTTTTCCTGTTCACATTCTGTCATGTAAAAAGTTTAATCATTAATAAATTTCAGGGATTGATTTTAAGAACATTTTTGACCACCATAAACAGTTACAAGTCACACAGGTATTTTGTAGCAATAGCAAACAATATATTGAATGGGTCAAAATGATCGATTTTTCATTTATGCCAAAAATCATTTGGATATTAAGTAAAGATCATGTTCCATGAAGATATTTTGTAAATCTCCTACTGTAAATATATCAATTTATTTTTGTGAAGGGACTATTATTTTTGTGTGGATATGCATTGCTAAGGACTTCATTTGGACAACTTTAAAGGCAATTTTTTACACAAATTTGTTGTGTATCTGCTAAATATTGTCCTATCCTAACAAACCATACATCAATGGAAAGCTTATCTCAAAATCTCAGTTTCAAAAAATTGACCCTAATGACTGGTTTTGCGGTCCAGGGGAACATTTGTTGGGGCACCACTTGGGTCCAATGCAAAATCTTGGCCACCGATTTAAAGTGTGGTTCATTTTTGCAGCACTTGTATATAAAAGTTTGAAAATTTTCCCCAAAAACTAATTGATAGAAACTAAAACAAAAATGTCTTAACATTTTCACTTGGCATTTACCCATTGATGTTCTGAGAGAAATATTGTGGAACAGGACTTTGTCTGTTTTGTCTTTTGCAATCAAGGATTTTAATCTGACTGTAATATTATTCTTTCCTCTCTGTGCCTCTAGTTACACAAACAGAAGAGAACAATCTGAAATTTTGCAACCGACACATCCTGCCACCCCACTGATGACAGTCAAATGCGATCCATTTGAAATAGAGAACTTAATCTATAAACTGTCAAATCCCATACTCAATGCAGCCAAAAATAAGTCATGATACATGCAATCTGCCTGCAATTAAAATTTCCTGATAATTTACTCACCCCCATTTCATCCAAAACGTTTGTCTTTCTTTCTTCAGTCGAAAAGAGTTTAAGGTTTTTGAGGAAAACAACAGGATTTTTCTCCATATGGTGGACTTGGGGTTGAAGATTCAAATTGCAGTTTCAGTGCAGCTTCAAAGTGCTCTACACAATCCCAGATGAGGAATAAGGGTCTTATCTAGCAAAACGATCAGTCCTTTTCTAAAAAATGATAAAAGATTATATACTTTTTAACCACAAATGCTCATCTTGCTCTAGCTCTGTAATGCGGCAAGCATTACGTAATCACGTTGGAAAGATCTTGCGTGACGTAGGCGGAAGTACCCAGCAAGTGTTTACAAAGTGACCGTGTAAAGACACTTAAAATGACCTTAACAAAAAAGTAAAACAACGATGTCAGACGGTGAAAATGAGATGAGAAAACTGCATTGAAAGAGCAATTTGGACCTTCAAGTCCACTATATGGAGAAAAATCCTGGAATGTTTTCATCAAAAACCTTGATTTCTTTTCGACTGAAGAAAGAAAGACATAAACATCTTGGATGACATGGGGGTGAGTAAATAATCAGGAAACTTTAATGTTATTGTGAACTAATCCTTTAAACTTGAGGGTTCACTAAAGCAACGTAGGACATTTATTCAAATCAACAGGCAGCGCAGGACTAATAAGTTCAAAGCTAATAGCTTATTATAAACAGATTTGCTCAAATAAAAGTTAGTCTACATAAGTCAGCGTGTTCTGGTATTGTTTGTTACCACAGCAACCACCTGCGTGTCTAGATTTTGAACGCGCTTCTAAAGTATCTGTGCACATGACGGGCTGCAAAAGAAAAGTTTGAAGTGTACTTACAACTATACATTATTTAAGCGTACTCTTTTTGTTAGGATGTTGATATAGCAATTGACCGTGTCAGTTAAGTTTTATTCATAATGTTTGTCCTTTAATCTGATATAAAATTTAAGATCGTATTGTCCCTCATAACCTGTAGCAGACACAAGCCTAAAAGCAAGCTTAATTGTTATATGCTACTTTGACTTGACGTAGAAGAAAACTGAAGAGTTTTGTGTAGGCTTTCAAAATATATATTATATATATATATATATATATATATATATATATATATATTTTTTTTTTTTTTTTCAGTTCGGTAAAAACTAAATTAGTTAAAATTGTATAATAATTGTAAAATTACAGTGTTCTATTTGAATATAATTTATAATGTAATTTATTCCTGTGATGCCAAAGCTGGATTTTCAGCGTCATTACTCCAATTAATGTCACATGATCCTTCAGAAATCATTCTAATGTGCCGATTTGCTGCGCAAGAAACATTTCTTATTATTATCACAGTGGACAAATGGTTGTAGTGCATGTACTAGGTGGGTAAATGCTGACACAATGTTCTTTTGGTTGGACCTTTCCATTAAGACTGTAATATGCTCACTATTGAGAGTAGGTGAAAACAGGGAACATCTCCACCTGGAGGATCAAGATGCAACCACACCTTTATGCGAAATGATCTTGCATGCATGTCGCTACAGATCCATGATGTTTTGAATGTTTTGCCAATGACTCAACACTGATCTTATTGTTTGTGTCTGATCTCTGCAGGTACCGAAGTTTAAAGCACTTTAACTATGATATCTGCCAAAGCTGCTTCTTTTCTGGCAGAGTGGCCAAAGGTCACAAGATGCAGTACCCTATGGTTGAATATTGCACACCGGTAGGTTTTTTTTTTTTTTTTTTGCATCACTGTGTGCTTGGCATATACATTGTAAATTACAGCATTCATTGCATTGCATTTAGAATTTAGTATGTGGGGTAAATAGCTAGCATCACATTTTAAGATTAAAGTGCAGGTTATGACTTTTTGTGTCTGTGCGTCCTTTTACTTCAGACGACATCAGGAGAGGACGTGAGAGACTTTGCCAAGGTGTTGAAGAACAAGTTTAGGACGAAGCGCTATTTTGCCAAGCATCCTCGCATGGGTTACCTCCCTGTCCAAACCATCCTTGAAGGAGACAACATGGAGACGTGAGACCCGTGATTTTTATTTATGTGTTCACTTCATTGTGTGTAATGCCATCAGCTACTGATTAAGCAGACACGTGACAGCTGGTAGGGCCGTTACTATAAAAAGCCTTGTGTGCATCACACTGTGATCCTATCAAGAGAGCAAAATAAAAGTACCCCTATTTCAAAGGTTCCTCATTTTGTTTTGCAGGTCTCCTACAATAGATTTACATGCATCAGAGGTCAAAAACCACTTTAACTTTCTCATAATCTACATTGCAGCATCACCACTTTTCTCACGTTGTCTGAAACGGTTCGATCAAGAATCCAATCTCTCTAAACCCCTCCTTTCTGAGAGCCTGCTCTGCTCTAATCGTTCAGATGGCCTAGTCTGTTGTGATTGGTTTAGCGCTTACAGCACGTGTCGAAAACGAAACCCCCATTACCATATCTGAATGTCAGCTCCAGGGGCCTCCTCAGGACTGTGATACAAACAGTAACAATGGTGTCGGTTTTTCTGTATTAATTCCAGCGTGAGTCCGCATCCTTTTGAAATGCATGCAAAGTGGTTTCTTTGTGCTGAAAACAGCATCTTCTCCTCAACATGAACCAAACTCTTTCAGGTCTCTGATACAAATAACGTGTTAAAGGGTCAAAGCAGACTCTGTTTGCGGGCAGCCAATAAAGACCATAGGCTGGCATTATGCAGATTTGTTACATTGTTATGTAGGTATGTAACAGGACGTGAGACTGGAATTGCTGATGACTCGTTTTAGCAGGTCAGATTGTCTTCTTTCTTTTAGGAGACAGTAACTTTGTGTACACTTTGATCTTTAGATTTTTGCAGACCTTTTATCTTCACAAACAACTATATTGCACACTGCATGAAAGATAATATTGGAAAAAGCATTATAGGGGCACTTTAATGTGTGCAGATGCTATAATGTAGTGTCAGCTATATTTTGAAAATAAATGACTGAAATCTTCTATATTTAGACTGGTTTAGGGTCACATTGCCCAAACACTGATCAATGTTATTTTATATAACATATATATTTTATATTATTTTTATATAAATACATATATTTTTCTTCTAATACTTATATTTTTGTTTCAGCTTTATTTCAGTTAAGGATTTCTTTTTTTAATAGTTTTAGTTAACAACAGCACTGACACATTTCTTAATGATATATTTACACCAAGTGCTTTTATTGAACAAGACCTATGGATTACACATGGTAATAGACAGTGGACAGTTTGAAGTTCGACAGTAAACATGGAATTTTTTGTTGAAGGGGGCTGTTTTAAAGTACGTCTTAGACAGTCTGATTGGAGAAAAAGTAGAGACGCACCAACGGCAATTTTCCTGGCCATTTCTGACTTCTGCACAGTAAGCCACTCATTTTGGTCCTTGTGACTCACAAGCTGTTTGAGACTGAGAAGCGGCTTGTGCACTCCACTTGCAGATCATGCGGGAAATCGTCCGATTGAAAAAGTTTAAAAGGGTTGTCTCATGCCCTTTTAAAGAACCTCTGTAATTATAAGAGTTATGAATGCACATAATTCATAATTCAAGTGGAACATTTAAATAGAATGTTTAAATGTAAATACCGAACACTGACCGATAAAAAGCTGCGTTCCATCTGACAGTCCTAACTAAAAGATTTTAACCTTCTCAAAGTCTGCCTACTATCTACCTTAGCTTATCTGTGGGCAGTTTGCATAAATAATATATAAACGTACTAAATGGTAAAACAGTATAATAATGGCATCCCACTAAACAAGACAAATATGCTGATTTTAAACTCTTGGTAACCTTAAATTGCACCTGCAAGAGTTTTGTTTGGATTTTTTCTGCTTTACCGTGTGATTGATCATTACCCGTGTTCACAGTAGGAGTGTTTATGCTGTTTTTCCCCTGTTGAGGAGCAGCTGCAGATTTGTGCCGTCTACACACGATATTCTTACAACATTAACCCTTTTTTTCCTTTTTCATTTCAACCCCAACACACAACCAACAAAGTTGAATCAAACTATTTCTCAAGAAACACATTTTTGAAAGAGAGTTGATTGTGATGAGTATGTTATTGGCCACTGAAAATGCCTTTAGGATTTAACTATGTTGTCATATCAGTGGGTTTGTGTGTTTGGTGCTTCTTAACCATGTCACCATCATGCTTTCAGTGCATCTACTTGTCCTGTCCATCATCTCATCTTTTTTTGTCTTGCAGTCCTGTTACACTGATCAACTTCTGGCCTGTTGACCATCCGTGAGTACATCTGCACACCAACACCCTCACACACCAAAAAAACATCCACGCAAATCTCTTTGAGTACCTGCTTACTGGATCATATGATGCAAACAGTGTCATATGGTCATTTATCCACATAATTCAATTGAAGAAAGAAAATTCACATTACATTGAAATTTGAAAGTCTGGTGGTCTACAAAAGTGATGGTCCTACTGGATGATTCACGTATATGGGCGGCAGTGCATTGTTCAGGACCAGTATCATATTAGCCAGCGAACTTAAAAAAATCACTTTGACAGATGTAGATATTATATCAGATAATTTATCACTGTATTGCATTGTTTAAATCTACTGATCTGTGTGAAATTATACACAAGTCTCCATGAAACACTCATCTTTCATCGTCAGAATTGTGAGATATTTTGGAACGTGTTCATCCCATGGCTTTCACCATTCATCTGCAAGATTAACATGATACAGTGTTTTAGGGTATAAGGTGCTCTTTTAAACATTATTATCAGTAATATTAAGTCACAGGGGGTGATGTACACCGTTACATACATTAATGTTTAAAAGTTTGGGGTCAGAAAGATTTTCCACTTTTTTTTTTTTTTATAAGGATTTTTATTCAGCAAGGGCACATTTAATTGATCAAAAGCGACATTTAAAGATTTTTATTACATTTATTATGAAACACATTTGATTCAAAGAATCCTGAGGAAAAATGTACTGCTTTGACGTAGCAATAAATTACATTTTAATGTTTTTTTTTAAAAGTAATTTTCAATTTATGTATATTATATTTTTTTACTGTATGTTTAAACAAATAAATGCAGACTTAGTGAGCATAATACTTCTTTGAAAAATAAGTTTGTTCTTTTTATGTTTTAAGTCTTGCCAGTCTTGACATTCAAGTGATTTTAGACAATCAATGTGTCTTATTATATTGAGTTACTGCGCTGATGCATTGTGGAACACGAAGTTCACGAACCACCCATACAGCACTCATTGAAGACAGAGAGGAGCGCAGAAACTCTAAAATAGCTTAGAAATTCAAAAGTTATAGCATATCATTTTCTACTTTTTAAGTACGACGCACAGCTTCACAATTAATTGAGAGACAGTATGACTAATTCACAAACCCAATCACTCTCACTAATGCATTCAGAAAAATGTACTGGTACTGTGCTAATTTGTCAGTATCTGATTTATAACAAGCAGAAATATGTAAAAATGTTAGGAACCATAGATAAAATAACTGCTGAACGTGAGTTATGTCAGAGCACTCTTTCATTTGGAAAAAATTATCCCAGCATTAATAGTCAAGTACAGTACAAACCTTGTCAGTAAACTGAGGGCCCAAAAAAAAGCAAATAAAGAACGAAATAGTAGTTAATTAATCGTAATTGAAGTAAAATGTTCAATTAATCATTCATTGGACTTTAGGTCATATCGTCCAGCTTTAGCCCTTTAACCATGAATGCAGCTCAAAATGTTGGGAAAATATTCCTTTCTTTGACCAAACTGAGCTGAATCATAAGCTGCAATAAACTATGCACATCTCAAGAGACAGTATGTCATCCTAAAGTAAGAGTGGAAATAAAAATCCACATGATTGCTATTTAATATCCTTGCGTTTGATTTTTATCAGAAAATTGTCTCCAAAGTGACCCTGTTGAATTTGTGTAGTAAGTCTCAGACTTTATAAAATGTCATTCCTCCAAATTATCACTCTTAAAAATAAAGGTTCTTTATTGACATCTATGGTTTCATGAAGAGCCTTTAACATCCATGGAACCTTTTCATTACATTATAGTGTAAAAGGATCTTTAGATTATTAAAATGCTCTCCACACTAGGGGGAAAAAATGGTTCTTTTAAAAACTGTTCACCGAGAGGTTTTTCGGGGATCCAGAAAGGGTTCTTCTATGGCATCACTGTGAAAACCCCCTTTTCGTATGTTTCTTTTTAAGCGTGTATTATAATGATATATTTAGTACTGTTCATCTGTGTTTTCTGACCTTTGGCTCTTCTGTCACTGGTAGGCCAGCATCTTCCCCACAACTCTCCCATGACGACACCCACTCACGCATCGAGCATTACGCTAGCAGGTGAGTCTTTTTTGAGCATGGTTATTTTGGTGTTACTATGTAACTGTATATTTTAAGAGACCAGACTTGCATTGCATTAGAGACACGTAATGTGATGGTGTTTACACAACAATACAAATGTGTCAGCCAGTAGAACGTTTTTTACCATTTATAACATGGTTGATATATTTCCATGGGTATTTTATCCAGAAATATTTTTCAAATAGTATCAGAATGTTGCTTGCAGAGTTCAGTAACAAGCGAAATGCATTTGTGTTAATGTCAAGCACGAAAGCTGGAACAGTGGTGCCCCACTGACATGACTAATGCAACTGCATGAGCTGTTTATGAATGAATACAGAATGATGTTGTGTTTTCACAGGCTAGCTGAAATGGAGAACCGAAATGGCTCATATATGAATGACAATGTATCGCCCAATGAAAGCATGTGAGCTTGCAACTCCTTTACACTACATAGTATTATACAGTAAATGAATGTAATAGTGTGTGAAAGAACCTAAAACTGATCCACTTACAAACACCTGCATCCATTTAAATGCTTGTAGTTGCCTAAAAACCTCCCCCTTTCAACTTAAAATGTGTGTATGAAAGAGGATTAACTTGCTATAGGAAGAGTTCCTCCAAAAAGGAAGATTATTTACTTTTCTCATATCACTTCAAATTAGTTTTCATTTTTTCGGGTGAATATCAGCTCTTTCCACTAATACACAAAGTGGTGAAGATCTGTAATAAACTCATCATTTTAAATCATATTAAACCACAATAAAGCGATTACATGCAAAGGCTCTTAACTGCAGTTGTTTGTGGAATTAAAACAATCAGATTGTTTTTAGAAAAGCTTACTTCTCACGAGCCGATTGAGCTGCTGTATTTTTCAGTTATTTCGAGATTATGGCAGAAAATGTTAATTGAATTCTTGAGCAATGGATGTAATGTAGTGAACTGTTGTTGTTGTTGTTATTATTGTAGGGATGATGAGCATCTGCTGATCCAGCACTACTGCCAGAGTCTGAATCAAGGCTCTCCACTCAGCCAACCGCAGAGCCCGGCTCAGATCCTCATCTCAATGGAGACTGAAGAGAAGGGCGAGCTTGAGAGAGTGCTCAACGATCTGGAGCTGGAAAACAGGTTTGATTGCATGACCACGTTCTTTACAATTCACATGATTGGTTTTAAAATGAAATGTAATGTGCGTAAACTGGACTGTGTTCCGTCAGCATATGTCTGTCATTACAAACTGCATTGTTTTTAATCGCATATTTTATTAAAAGTGCCATGCTTTAGATCAGTGATTCCCACGTGGTCGGTTGCCAACTGAAAATGCTTAATGTGAATAATAAAACCATATAATCGTGCATAGTAGGTCAGCCTGTTTATTTTGCAATCCTAACTTTTACAAGAGAAGACACTTCCTATATCTTTCTGTCAAATCAACTATATTTTGTAATGTTAATCAATTTTAATATTTGATTGTACTTTCGATCAGTGGTTCTCAAATGTTTCTAACCAAGTTTACCATCCAAGTACCACCTAGCACAGATGACTCTTCCCACACTGCTGAGTCAAGTATGTGGGCCACACATTGTAGTCCAATATTTCAATGGTCAGCTGTATTAAAATTGTCAATGTAGATGAGCAAGCAGAAAACGTTTTGAAAGTTATTTCAAAAATACTTTTGATATTTTATATACTACCATTCAAAGGGCCAGTAAGGTTTATTTGATCAAAAATAGTTTAAGAACATTTTTATTTTAGTGTATTTTAAAATGTAATTTATTGCTGAGAGTAAATCTATTCCATGGGGTAAATTTATTCCTGTGAGCAACAAGCAATACATTTCAGAATTCTTCTTTCAGAAGTTTTACTGTCACTTTTGATCAATTTAACGCATACTTGCTGTGTATAAGTTTTTTTGTTTTTTATTTCTTTGGTACCCCTAACTTTTGAATGGTAGTATATTTTGCTGGATGATGAGAAAACTTGGCCATAAAGCAGTAGGTGCAAACTAGAGGTTGAACAGATCGTTGTTGATTGGTGATCCGTATGGCACTACGGTTCGGCACATGTATGATTTGCGGATTGTTTCAAGTTTAACCACCAAAGACTGAACGTTTATAATTTGAGCACGTGTTTTGTCTTGCTAGTTTACATATTCAATAGATTCCAGTGCTAGAAGCAAAAGATAATTTAATTCGGTATCTGTGCACACAGCCACACACACAGAGAGGGGCGCGTTCTACTTAAACTTCTAATATGCTTACCACAGTGAATTGCGGTATTGCAAAAACACATTTTGAAAGAAGGATTGATGTATTGACTGTATGTAAAAAAAATAAAAAAAAAAGTTACATAGTTTACCTTTGTCAGTATTTTCCAGGCTTCTTTTTGAAGTTGTTGTCATTGTTGTGCAGGAAGCTGCAGGCAGAGTATGATCGTCTGAAGAAGGCACATGACCACAAGGGGCTGTCGCCATTGCCCTCACCCCCACAGATGCTGCCGGTCTCACCTCAGAGTCCACGCGACGCAGAACTGATCGCAGAGGCCAAACTACTGCGGCAGCACAAGGGACGTTTGGAGGCAAGAATGCAAATCCTGGAGGATCACAACAAACAGCTGGAATCACAGCTCAAACGCCTTAGACAGTTACTTGAGCAGGTGGGTGGTGCATATCCTTAAGATTATATTGATGCTTATACTCACTGGCAGTGGATAGACTTTGGAAGTGTTGGTAAAGAAAAAAAACAACCAGTTGTGTCAGCTCCTGTCTAAAGAGTAAATGTTTTCAGAATGCACACTGGTAATTTATGAGGCATCTTTCAAATTGCATCGTCAAAAGTGCCAACTTCGGTACTGAAATTTAACAAATGTGACGCTACCAGCATTTTCTCCCAAGCATTTTGAGCACTGTTGAGTGGATTCTTAAACACCCTCTGATTGGCCCTTGTGTTCACGCGCTCAACTGATGTCTGGAAGCCAACAGATGTCTTGGCTTCACCGAAGAGCTATTGATGTGTTGATCGTTGTAGTCAACATATCTGTTGGGGTTGCCAACAGAGGCTTTCCCCTAGCTCAAAATGCTAGGGGGAAATGCTGGTAAAGCCACGTACTGACTTCGTACCGAAGTTGGTACTTTTGACGACATTGCTTTCAAATCATGGTTGTGGATTGTAACACTGTTCACGTGCTTCCTTTTGATTGTCGACAGAATATTTTTAATGTCAACATTTGGCTTTTAATGTTTGTCATATTTTTAGTAAAATCTAAAATGATTAACTTTGGGGAAAGTCAGTTTTAACGATATTTTTCAGTATATTAATGTATATTAGGGCTGCACGATAAAGGCTAAACTGATAATCGCGATTATTTTGCTGAAAAATGATAATCACGATTGATATACAGATATTCCAGAGAAAGTGAGTGTGTGTATAGTTGGCTCACAGATTTCATTTAACCAACTATCATAGCTTTATCAAACTGAAAGTCAATAGAAAAAACGGTGACTTTTAATCTGAATGCCATCTTTCCATTGTTGCACAGAGGTTTCGTAAGTGCATTTGTCGGTCAACCATGATCACAAACAATATTTGGATTTATTACAGTTAGTCACAGAGAAGGTTCACTCGCAGATTTAGTTGCGGCAAATCGCAGGCATTGTGAAGGAGCAGATACTGCCTGTTTCAGAATGGACATCATTAAACTTCAACATGCATGTTTGTCGGTGTTGTCAGATCATCTGTGCTTTTTTTGCAGCCCAGAGAGAGCTTAAGTAAAACACTAGACAGAAAATGTATCCTTTTAAGAGAAAAGCTCAGTATGAGGGATTTATGCTCTCGACATCTAGCAACTCCAAGCAGGAAATATAGTGGAGGCTAGTTACCAGTGCAAGAAAGCAGAAATGTCAGAATTGTCAAAACGTTTTGAGGACAAATAACCAGCAGGCCAATATCGCAACGATTCATTTTAATTAATAGAGCGAAGCAGATATTATTATCACAATTAAAATACAATTAATCATGCAGCCTTAATATATATTAAGTATATTTATAGATGACGTTTCTCTTGAGTCATTGCAGTGCATTCTGGCATTATCTTGTCTATGAACCGTGAAGCACACCTGCAAGGTTTACTTAGAATTTGTCCAAAATGAGGCGCCTTAAAAGACTAGGTTGGTAGCTCACTTGGTGCTGTTTTTAGAGGTTTAAAATGTGGATTAATTTTATCGGTTGATCAATTTGAAATTGTTAAAGGAAATATTTATGCTAAATTTAGATGCTGTCAGGATGAATAAAGAGAGTGTTTATATATATCTTGACAAAATCTTCCTGAAATGTTCCATCTGTTTAAAGATGTATTAATATTCTCTGCAAACGTGTGGATTGAAGGCTTTGTTTTAAAATTAAAATGTATCAAAGATTTTACATGTAGTTTATATTTATAAATGTACTTTTTTTTTTTCTTTGAGGTTTGAAATTGCGGTAAATGGAATCGTTTTTTTAAAGATTTCTCAACCAAAGACATACTATAATATGGAATATTGTTTATTAATGTTTTGTTTGAATGCAGAAATCTGTTAATTGTCCTTGCAGGACACATGTTGGCATTCTCTGTTCTGTATAATAACAGCATAAATGATATTGATTACGTTAAGAATACAGTCCTATACACTGAATCATTTTAGCATAAAATACATGTACAACAAGATTTTAAAATGAATGCATATTTATGGACTCCTTCACACTAAAATGTTGTACTCTGATCATTCAAGGGTTTGGTTTTGTTCAATTGTTCAATCAGTTTATTTGGGTTTCTGACCCCTTAAAGATCATAGCATTTGGTCTTGTGTAAAGGCCTTTAGTGCATTACTGTGCAATTTTTTTCTTCAGTTGAGTTACTTTGTTCTAATTGGCAGCCTAGCACACACCGTATAACTTCTTCGTTTCAAGATGCATTGAATTTTTACCTACCGTACTTTATTGATCGATACGATATTGCACAACGGGCATTATTGATCCTGTTATTTTCTGGTTCCATAAAACTTTGTCCTTATTAAAGCTTAGGATGAATGCCAGGTCTTCTTGGTGGCCAAAAGAACATTTTGAGCGACCTGTCATTTTTCCTCAAGCAGCCAATTTCTCTCTGTAATTTGTTTGTGGAGTTTCTTTAACGTCAACTTCTTCGGAAGTGTACTTCTGCTTGAATAGAGGGGAAATCAGATATTCTGTCTGCATCGTGTCTTGAGGAATCAAGCGTAATGTCCCGATGCATTCTTCTGAAAAAACATTAGTTGGCTGGGGGTCTTTGCCAAATGGAATGTATATCAGATTTTTTTCTTAGAAGAAATGGCTTCATGTGTTCTATGTGGACCCTTTGAACTAAAATCTCACTAGATTCCAGCACCGCATGCTGCTTCCAGTGGCCGCTTGGCCGAAGCGAGAAGAACCTGACTAAATGAACACGTGGATAAATATCTCTCCCTTTTTTCCAAAGCCAATGGATAATTGGCTTCACTTCTCTGATGTTTTTTTTTTGTTTATAACCGTCTTCAGTTTTATCCAGAAAGATTCTTCGTTACACTCACAAACAAGCCTTTGCCTACCAGTGTATGTTTTTGTTTTAATAGCATCAGTTTCATATATTTTTATCTATGTTATTTGCTAATAAACATTTTCTGATGTTTAACATATGTTCATGTGTTTCGATTGGCGAAAATCCCAGGAAGACCATTGAAATCACCAGAACCATCATTCTTTATGCAAGAGGGATGTCTGGTCTTGTTATGAATTGTTTATGGTAGATGGTTTAAACAAACCGCATTACACATGTGCGTTAATGAGTGAAAGTATAACTTTTAAATAGTTGCGCAGTGACAAACCATTTCATCATTTAAGCAAATTATTTTTAGGTGCTGGTAAGATTTAATTGCAATTAGGTATTCATTTTAAAATACACTTGTAAATAATATAGAAGCCAAGATGAGGGTGTGCCGTGGTCTTTGCTCAATATGCCGAATATACTATCACGTTCAAAAGTTTGGGGTTGGTAATATTGTTTTTAATAAATCGATACTTTTATTTAGCAAGGATGCATTAAATTGATTTAAAATGACATGGACCAGTAGTTTTCAACTGGTTTGGCCATGGGACCCACATTTTCCTAGTCATTAAGCAACAGCCCAATTTTAATAGATATTATAGCAAATTCTTTTATATTATATATACATCAAAAGTTATAATAAATTTTTCAAAAAACAGCAAAAAAAAACCCATTAACAATCACAAAAGCACCCATCCCACTTCACTTAACTGATACTGATGAATAAACAGGATACATTAAAGCTATTAAATATCAGTCATTAAGTAACAAGTTACGAAAATTTTTCTCAGGCACTCTTTACTTAAACTGCTTCTGACAGAAATGTCAACAGCTTTCACGCACATCTTGAAAACCTGTTAAGTTTTTTTTTTTGTTTTTTTTTTCCCCCTCAAAACGTTCTTGAGACCCATCAGTTGAGAAATGTTGGTATAGACTTGCACCATTACATTTTTTTTTTTTTTTTTCATATAAATGCTGTTCCTTTAGATTTTATATACATCAAAGAATCCTGAAAAAAATTATTCACGGTTTCCACAAAAATACTGTTATCTTTCTTGAGCACCAAATCAACATTATTATTACTGGGTGTCTATGACAGATGCATCAAACAGTGGAAGTTTGCAACATAATTGTAAACATTTAAAATAGCAACTTGGAGGATGAATAGCTGCTGGACACCACTAGAAATCATGGGGATTATATCATAGAAGACCTTGTTTATTTTTTTTAAATATTGATGTATAGGACAATTGAAGAACTATTTTTCAGCTGAAGGTTTTTTTGGTTTTTTTTAGCATTTGTGGATGTTTTTTGAAGTCTATTAACTGTCTGGTTTATTTTATTTTTATATTTAATAATGGCTTCACATCCACTTCTTTGTGTGTATCCTTGTGATGTTGTTTTGGCTCGACTGATTGACGCTAAAGCACAGCCACTCTGAGAGCCCATGCTCTTGTTTTATATTGCAATTATTAATGTTTTGAGAAAGTCCTTGGGGAAAGTTTTCAATTTGAAAATATATAAAAGAATATTTTCAAATGAGTCTGGAAATACAGAAGTACAACCCAGTGCTGATGTCTGCATCCAGTCCCCTGCCTAATCTATATGGTTCCTTTCTACCTATGTCCTAGCCACAGACTGAGTCCAAGGTGAATGGCACTGCCCTGTCCTCACCCTCCACTGCCTCTCCGAGATCTGACACCAGCCTGGCCTCACTGCGTGTGGCCGCAAGCCAAACCACAGAGACCATGGGTAAATGTCCCTAACAACTTCAGTTTAAACCTAACTCTTCAGCATTATTCCTAAAAAACAGTTTTAACATGTTCTAAAACCTAAACTGATTAATAAGTAATCAGTGTTATGTCAGTCACATTGTCACATTGATTTGTTGAAAAAAAAGTTACATCTTTAGCAGGATACTGAAATATACCAGTAAACGTAATATTTTTAATTAATTATTAAAATAATCGTAAACGCATTGTCTTCTGTTTTGGTGTTTCTTGAATTATTCTGTGTATTAGTGTTGTCAAAAATATATCGATATTTAGATACTGAAATATCTGCAATGGTTCCAATACACCTCTTCTGCAGTATCGATACACCGATACCAGCTGGCCGCTCTCTTCTCCCCGAGGGCGAATTGACACACACATACACCTCCTCTCAGAATAGTGCTTGAATTGTGCATAATTTTACTTATTTCCGCAGGTTTCGCCTTTACATCAAAAGTGCGTGCACCACCGATCTATATAAGTGGCACTCTCATAAAGCTGCATCTCAAACAGCTCACGATTAACACGTTGACTTATTTTTCATAGCTCTTCATTGTGCTTAAACAGTCAAATACAAACAAAATTGTCAATATGGCAATCTTGTGGAGTGTTCAGGTTAATACAGTGAGTTTTGGAATGTAAATAGTTGTGTAACAGTGTATTGGATCTGTGCATAAGCTCTTAAAGTGACAACAGCCTAATAAATCTGCTGCTTTCTGTCATGTTAATTAAAAGCCAAAAGACAGAGAAAATCACTCACTGCTCTTGACCGAATAACTTTTCTAACTTTAATTGTAAGCATTAATCTGTATTTAATCTTTACAATGAAGACTATCCAGTGTTATTTTACATTTGATTACTGACCGTTTACTTGTCTTTTTTCTAAGTCTAGTTCAACTAGGCCTCCATGTTCTTTGTTTATGCCATTGCAACAAAATCACCCAAATTTTCAAGAAATTTTGATAATAATTGCGGTATACATGCCATTGTTTCCCCCGTGGTATCGAACATGGTGTTGAATATCAATATTTTTCAAGGTATCGTGTCAAAGTTGAAAATTGCAGTATCGTGACAACACTAGTACAAGGAAAAACTAGTCATTAGTACAATCCCCTCTTTGTGACCATTGTTAAAATAAATGGATTAATTTCTTAATTACAGTGCACTTGTCAAATTAGCTTGTACAAATTATGTTCAATAACTGTACTTGTTGTAAGACTTGGCTTGATGCCCAGGCTGGTTTCAGCAAAAGATTTTCAGAACCGATAAAAAGAGGCAATGTTCTTATCTGTGCCAAACAAAAAGGAACACGGGGAGCTTTTATTTGTGTGTGGATACAAAAGAAGTGTTTTTTGCACTTAACTGCTAGCCAAGATCTTATTTGTTGTGTTATGATGAAAACATGCAGTTCAAGTTCCAAAAAATGGGGTGTCCTTCAGTATTTGAAGAACAAACACTAATCATTTTATAAGTGCAGTTTGAAGTTTATGATTCAGATCATCTATAATACCTTCCTGTAGTGTACTCACTGCTCTTTTTTTTTTTTCATAAAAGCTGAACACATTGATCAGAAATATTGTTTATCCTGATGAAAGACTCACGTTCGGTAATGCATATCTGGAACTGTGCCATTAGTCCTAGTTTTTAATATAAATATCTTGACACAATTTAGTGGGGTGAATACAGGTAGGGAATTTTCTGATTTTTGTACAACTCTGTGTAAAATGATCCATCTTCATAACTAACATATTTATGTTTTTATATTGAAATTATGCAATATTTGGGTAGTTGACTTGAAATTTCAAGTGTAATCAGTGTTTTGTGGTGTGATTGTATTTCATATGAAATGATTTCACACGACATTTTCTAATTTGTTTTAATTATTATATGATGTTCTAATTGTCTTTTATGCTGTGATCTTCAACTGCAAAAGGTGCAAAACTACCAAGAAAAAAAAGCCAATTACTGCACCTCAAATATTTTGTTACACATATACAGTATATATATATATTCCATAATTTTTTCATATCTTTTTCTATGATGTTATGTGACGACACCCTGATTGCTTAAACATTTTTTTATAAACATATTAAAATCTCCTAGTAATCTTTTTACCTGTATAACTGTTTATTATTGCATACAGTTATTGGAACCAGAGCTTAAATTAATTTCTAGGTTCATTCCTACCCTGACAACCATGATTCTTATACACATTATTTAAAAATGTGTAGTTCTGAGAAGTGGACTGTATGGACACATTTTGTTAGAAAGTGATGTTTTATAATTACTTTTTTTTTGTTGAGTGTTTTAGCCTTATCTGTTTTAATTATTGATGTATTTATTACATGAGCTTAACATAACATTTTTATATAATTTTTTTTAATTAAAAAAAAGTTTTTTTATATTTTACTTTGGTCAGAGTTCTGCTTGAATATAAAATAGACTTTTATTGAGCTAAACTTGATGCTTGAATGCTCTCATTTTTTTCTCATCTCCAAATAGAAAAACAATTGTAGAATTTTGAAAAAAAAATTACGTGGAATTGTGAAAAGTTTTGATGTAGAATTATATCTAGAACGCTAATGAAAGATGTGGCATTGACCATTTGAACCTCTTTGTACAGTTAGTCCGAGGTTTGAAGTACAAAATGCTTCTCAAATCGTTCTAGATAACATGACGGTTAATCAAATTCCTGTTAATTTTCCACTCAGACTGGTACACTGATGATTCAACTTGCAAAGAAATCTTTTAACTTTTGTGGAAACATTTTATTTCTGTTCTCAGACTATTGGACCCTGTTGTGCTCTATATGAGAGTCCTCTAAGTCTATAGTACAGGAAACAAACACTGTCTCTGTTTGAACATGAGATGTCATGGGCGGCAGGACAACTTCCAGGGTTTTTAAGGTCAGTTCTCAGTTGTAATTGGGTCGCTGCTGTGTGTTTCAGGTGATGATGAGCTGTCCAGTCCCTCCCAGGATGCAAGCACTGGATTAGAGGACGTCATCGAGCAGCTCAACAATTCCTTCCCTCACAGCCAAGGTGAGAATCCATTTACTAATACATTTTTAAGATCAAAAGTTGTGTGTTAACATTATTGCAACTAACATGAACACTTTTGACTAACGTTATCAAAGGTTTATAAACGCTGTCAGAATTGTTCATTGTTATGCATTTCTTAATGTTAATAAAACAAGATCTTATTGTAAAGTACCACAGATACATTCTGAACCACCACCTGTAATTTTTACAACCCACTCCTTTTTAACTCTTTGCATGATTAAGTCACTAAATGCTCCTTTGTTTCTTATGCTTCTACTTTTCCCGTTGCAAATTGATGAGTGACGTTTTCAAATGATAAAATATAAAAATGTACCTTTTAAGAGACTGTAAATAATTAACCTAAAACAAGTTATTGGGTAATATTGATGTACCTTCTTCTTAACATAAGTGTTTCTCTTTTTAACAGTGACTCTTAACAGGATATGTGTTGTGAGCAAGCAGAGAATTGCAAATGCATAATAATAGTAACAAGAACAGAAAAGATTTTATGGAAGCTAAACAGCTTTTCCTGGTATTGTTGTGGTAAATAGTGCTTGCTGCAGTACACATTCTGTTCAGATTCAGTCTAACTGCCTGTCTCTACTCCACTTTTACTGATTTTTCTTATTTCCTGTTTTCCTCTGTCTAAGGAGGTGGACGGCTAAACCCATGAGAGGTTAGTATTGTTACTAACCCTCTTTTTACTTTTTTCCTGTCTTAATCCACTTTACACTTTTATTTGAATGTTTTAAAAATGTAGTTTATTCCTGTGAAGGCAAAGCTGAATTTTCAGCAGCCATTCCTCCAGTCTATGGTCAAATTTTTTCCTGTATCATACATTCCTGCTGCTCAAGATACATTTATTGTTATATATTAGACCTGCACAATCCTCCCACAATTCTGAATAGACAACTAAACAAAATAACATGATTTACTGGAAGTTAATAATGCTTTGATGAAAATATAGCTTTGAATGTATAATTAAATGACTCACTCATAAATACTTCACTTGTTTCATTAATGGATGAATCAACCTTTCTAAACAAATATCTTGAATGAATGATTCAATGACATACATTTTTTAACAGTCGGTTGTCACCACCTACTGGCGTAACAATGTAATTGAAAGAACTTTTATTTGAAGCACCAAGTTTCTTTCAAAAGGTTATTTACCCTATTTTGATCGCTGCTGTAGTGTTTATATCTGAACTATATACTTTTATCCCAGTACTTCTGTGACAATTTAAATATTTAGAATGTAACAGAAATAATGATACTGTGTTGTTGGAAAGAGTTTCCTACCTATACATGATGACTACTTCTCCTGGGTCAGCAGCAGTGCAAACACAGATCTGAAGGTTTAATAGACACAGAAGAATTATTATCATTTAGGAATAAGATCACAATCTTTTTAATGATTAATCGTGCAGCTCTGATATACAGTGGGTACGGAAAGTATTCAGACCCCATTAAATTTTTCACTCTGTTATATTGCAGCCATTTTGCAAAAATCATTTAAGTTTCCTTCATTAATGTACACACAGCACCTCATATTGACAGAAAACACAGAATTCTTAACATTTTTGCAGATTTATTAAAAAAGAAAAACTGAAATATCACATGGTCCTAAGTTCTACACCTTCATTTGAGTCCAGCTGTGTTTGATTATACTGATTGGACTTGATTAGGAAAGCCACACTCCTGTCTATATATAAGACCTTACAGCTCACAGAGCATGTCAGAGCAAATGAGAATCACGAGGTCAAAGGAACTGCCTGAAGAGCTCAGAGACAGAATTGTGGCAAGGCACAGATCTGGCCAAGGTTACAAAAAAATTTCTGCTGCACTTAAGGTTTCTAAGAGCACAGTGGCCTCCATAATCCTTAAATGGAAGATGTTTAGGAAAACCAGAACCCTTACTAAAGCTGGCCGTCCAGCCAAACTGAGCTATCGGGGGAGAAGAGCCTTGGTGAGAGAGGTAAAGAAGAACCCAAAGATCACTGTGGCTGAGCTCCAGAGATGGAGATGGGAGAAAGTTGTAGAAAGTCAACCATCACTGCAGCCCTCCACCAGTCGGGGCTTTATGGCAGAGTGGCCCGATGGAAGCCTCTCCTCAGTGCAAGACAAATGAAAACCCGCATGGAGTTTGTTAAAAAACACCTGAAGGACTCCAAGATGGTGAGAAATAATATTCTCTGGTCTGATGACTTTTTGGCCTTAATTCTAAGTGATATGTGTGGAGAAAACCAGGCACTGCTCATCGCCTGTCCAGTACAGTCCCAACAGTGAAGCATGGTGGTGGCAGCATCATGCTGTGGGGATGTTTTTCAGCTGCAGAGACAGGACGACTGGTTACAATCGAGGGAAAGATGAATACGGCCAAGTACAGGGATATCCTGGACGAAAACCTTCTCCAGAGTGCTCAGGACCTCAGACTGGGCCGAAGGTTTACCTTCCAACAAGACAATGACCCTAAGCACACAGCTAAAATACGAAGGAGTGGCTTCACAAAAACTCTGTGACTGTTCTTGAATGGCCCAGCCAGAGCCCTGACTTAAACCCAATTGAGCATCTCTGGAGAGACCTAAAAATGGCTGTCCACCAGTGTTCACCATCCAACCTGACAGAACTGGAGCAGATCTGCAAGGAGGAATGGCAGAGGATCCCCAAATCCAGGTGTCAAAAACTTGTTGCATCTTTCCCAAAAAGACTCATGGCTGTATTAGATCAAAAGGGTGCTTCTACTAAATACTGAGCAAAGGGCCTGAAAAAAAAATGAACTTAAATGATTTTCGCAAATGGCTGTGATATAACAAAGAGTAAAAAATTTAAGGGGGTCTGAATACTTTCCGATATACCCACTGTATATCTTATTATTATTTCTCATATATCTAATGAAAACACAAGGATCCCACATTTACATATTTTGACACTATCTAGCTTTTCTCTGGTCTTGATATCAAATTGGCATTTAGATTTGGTGTCAGCTTATGTAGCGATATAAAATTGTGCAAATTAACACCCAAACTCTCAAAACGAGCTGAAATTTGTCTTCAGTCTGTTCCTGTACATTCAGCAGTTTTACATAGTGTTTTGTCGCATTCAGACTCTGACATCAGATCTGTTTTTTTTTCATTTCCCGCAGGTCCTAATGTGGGAAGTCTTTTCCACATGGTTGATAACATTGGACATGCCATGGAGTCGTTGGTTAATGTAATAACCGAGGAGCAGGATTTAGACTGAAGATGTCTTCTCCTCGTTGCATGCTTTTGTAGTGTCAACAACTGGACAGGATATGTTTACAATGGGAATATCAATAAAAATCTATTTTTCTGAAGGATCGCGGTTCCACATTGTAGATTTGATCTTTAGTAGTTTCAGTAGTTTCTTACGGAGAGTCTAGAATTGTTTATTAATAAAAAAGGTTTTTAAACTTCTATGCAATTGTACAAAAACAGAATGAAAGGTGTGTGATAACATGTAACATTGCGTGCCATGTCTTTGTACAGAGTGGAGCGCATTTTACGAGTGTTTTATCTAAATGGGTGACTTGAGTATATGCAGGGGTGCTTTATCAACTAATTTTGTTTGTAACAAAATAACAAATGCATATTAAAAGGCAAGTCCGTTATCTGTGTGCGTGTGTTCGCGTGTGCAAAAGAGTGAATGAAACGCGTCTTTGTGTGTCTGTATGTTTGTTTTCTCTGTGTGTAAGATTGCCCGTTCAACTACTGCAGTCATCATGAAAAGAAAACAGATGTCCTGATTAAAGGTGCAGTAAGCGATTTCTGAGAAACACTGATATTTGAAATCAACCCAAACAAACACACCCCTCCCTTCATTGTTTCGCCACCAAAATGCACGAACACCCAGTGCAAGGTAGTGTTGTCAAAAGTACAGACTTAGTTACTAAGTCAGTACTGATATTTTAAAAATGTGACGATGCCAGCATTTCACACTAACATTTTGAGCGGATACTTAAACACCTCTGATTGGCCATTGTGTTCACGCACTCAACAGCTATGTCTGTGATGACCAACGCTTCAAAATATTGTACTGTAAATAGACATCTTTGATGTTCTTCACCAAGCACTTATGCAGGTATATATGGGAGTGTTTTGAAAGCAGGCATCTGTCAGCAGATCCCTAATATATCCGCTTATAGACACCTGCTTTTAAGTGCTTGTAGAACCTCAAAGATGTCTATTTACAACATGTTTTGAAGCGTTTGTAGCCATTCACAGACATCTGTTGAGTGCGTGAACACAATGGCCAATCGGATGTTTAAGAATCCGCTCAATAGGGGAAAATGCGACTTGGTACCGAAGTCCGTATTTTTGACAACACTAGCGCAAGGGTGGATGTCTATCACAACAGAAGCTAAGCAAAATAAAGTTTCGCAAAAAATCACATGAAAGTGAAGGACACGAAAAAAGAATACAGTACATGAGCAAATACAAGCAGGAGTTCGTCATTAGTCTCCAGCAGCACACACTCAAAACCAAAGTTGCTCGCGTATGGAGGGGAAACAACACAACCTCTGCGTCCGTTTCAGGCCTTCCCGCTTCTCCAGCGCTGGAAAGCTTTTCTAAAATTAACGCGGGTCCTAAAGCTCTTGCCTGATCATAACCCTTCTTTTTTCAGTGATATTTTTTGTAATGTCTCTCAGCCATCTCTCTTTCTACAGTCCTTCAAATTTCCCACTTGCTCTCTCTCCTCCCCCATCATGAGTGGACACGCCCCCTACTGCTGATGGCTATAAGTGTGAAGAGCCGCTCGGTCCGATCCACTTTCAACAGCGTTTCTCAGTAATCTCTTACTGCACCTTTAAGGTTAAATACAGTCTACCTCAGCAATTCCCTTCCTCCATGCTCTGTCCATGTTTATTAATGGAGCAATAAGAATTGTAATCATAATTTTTATGTATTAATGACAACTTCCTGGACACATGGACAGACAGACAGTCTCCTGCAAGAGACATTTTAACCCATGTACCGGAATGATAATTTATCTAGTGCTTGAATTATATGGTGTTAGTTATATTTCTATAAGTAACACAAAGTTAGATCAAAATATTTCCTGTCCACTTTACAGAAATTTGACAAAATTGGGGTGTTTAAGCATAAAGTTTGAAATTAAAGACAAATCCTAATGATTAACCTCTATTAATCATCACCATCTTGCAATACTGGAATGAATCATAAATGAAAGATCATATTGTCATTGTTCAAGTAATCCAATGTCTGACTTTCATCTGAGGTTATTTATTGTCATTGACATCTAAAAATGCTTAGCACGGTTTACTAGAAATCCATATCGAGTTGATGAAACAATACAAAATATTCCGCTCTGCATTGTTCTTTAACGCATCTGTTTGTTTCTGTCTTTTTATTAAACTTTTATGCTTTGTGTGAACAAATATATAGAAATAAATGATCATAATGTATATGTATGCACAATTTATGACCGTTACAATTACAAGAGTTTTGCACCTTGGAGATGAGCATGTCCAGACTGCATATTTATTTCTGAGATGTGCTATTTGATTCTGAAATACATTTTATTTGTAATCTCTAAAGGAATATTTTACCAGATGATGAAATGTAATTGTGGTTTTCCTAACCTGCCACTGCGTTAGTTGATAAAAATGGAAACCCATTATGGTCACCATTTGTCTGTTTCATTATGGATTCACTTTGCCACAAAGCAAGTAAATGCTTGTATTGTCATCTGAAATTCTCAGCAATATCTTTTAAGAAAACTTCTAGAGAAATTAAATGTTAGATGTTTAAAAAAAAAAAAATCAAGCTTGTAGTTTTAGCAAGCATGATGGTTCATATGAAATGAATAAATGAAAGTAAAGTAAAATAATAAAAAATTCTATTTAAAATGACTTGATAAATATTTTATGGAGAATTTCCTAAAATTCTAAACTGCTTAATACAACAATCTCTGAATTTATAGTTGTTGTTTTTTTTTTTTTTTCAACAATTATCAGTTAACCAGAGGAAATATATCAAATCAATTTAGTTACATTAATGCTTCAAAAAGACACAAATGAATGATGAGAAAGTTACACTGTAGCCACTCGGGGCAGTGTTGCGACAGTTTATTTCCAAACCACAGGAGAGTTTCCCTGTTTTTCCCATGGTCGTCAAGAATTTTTACTTTCCAAGAATACACACAATAGGAATGATTGTTAAAACGTGACTTCTTATGAAAGAAAAAAATGAATCGTGTGAAATTTGTCAATCTATATACACATTTAATTTCAGGTCAGTGTTGCCATTGGACAAAGTGAAAATACATTACACAAATAATACCCTTTTACTAATCAGCAGTTACACTCAACATTGTTGTCACTAATGACCTTAGTCTGTTGCTATAAGTTTTGTGTGGGTTTTTTTTTTTTACCCCCATCTCAAAGAGGAAGCAGTTGAGTCATATTGCTCCTGGTTCCTCTCGAGCACATGACAAATAGGCTTTGAAGTTTAAAATCTCTCAGACACAACTTGCCTCATTAGTGATGTTGTCAGTCATGTTCGTGAAGCTCAGGTTGTTGGCTCTCATATTCTTTGTGATCAAGGATGTTCACCCCACCTCTGCTGGTCAGTATGATTTTGCTTCTTGATGTTTTTAGATAATATTTTGACATGAAACAATGTATATGTAATCTGTTTTTTTGTACTAAATCAGTTTAATTCATTTTTTTGGCAATTACTCTAATTATTTTCATTGACAAGTATAAAGCTTTTACAAAGAATTGTATAATACTATAGTGTATTAATAATGCTGCAGTACAAGTATTTAGATTTAAAAAATATACTCTAAACAGTATTTCAGGGGACTTAATTAAACCTTTTGCTAACACTTTATTTTAATGGTCCCACTTTAGATATTCTAACTATGCAACTAGATGTCAACTAACTCTCATTAGAGTATTAGTAGGGCGTCTGTTTAATATCTGCTAACATTTTGTTCTGATGCTCCCCCAAGAGACATTAAACTAACTACAAGTAACTTTGCAACTACTTGTCAACTACCAGTCATTAGAGTATTAGTAGACTGTCTGCTTGAATTTCAATGGTCCCCCAAACTCAAATTTTAACTGTCTACTAATACTCTAATGAGAGTTAGACATGTAGTTGCAAATTATAGTTAGTAGAGTATCTAAAGCGGGCCATCGAAGTAAAGTGAAATCAACCTTTAATGTTGCAACTTGTTCTGTTGACATCATAATGTGGATCATTACATTAACTTAATATTGTGTGTAATTTAAACTCAAATTTATCTTAGGTGATTCAAAAAAATTGTATTAACTTGATGAAATTGTCTTGATAACGTTGAAAATTGGGCAGTGGATTTCTAGCTTCCGTCATGCATATGATATCGCAGCATACTATTTGTTTTTTAGTCAAGGGAAATACCTGTTAGTGTTTAATGCTGTTATGTTTTGACATTTAAAAGAGTTTGTCATGTTGAAGCTTTCGTGGTTACTATTTTACTGAAGAGTGCATGTAGTAAACACTATAAGCAATGACTGCGCCAATGCTAGTGACATGTACTTGTTCATGCTACGACCGCTGTGGATTTGAAATTAAATCAGATAAATTGATTCCAGGACTACAACTCCTGTAGTTGGAGCAAGTTACAAATCAAGTTCCTCTACTCAATATAGTTTGTTGGTTAAACTTGATTTCATTTGAAGTTGCCTTAACTCAAAAAGATTGATTCAAACAGTTATATTTTATTATTGTTTCTTTGTTTTCTTTGTTTGTTTTTGATACGGCACATTATTTTTAGTGTATGAATGTCTTTGTCTTAGGTGCTTTTCAAGCAAAACATTCATAGCTTTTCGATGGTAAAATAACAGATGTGTTCTAAATGAATAAAAAGTGTCAGTAACACAGATTGTCTGCTTGTTAAAGGTTAGTGGAACATTAACATAGCCTGTGGTTACACTGCTGCAGGACATATCCGTGAACCTACTAAAAGATAAACATTTGTTTCTTCAGAAATGTTGTTATTAAATGCAGTGGGTTTCTAACTGGGTCGCGACCCAACAGTGGGGAGCAGAGAGGAAACAAATATATTTGCATAATTCTGACATGATGCACCACAACTGTCAAATGGCTGGGGCTTTTGAATGTAAAAAAATATGTACAGAGAAAATGGTTGACTAAAAGAGAACACATGCATTTCCCCCTTATATTTCACTCTATCGTGTTGTTTTCAACATGGGTGTTGAGTTTGATCAATCTTCTCTAGGTGGGTTTTAGCATGAAAATGTTTGGGAAACCCTGATCTAATGCAATGACATTCATACTTAAGAACCCAAATACTTTATATATTACACAATTTTTTATTGAACTCTCCAGATTGTGAATTGTAAGTGTGGTGATACTCTGCTTTACTTCAGAAACTAAGCTGGCTGGACCCCAGAATGTGAAGGTGACCTCCATCAATATGGGTGCAGTTGTCAAATGGACATCTCCACACAGTCCCATGAGCAACGTGACATACACCGTAAGATATATGTAAGTACACTCGAAATGCATCTCCAATGTGGAAACAACATGCTTGCATGCCATTATGAAATCTACCCATCATAATGTGATTGATTGCAATGAAAGTCACGGAACTATTGTTCTTCTGGGATCTCATAGTTCTGCGGTTTTGCAGAAGTTTAAAACAATAGGCCTGTTCTTTACCTGTGTGAGTGACATATTTGTCTAACGTACTTTGTGTTTGTCATCTGTCCTTGCAGCTTGAAAAAAGAAAGCGTTTCCCTCTGTGTCAACACCAAAGAGCTGAAATGTGATGCAGGAAAACTGCCAGTTATATTTGGGACCTACTTTTTTCAAGTGCGGGCAGAGGAACAGGAGCTCTTCTCTGAGTGGGTCAATGCATCCATGTTTATGCTTAATAAACACAGTAAGTGTGACTCTGTATTTGCTGCTCTTAGTTTGCGCTATAGGCTCTATTGTGTTAAAGGTGCAGTAAACATTTTGTGAGAAACGCTGTTGAAAGTGGATCCACTCATGATGAATGAGATTTGAAGAAAGACTCTAGAAAGAGTGATGACTGAGAGACATTGCAAAAAAAAAAAAAGGTCAGAGGAATATCAGTGGGTTATGATCAGGCAAAGGCTTAAGGACCTGTGTTAATATTAGAAAAGCTTTCCAGCGCTGGAAAAACATAAGTGGGAAAGCCTGAAAACGGACGCCGAGGTGGTTGTTTCTGCTCCATACACGAGTAACATTGGTCTGCTCCTGCTTGTGTTGCCTGTACTCATGTCCTGTTTGTTCATTTTATGTTCTTCTTTGTCATTCGTTCATCAACTTCACTTTGTTTTGTTTTGCTATGATAAAGAGACTTCCACTCGTGCGTTTTGGGGGCGGAGTATTGAAAAGAAGCGTTTTGTTTGTTTGGGTTGATTTGAAATTTCAACAGTGTTCAACAATGATTCTCAGAAATCGCTTACTTCACCTTTAAGTCAATTTAACATCCATATATAACAATTATATGAACTGCTTTGCTCCCCTGTAGGTATCATAGGACCTCCTACTGTGCATCTTGTCATCCACAATAATAACGTGGATGTGCACGTCCAGCCCCCAGTGCTGAAAATGGGCAACCTTTCAGATTTTTTTTCACAAGTGACTTACGTCATCAAATATTGGGCCGAAGATCTCGAAGATACGGTAAACGCTTCTATTTTTCTGTATCGTTCTGTACATAACTTCAGGGAGTTGGCAATTTTCAGAAACTTGAATCCTCATACATATTTGTTATTCCCTTAAACCACTGAACTAAAAACATAAAAAGTTGAAATAAACAACAATAAAATATGATATTAGTATTATTGATAAAATTAAATAAATTGATAAATAATTATTGATAAATAAAATTATTAAAGATTTAACTCAAATTAAAATTAGAATGAAAAATATAGAAAATAAATTCATTTATTGATTTTAATTCATATAATATAATTAAATAAACTATAAAAAGTTGAAATAATAATATATAATATAATGATAAAATATAATATTAATATTACTCATAAAATTATAAAAACTATATAGACAAATAACCGGGAATGAAAAAATATAGAAAATAAATTCATTTATTGAATTTTATTAACTATTAAATTAACTATTAGTATAACTATAATAGTATCTAAATGATGCTAAATTTTTAAAAAAAAAAAAACACTGTTATAATATGTTTTTTTAATTACAAGTGAACGTTTATGTTGAATTCATAAATAGACCATTTTAAGTAAAAAATTACATTATAATGAGCAGACCATCTAAAGAGAAAGAATCATTACATATAATGAAAAGAAAATCATTTATTCTCAAATTGTGTGTTCAAAGTCTTGAATATATTAGCGTCTAGACCTTGTTGCCAAGAAGGAATGTTTTATGTGTGTGGAGTGAAGCCTCAATTACAAATCACAAATAAATAATTCATATCTTCAAAATAAGCCTAAGATGATGTTTGTCCCTGATAGGCAGTAGAGAAGAAGGTTTCTGACACCGGAGAAGATGTTAAACTACCTGTTAAAGTACTACATTCATGGAGCAGATTTTGTGCTAAGGCAAAGGTGCTTCCTAGAGGCTACACAAATCTGGAGCAGTTCAGTAATGCTGTATGTGTGACCAGCATACCTGGTAAGTGTGTCCTTATCGACACAGGCTCACTGCAAGATAACGATAAAGCAATAATCATGTGATTCAATATGAATAGAATAGGTAGTTTATAATATACTTACAGTATACTATATAAAATAATGTAAATGCCTAAAGATATTGTGCTTTACAATAGTACAAAGTAATGCCTTCATTTAAATGTATTTTGTATGTGTGTGTGTGTGTGTGTGTGTGTGTGTGTGTATAAAGTGACAGCAGTGTTCACCAGCTGTCTGATAGCTGCTGCCATCCTTCTTCCTCTGGGAATCTTGGCCGCCTGGTTCGTCTATAAATTGTACAAGTACCTGTATCCTAAAACCAACCTACCAGAACATCTCAAGGTGTGTCTCATGTGATTCCACTACACATCACGCGTGTAATACACACAACTTTATACTTTATTTGACCATAAAAATGTGTTTCATACGGAAACCCGTTTCCACCACTGAAAAAAAAAAGATTACTGCGACTTTTAATCCCGCAATTCTGACTTTTTTTTCTCAGAAATGTGTGATATAAAGTCAGAATTGTGAGATATAAAAAAGTCACAATTCTGACTCTGTAACTTGCAGTTGTGACTTTATAACCCATGCGTGTTTATATCTCACAGTTCTGCAAAAAAAGTCAGAATTGTGAGATAAAAAGTCGCAATAATCTTCTTTTTATTTCTTTTTTCAGTAGCAGAAACGGGCTTCCATAGTTTTAATAATAGATGTTATATATTTATTAATATTTTGAATATAGCTTTTATATACATATTTTCCATATTCATTTTACTTTTAATTTTAGTCATTAAAAGTGCTTTTGTTATTTTTAGTAGTTTCTTTATTAAACATTTCTGTTCAGCTTTAATTTATTTGGTCCCACTTTATATTAGGTGTCTAAGTACATATATATATATATATATATATATATATATATATATATATATATATATATATTTTTTTTTTTTTTTTTAATAAAACAAACAGTGCCGTAGTTACACGTTCGTTACTACATGTACTAACAGTAAATTATGCATAATTACAAGTAACTAACCCTAAACCAAACCCTAACTGTAACTCTATTGTAAGTACATGTAGTTAATTTATAGTACTCCATACTTAAGTAATTACATATATATATATATATATATATATTAGTCAACAATAACAAAAGTCTTTCTAAACCATATTTTTAACGTTGGTTCTTTCTAGAATCTATTTGTACCATCATTTTGGAATGCTGAGGCAACCCAACATTCTCCACACGAGAAAGAGCAGCATGATAAAATCAGTGCTATATCTGAGGACCATATTTATGACATGCTTAGTGAGAAAAGCAGGATCTCAGAGGACAAGGACCCTGGGTTGACCTGTGATCTCCCGCCAATACAAGAGATGGATGAGGAATATAAACTGCTCATGAACATGCAACCTGCACCATCGTTTTACCCTAATCATCTCTACCCGTTATGCTCGAATAACGAACTAGTGACTCACTTAAATCAACCCCACTTTGGAGGCTTCACTATCAATCACCCTTGTTACTACAATGTAACAGTCCCAAGCTCTGAGCTGAAACACTCTGAATGTGTTTGCTGAAGTCACCAACAAGCTGAAATGAATATTCTTAAGAATGATCTTATTTTCTGCAGCAAATATTTAAAGAAGAAAAATAAAGAAATCATATAACATTATGCAATGGTGCAATGGCTGTCTGTTGAATGTATATAACTTGCATAAAATGCTGTTTACTTTTCCTAATAATAGACTGAATGTAGTTTTTTGAGAAACTTTTGTCATTGTATGCCTGTAAATGGTTGTGTTAATTGTTATTATTGTGAAATGTATCACAATAAATGAAAGTGAGTTGAATTTCTCTTCCTTGAATTACACTTCTCTGTTAGCCCAGTTTATTAAATTGTAATTATCTCAAAAGTGGAAGAAGTCATAGTTGGGTAAACTGAATGCGAGTTGACAGGAAATATAATTTTTGTAGGGTAAATGCAGGTAAAGTTGGGCACTTTTTGTTAAACGTGTAATTAAGTTTATTATTATTACTTTTGTTAACTTTATTTAAAATGATACCATATTGTGAAATTTAAATATAAAATATTAAGTAGGCAATAAAATGTGCCAATTTATTTAATTTTGAAGGCGGCCCACTTTACCTGAATCCCACTGGCCCACATTATCTAACACATTCAGCCAAAGTGGGCCAGCAATATTTAAACACCTTACAAGAAAACTAACAATTTTCTTGTTTGCATTTTATTCCCTGTTAACTGTAGTAACAGACAAAATAGAAACATTTCCCAATAACATTTGTTTACATTTAATGAGCAAACTTATAATTTAGAAAATAAAGTCTTATGTCAGAGGATTTTGTACCTTTAACCACTGCTCTGAAGTGTGGCCACACCCACCAGTGTCATATTGCATCAACCAAAACTATTTTATAATTTAAAGAGACAGTGTCTCTTTAAGTAAAGACCGTTGTCGTGCTCTAAAAGTGTAAACCCATCGAGCACAGTACAACCAAATTGACCTGATGGCCCACTTTACCTGCATTCACCCTATTTCCAGTTGCTCCAATAGCGATGACAAAAAATCTGTGATAGATTTTCCTCAACTTTCCAAAATATAGTGCTTGATTACGTCGGTCAGAAGGAAAAATGTCAAGTTTGTCGTCACTCCCTCAGCTGTTGCAGCAACATCAATTCATGTTTTTGAAATTACTGACAAGGTAATTAACGTAATATATAACGTTAGAAATGTTTATTAAAAGTTTTAAAAATTAAAGTATGGAAAACCTGACTAGATTTGCGATGTTGTTTGTGGAAATACGTCATCACAGTCAATGAAAAGGGTCCACAAGGCAACATATTTTCAAATATCACTATAAAAGTTTTATAAAATAATGCTATTTTATAATATAACATTAGTTTTGGAATTCAAACAGCAAAGATAATTGAATACATTTAATCAAGTGTAATTTGCGGCCCATATTTTGGCATGGTTTTTAGAAAAAAATTTTTTTGGGGTAACTTCAAAGGTAATTTCTTATCAATTCAAATATATAGAAGATATTAACTAGGTGAAACAAACTAATATGAAGAAACAAACAAGTTCAGCAGATCATTTAATTGGACCCACTGATCTGTATACATTACATCAGTGGTTGGACCTTTTTGCTCTTCGCAAGCTTAACGTCTCTTGTTGTCATGGTGACGGGATTGTTGACGTGAGGGTCATCAGGTAACGTTACGTTGTTTGAGTTTAGTAAGTTTTTCAAGTGCGTTTTGAATTATGAATATCGATTCAGATAGAATTTAAATAACAAACAAATGAACACCTAAACAAAAGTAGGCTATTTCAAATAAAACTGTTTTACGTATTTTACAGCGTCGTCAACCTCTGACTTCCGGTATGTTTTTAATAAACTGGGAAATTCCATTCATTAGAAATTTCCCCAGTTATTTGCTCTTTATATATATATATATATATATATATATATATATATATATATATATATATATATATATATATATATATATATCGAAGCTCTAAAGTTAAAGATAGAAACTGAAAAATATTGTTTAAAAGAGTACAAGACTGTGTCACACTGAAGGATACTGCTTGAATTTGCACTTCAACTACACACTCACAGGTGTAGGTTGTCTGTTATGATCAAGAATCACTGTAAAGACCAGTTGGCATGGAAGTGGTTCATTCTGCCCCAGAGACTTTCTCCAGGAGTGTAAAGAAAAAAAACCCACTTCCTCTAAGCCAACTGCTGGAGGACACCAGAAAGAGTGGACATGTCCCCCATCACCTTCTGGAAACTAGTAAGGAACACTGTTGTTTTGTTATTTATAATATTTATTTCTTAAACATTGCTTGTGTCTTATGCAACTGATTTGTCCTTTCACATTAATGAATATAATTGTGTCTTTGTTATCTTTCAGGGGTGTTTGCCAAACTGAAGAGTAACAGTATAGTTCAAGCCGAACCGTCAGAGCTGCATTTCAGTGGTTTTGAAGTAGGAAAGGATTATAGGAAAATCCTGGTTGGTTTTTTTTACTGTTACTTTGTTCATATTAAAACGAATATAATACATTTTTAGTGTGAAATGCTTTTGGAATGTTTACATGACTCATGTAATGGGTCAAATGACTTGTTGTCTGTGTCATTGGCCTGAATCAAACAAAAAATGCATTATATTCAATTCTAAAAAAACTTCAATGGAGACTCCATTTTTTGAAATGCATGACCAAATTTCCACTGATAGTACTCTGCGGTCAGTGGGAAACATCACATTTGTTGTCGCTGAAAGCAGCATTACAGAAGGGGAAGAAAATGGGAGGAAGTGTGATGTAATGACAAACACTGTTATTGTTTTTTCCCCAAGAAACTTGTCAATATCTCCTCTGAGGTGATCAGTCTCCACATTTTACCCCCTCGGTCACAGCACTTCCAAATTAAGTACACCAAAAAGGTAACCATCACCCTGCTTTCAATTATCACTTTTACAGAAATGCTTTAAAATTGTATACAATTTTTTCACAATTATTTTAGTTTCAGAACTCAAAACAGCGAAGAGGTGAACTGAACAAAACCTCCCCAAAAATGTCTTTATTATAGTTTTATTTAATTATTTTTTAAATCAATAAACGTTATTTTACACAAAGAAAATGAAGCTTATTTTATGACCATTAAGATTATGAAATTCACTCATACCATGATGTTGAAAACAGTCCCTGTTTTAAATGCAGTGCCGACTGGTTCCAGGTCTGGCTTACACTGTTACAGTGCTTTTCCGACCGGACGAGTGGCGTTACTTTTCTGATAACATCAGGATTCATGGCATGGTAAAAACATGTTTTTGTCTAATGCTTGGCCATGCAAATTCTGAAAGGGCTCAGAACAGGTATTATGTGTCTGTGTTTGTGTTATTGTCAGGGAGAAGAGAACTTACTGGTTCCTGTTCACGCGTATCCTGTTATCAATGATCTTCACATCCCATCTCATATTAGTCTTCCCCCAGTGCCACTCGGCCAGAGGTATGCAGTAATTCTCATATTACACCAATAACATGTATACAATAACATTTGACATGATATATGAATATACACACTTTTGTTCAAATGTTTGGGTTCATTTTTTTTTTAAAGAAATTAATATTTTAGCAAGGATAATTTACATTGATGTAACATTATAGACTGCATTGCGGTTTCTACAAACATTAAACAGAACAACTGTTTTCAACATTGATAATAATAATAAATGTTTCTTGAGGAGCAAATCAGCATATTGGAATGATTTCTGAAGGATCATGTGACACTGAAGACTGGAGTAATGATGCTGAAAATTCAGCTTTGCCATCACAGGAATAAATTATATTTTAAAATATATTCAAATTGAACACAGTAATTTTAAATTTCTTTGATGAGCATAAGAGACTTTAGTAAGCATAAGAGACATGATTATTTGACTTTCTTTTGCTTCTAAAGTGCCAGTCATGTGATTCCACTGAGCTGCAGTTGTCCGATAGACTTTGAGTTCGAAGTGCACTGCCTTCAGCCCCATAAGGCCTTTACTGTAAGACCGCTGTCAGGTAACCAGTTTCCTTCACAATCAACGTATCTACTGTTAGAGAGCAATGGAAACCAGTATAAGTGTTACTGGTAGAACTGTAGCTGCTGATCAAACATATACTAGACTTACTTTGTTTTTCATTTACTGTAACATAAACATAAATGAAAATGTTATCATATGTTTATCAGGGATCATTCCAGCAAATGGAAAGACCACAATAAAAGTGACCTTTACACCTCTGCGGTATGGTACAGCTGACATCACTCTACAGCTGGTCATCTCTCAGTTCAATTCCAAACCTGTCATCTGGACAGTGACAGGTTCCTCATCTCCATATCTGCTGCTCAGGTAATACTACAGAAAAAATGATTCCACTAAAAACACTCATACCACCTTAGCAACCACATAGTTTTTATTATTATTATTTTTTTTTATAATTCCACAACTGTTAATGTTGTAAAAAAAAAAAAAAAAAAGGAAAATGTAGTGTAAAATTCAGATGCTTTTGTACTAACATTAACAGCATTCGTGTTCTCTATGCCTCAGTAAACCTGAAGGAAACGGTGATGATGATGATGATCATTTTGTTGAAGAGCGTAAGACTGCTGATGGAAAATCTCTGGCCTGTACATCCCATCATAAGCTTAAAATGTCACCCTCCTTGGAGAAGGTAAGAAATTATTATAATTGTTTTTGTTTTTATTTCTATTCTGAAAAGATCGAGTACTTCAGTGCTGGTTTGGAGGAACAGCCGAGCCATGTAAAAATACTGGTCATTCATTATGGGCTTTCTAGTTGAGCAAGGCAACCAGCACCCGAAACAGAAAGTCGTGCTTGTCTTTTCAACAGGGTCTAAATGGTTTTAGGCTGTGCAGATGCAGGAATTTGAATTAACTGAGGTCAATTTCATTTTGGGCCCTTAAAAACAGTAGCACAGAGGTTTGTGTGAGACTGAATTACAAATTTAATTTTATTGTTTGCACTGAGCTTACGGAATTGAATTTGAATTGACCGCATACCCTTTCTGCCATCAAATGTGGGAAACACACACACAGAATTACAATCATAAGCCAGCAAAGCTAGCTTTTAACTGAGGTATTGTGTGAGGTATGCCATTTCTATATTAAAAATTCTGTTTGGTTTATTCATATCAGCCATTTGTGTAAATCAAAAAATGAAAATGAAATAAAGAGTTTTGGTAGTAATAATAAAAATAATAATAAAGAAAAATTAGAGCATTTTGCTTCCGGTTGAAACCATCACGATGGAATCATATAGAAGTTCATTGTACATGCAATCACATTATTCTATTTTTTCAGGGCAGTAAGAAGAAGACCAAAGCTGATCCACAACTGGAGGTTTCCACCACAGATGTCACCACTCATGCAGGACTGGTTAAAATGCTTCTCCAGCCACAAGACAAAATAAGATACAAGGACCTGCGGGAGGGTAAGAACACCACATTTCTCATCCAAAGGGCCTATGTGGTGCATGTTAAGAACTAAAATTATGGAAATAAAAGGTAGCAACCTGCATGCTGGAATGCTGATGTGTTCACCAGGCTTTTCATCTAGCATAGGTTTTAAAGGGATAGTTCACCCCAAAAATGAAAATTCTGTCATTAATTACTCACCCTCTTGTCTTTCCAATTAAGATAAATTAAGATATTTTTGATGAAATCCGACAGCTCTCTGATAGATAGAAATTTAATTACCACTTTCAAGGCCCAGAAAGGTACAAAAGACATTGTTAAAATAGTCCACATGACTACAGTGGTTCAACCTTAATGTTATGAAGGGATGAGAATTCTTTTTGACTGACTTCATCATGTCAGTCTCAGTCCTGTGTCACAATAATAAATAGAATCCCATTTTATAATCTTCCAAATTACAAACTTGAAATCAGTTACCAAACCTGAAAATGGCCCTTTAAAGTGGTGCTTTTGTACCACTTTACTTTGTGCTGCCCTCATCAGTGTCATCACTCTGTATGTAATTCTAGTAAAATCTGATGACGGCAGTAGAGATGAAAAAAAGTCTTCTTTTTTTTTTTTTTTTTACCTGACTCTCAGAAACAATTCTTTCCCACTGTGGTGTGTTTGATGTCAAATACAGTACTGTGCAAAAGTTTTAGGCAGGTGTGAAAAAATGCTGTAAAGTAAGAATGCTTTCAAAAATAAACTTGGTAATAGATTATATTTATCAATTAACAAAAAGAAAAATCTAAATCAAATCCATATTTGGTGTGACCACCCTTTACCTTCAAAACAGCATCAATTCTTCAAGGTACACTTGCACAAAGTCAGGGATTTTGTAGGCATATAGTTAGGTGTATGATTAAACAATTATACCAAACAGGTGCTAATGATCATCAATTCAATATGTAGGTTGAAACACAATCATTAACTGAAACAGAAACAGCTGTGTAGGAGGAATAAAACTGGGTGAGGAACAGCCAAACTCAGCTAACAAGGTGAGGTTGCTGAAGACAGTTTACTGTCAAAACAAGCTCTTTTGAAGAAGCACAAAGAAACAGGCAACGTTGAGGACCGTAGACGCAGTGGTCGGCCAAGGAAACTTACTGCAGCAGATGAAAGACACATCATGCTTACTTCCCTTCGCAATCGGAAGATGTCGAGCAGTGCCATTAGCTCACAATTGGTAGAAAACAGTGGGACCCTGGTACACCCATCTACTGTCCGGAGAAGTCTGGTCAGAAGTGGCCTTCATGGAAAAAACTTTTGCACAGTACTGTATGTGATATATCCTGAATAACAAAAACCTTGAATTATAGACTGACTGTTATGGCCGAAACACATATAGAATTCAATTTTAAAGATTTAATCAGATTTCAAACGATACATGAACGGATTTGGATTGGATTTGTAAAACAACATACAACGAATCAAATATGTAACAATGTGAGTAGAAATCACAGTTATTTAATTCAAGATACCTGTATGTTTTATTCGTTGAAGCCATATCTTACACCAAGGTGGCAGACCAGACAAGAGAGATGAAGGAAGCTGCATTTTTAAAGAAGGTCCAACAAAAGGAGGAGAAAGCCAATCATATGCGTTGGTGTGTTGCTCCATGTGACTGTATAACATATATGACAGATGACATATTTTGATTTTACATACAATATAATACAGTGAACTGGAAAACCCTTAAAACTAGCGTGTTTTATCCTTAGGCAAGTTGATCTGGGTGACGACCCATGTTCAACAGAACAGAAACGTAAAATTTTGAAAGCGCAAGATGAGGCAGTTGCTGCATACAAAGTAAGCCCGCATATTGGTTTGATTTATATTGAACAGTTTGTCACTTTCCACTGAATGCTCATATTTACTTTTTATGTGCATTTCAGCTAAAATACTGTGGTGAGGCAGTGGCCTTTTCAGGATCTTCAACTAAACTTTTCTCACGACGAATTTTACGAGATGCTGGACAGGTACATGAAACTTTCTTATTTTCTTATCTTGATCCTGAACATCATATTTCTAGTCTGTATTTTCAATTCAATTCAAAACTTTGAGTAGGTAGCAAGAAAGTATGAAAAGCTCAAATCATTAAATTGCATATTGATACCACAGACTCATTTGTCACATACTGTTTGCATGTAAATGTTAGTCATTATAGGCATTATAGGCATTATATTAAAATTCATATCTTTAAGACTTATTCATCAGCTGTATGTTATAGTTCCCAGAATGCACTCCTAATTTCATCAGCCATGGCACTGGCCAGCTGGAGATCAGACATAGAGCGCTCAGACTCTTTCAGCAGGCTGCACGTAAGGTAACGTAACTCAGCCTTATTAATGTAAATGAATTTGAATGTCATTAAACACATTACTACTGTGCTTGTGTTCAACTCGCAATGCTGATTTATCTATACTTGAAAATAAAATGTGTGACAGTATTAATACATATAATAATGTTACATTGTGTTGTTTAATCAAGGTTGTTCTTCAATGTCGTATGAACAAGAGGCTTGTGTCATTAAGAGAACTTGTTCTCAAAACAAGGAGTCGGCAGGGAGACAAAGAACCAGGTTGGGATTTTATTGATATTCTTTTTTAATTGATTCTTGTATTCATGAAGGACGTATTAAATTGTTTAAAAATTACAGTAATAGGGTTACAAACAAATTCTATTTTAAAAGATTTTCAAATGAAATGTATGTTTATCAAATACTCCCAAAAATGTATCACATAAATTTGATCACATAAAAAATATTAAGCGTTACAACTGTTTTCAACATTGATAATAATAAGAAATGTTTCTTGAGCACCAAATCAGTGAGGATTTTTGAGGGATCATGTGACACTGAAAAAAAATTTCAGCTTTACCATCACGGTTATAAATTACATTTTAATATACGTTCAAAAAGAAATGAGTTTAAATTGTAATAATTGACAGTATAATAATAGTGCTATTATTATTTCATTATAGTTTTAACTAGACGTATCACCAAAATAGATATTCTTTTAGATATTCTTCTATTGTTTTGTTGTAGATGGGGATGAGAAGCCACTCTTTTTTAAGCTGACACCACAAAAACTTCTGCCCACTACCTTCAATACATTTATACCTGAAGACCAACCTGGTGAACTGGTGAGAGACTGCTTGTGGTTATTGTGGAGAGCTTGTATGAGACAATTCTGATGCAGACAACTGGAGTTAAATATTTTCAGTTACTGTAAATAGTATTGAAACCTCTTAAAGAAGTGCATTTTGTTCAACAGATACCAAAAAGTTTCACTTCAACATTTGAGGTGTGTAATATCAGAGCATGAAGGCAGTGTTGTGTTGTGTTGTGGCTTTCAGGCTGTGAATGCATTGGGCCGTGTTCCGGTAAGAAGGCCTGAAGCAGATATGAAACTCAGGACTCCATTATTCAATCTGAAGGTATGGGAAGAACACGCTTTCCCCACTGCTTCGTCGTCTGATAGGGAATTTTTTGTCTCATAATTTTTCTTAAAGTTCCTGTAAATGATATGTCAGTTGTGGTTTTGTAATATGTCTAAATTTATGAAATATATGTGATGATCTTATGTGAATGTGTGTGTATGGTTGAGCGACGAGCAACAAAATAAATAAAAATCAGGGTAGTTGCAAAGTTACTTGTAGTCAGTAGAATGTCTGTTGGGTGACCATCAAAACAAAATGTTAGTAGATATCAAACAGACTGTCTACTAATACTCTAATGCAGAGCTTCCCAAACTTTAAGAGGGGTAAGGCCCCCCAAAAACATTGTAAAAGCTCCACGACCCCGCTGTTAAAAAAATATATACCGACATTTACCTACAAATACATTAGACACATACATTTGTTAGAATCGCATGTGAATTATGAGAACTATGATAACATTCTTTACAAATATATTTAAATCCATAACACTAACCCTACATACTTTCAAAAAAATCTAATTTTAGAGCAATTGGAATAATTTAATTATTTTAATATATTGATTTGGACTAGCCACGGCCCCCCTGCAATACCGCTATGGCCCACCGTTTGGGAAGCACTTCTCTAATGAGAGTTAGTTGAAATGTAGTTGCAAAGTTATGTGTAGTTAATCGAATATCTATAGTGGACCATCGAAATAAAGTGTTACCAAATCAAGAAATGCCACATGAAGGCCATTTACTAATCCAAAATGGTGCTGAGTTTACAAATGACATTTATTAGCACTATTTTAATTATATTTAATCATACATCTCATAGCATGCATTTTCATTTTTCCTGAGTTCCTCATAATGTGGTCCTTTTAACAAACCGGCAGAACAGATTTAAAATTTCACATCAGAATTTTTTGTTAATGTCAAATACATTTATTAATGTTCTCAGCCAGTATAATGAGAATTGTCCATGTCTATTCTTAAGGTTCCCCAGCGTTACAGACTGATGGGTTATCAGCCATTATCTGTCTATGATGCAGCAGCAACATTTGTTCCACCTGACCTGTGTAGGATATTACGCACCGGAGCACAAGTAAACAACAAAAATGTTCATTTTTAGCCATAAAATTATTAATTGTTATTTGTTTGCATTAATATAAGTTTGGAAACAAATCTAACTATTGTGTTGCTTTGTGCTTTGCTTTGTCTTGCTTTGTGGTGTTATAGGATGAGCTGTTGCCTGTGGTGAGATGTCCATCTGTAGAGCTCAGTGAGGATGATGAAGATAAGAAGCCAGAGGAAGATGATGAATCACATCAGGATTTTGGTCCCACACTTAGTTTCAGTGCACCTGAAGCTCTTCTCAGACCGCCCAGCGCCCACCCTCTCCGAATCTTTGTATGTTTTTTGACCCACGAATATTATCTGCTAAGAACGCCTTGCCCACATGATGAAAAAAGCAGGGTTATTATCGTTAGCTAAAAGTAAAAATAAAATCATTTAAAAACCTTTTAATTATCTGAAATAAATCAAATAAAATGTATTTTATTTCAGCTAGATACCAAAGCAACATTCCTCATTTTCATTTAGTTTAACTTGTCTTATGTTTTTTATTTTATTTAGAATCCTGCACCACACGTTTATGCCTTCAAACCAGCTCCGCTATACCTGGAGTGTGATCTGGATTTTCATTTGTGTCCACTGCCACGGTATACTGTCCCTAAGAGCAATGTCGTGGGTGTGCGTGCCCCTCAAACGCAGAAGAAATTTCTCGATAGAAAGGTTTGTTGAGAATTTCTAGACATTTTTGTGCATCGTAATTTGAAACAAGTTCACTAAGAGCAAACTATCAGTCAACATGGCTTAAAAATTAGGTTTTATATCATATCTGGTACTATTTTGTGTATTGCTACCTGAAACGGTCAGCATCCAGGACAAAATTATTTGTTTTATAATATTTAATGTTATTATTAAGAATACATTCATACTGTAAACATTTGCTTGAAAATATCAAATGCAGGATATAATCAAAGGCATTATGATGTGGAAGACGTTTCCCTCTATGGCCTTGAGCCCTTTATCCAATATTTCTACTCTAAGAAGTGACTGCGCCCCACGCATGTAAGTGTTACACACTCACATACACATTCATTTGTTGGCTTACCTCTCGTTTACACATGCAATAAAACGAGCCCAACTTGAGCAAAATTCTGTTCTATCTAGGTCTGACCCCTTCAGTACTGTTCTGCTGCCTGTGGAGGCCCCTCCAGCTCTTCAGGGTCTGCCTGACAACATCAGAGACGAGATTCAAGATGGAGTGTAAATATAGATTAATGCCAGTTTGAATAAAACCACTATCTTTGATTGTTTGTGACGGCATTTACAGATTCATGCTGGTTTGATTTCTCTGGCAGGTCTGAGAGCTCAGAGCTCTGTCTCACCCCTGAAATGATTGAAGCAGAGTTCGGTCTGTCTGAGAGATCTTCAGTTACATCTCTTAAAGAGGATCAAGATGAAAGCAATGGGTTGGTACAATGGGTTATCAAATATAACATTTGGCTCATTGAGAACTGCTAATTAGCTTGCATATTTTTTAGGATATTGGCTGTTTATTAGTACTTATGAAGCACACATTAATGCCTTATTCTGCATGACCTTATTCTACATCTCTTAATCCCACGCAATACCTAAACTTAAATGCTACAAAACCTACCTCACTAACTATTAATAAGCAGTAAACTAGGAGTTTATTGGGGCAAAAGTTGTAGTTAATAGTGATTGTGTTTCCAGTGGAATCATTCACTGCTCTTCACTGAATAACTTTAGTTACTTTAGAATCAATGTATATTTAATTCATATGGTGAAGACTATACAGAGTTTTATTTTTTTACAGTCGATCACTTTATTCAATTTCTGTATAGTAGGCTATTATTATTGGTCAAATTGCTTATTTAATTTAAAACTTTTTTCGTCCTGTTGTTTGTCATTTTATTTTTTATTACTGACTGTTTCTACTCACTGTTGTTTGTTGTTCTGATTCTGAAAGAACAGATTAAGGGGTTGGGGGTCACATGGGGGTTTTATGAACATATTGATTGGGGCTCCCTCAAAACGTTTAGCTTGGGGCTAAGTCTGGGAATTCATATATTAGAATTCATAAAACTGTAGACGTAAAGTACACAAATGGACATCCACTGGAAACTTTACCATCCCATGAGGCTACGAGAGAAGATTTATGAATAGCAGTGAAGCGACGGAACTGACGCCGTAGGTCACTTCATACTTGGCAAATGGAGTACAGCTGAATAATAATTCATGCAACACACATTCATACTAGAATATAATATACTTTTTTAACGGTCACAAAGTAAATTTCAAACCAAATGTGTTATCTATCATACAGTATGCAATTCCGGTCATTTTGAGGTTGATATATGGATGAATAGAAACATAACTTTAATCTTCTCTCTCTGCAAGTCCCAGAACTCCAGTAGCAGCAGTCACCTCTGCGGGAAAAAACACAAGGTGAACACCAGCACTTCAATTCATAATCCTTCACATAATTCTCATATGGACAGGGTAATTGGTGAAGTAAAAGCTATAAAACAACAGTTCATAAAACAAAAGGGCAGTTGTTGTTTGTTCTAGCATGTGGGGGAAGTTGATTCCACCTTGAAATGAATTGCTTTGTTGTGCAGGTTGCAAAATGAAGATGACATGAGATAAACTTTCTGCCTCTCTTTAATTTGTGAATCTCAGGGACACACGTGAGCAGCCGCCGAACAACAGACTGGGACCAAAAGTGCTGAGTAGATTAAAGGAATTGAAATCTACCGGCAGAGTCAGCTGTGCCTCATCATGTGACAATAAATAGCGCTTTTATCTTCAGAAGAGGTAGAAAATGGTAGGTTTCTTTATGCATTTATGCTTTAGCAATTGCTTCATATTTTGTTAATAAGCACAGCTAGAACAATGAAATGCAGTGCCAGCTCAGGTAAACGTGCAGACGTTAACAAAATACAGTGACAAGCCACCAGATGGCATTAAATGTCTGACACATGAAATTCAGCAACTGTACCTTCATAATATGTTCAATATTTGTATGGGATCTTCTTTTTTCATGAGTTCAATTAAAAAAAATGTCTTAACGTTTAATCTAAATGTTTCCTTTATCATTCAATATGATTTCTAGTAAACCTGAACTACAGAAACTATAGAGATGACACTTCAGTCAAAGGGTGTTATTATACAGAGTTATATATAAACAACTCATTTAAGCATAATTTGAGTGATAAAGTAGAAAATTATTATTTTCTGCTTATTTTTCCTTTATTTGACGTGAATTCCAAGTTTGTTTGAAATATATTTTTTTTATCTTAATAAATTTGACATCATAACCTTACCTTTTTTAAACTATGAAAATATTCTGGTCATTTCCAAGTTATATTGATAAAAAAATCTGATTTGAAATGATGTTTTATATATATATATATATATATATATATATATATATATATATATATATATATATGTGTGTGTGTGTGTGTAATTATGATAAATAAATATGGTCTTTTACTTCTAGACCCCAATGTACGTTTTTCCACTGTTAGATTCAGTGAGACATTGATTATGAGGAATAGAGCGATGATCCTTTACAAGCTTCCATTTTACTCAGCCTGGTTTGCACTCAAGCAAATGCCAGCCTGGGTCTATTTTGCCTGACAGTCTCTCATCCACAAAATTTTTATTGCACTGCTCTCACCACCACATTCACATCACAATAGCAAAACGCTGCTTGATTCCTGTCCCTGGGGACAAAGGGAAAAAAGGAAGCCTAATTAGCACCCTGTATTGCATGAAGTTCATGCTCGGTTGACACCTGGTAACTGTCACGTCATTTGCGTTACAAGCTGTTCTTGTAATAATCATTGTGATAATTCTCACCTGCTTTTCATAATCAACTCTCAAATCTTTGAAATAAGTCTGATTGAACGTGTCAATACATGACTGAGATATATTTTTGTAATCAGTGCGTATTCAAAAAAACAAAACAAAGTTAAACAATAATCATAAAAATGATGTCCAGAAACGCTGATACCTAATTTCATTTTACATTTCCTTCTGTGTGTTCCACTCAGGAGTCAAAACTGCAATGTTTGCATTTCCAACATAGCTCCTTAACTAGCTTTTAATGTTTGGTTGGTCTAATTGTTGGTCTACCATTCCCAATGGAGAATACGCTCTGAAGTCACAGATTGCCACATTAAGGGCAAGTCTGAACAGGATAATGTCCACAACGACTGCACAGTTTGATCATTTGGATTACTAATTTTCCCCCCAACAAACCATTAATCCACAGTAGAAACGAAATGTTAGGAAAATTTCTAAAATATTTTTATTTATTATAGCACATACAAGAAGAGAACATGATGGACTAAAATGGGGAACACTCCTTTATTCTCATGTAAAAAATAAACTTAAAACCCTCAATTTTATCATATTACAGGATATTCTGCTTTAGTATTTATGCTCGCTGAATAAAAGCAAAGCTTTATTTTAGCAGATAAGACAACAAGGATGAGGACCATTTCCTGAGAATTTGTTTGAAATTTAAACTGCAACAAAATAGAAGGATATTGTGCATATTTACCAATGCTGAGTAAAAACCACTTACAGCATGACATCTCACAGAGAGTATAGCTGCACAATAACCCCACAGTTCTACTATTTTAGGCATCAAACTACATGATATTCACACACTGCAATACTTCATAGCAACAGCATCAAGAACCAAAATGCCACAAAACAGAGATAACTTTGGTGCATTGTTGTCCGAAATTACTTTTCAAGACAATCCTGCATTAGTGAGGCTGAAACTGTCTGATCTGTCATTGTTTACGTGCCTTCACAAATTAGATTTAGGTCTTGTGAAATGCCAAGTCTCTGACTGACTCATCTATAAATAGTATATGTACTACTTTAAGATCAACAGATTCCTCTCAAATGATGCCAGATTTCTCTGTATGGGTAAATGTGTAATCCATGATCCTGAGACATACAGTGAATTCAAGTCTATTTCAGCATAGAACTATTTGTCCTTCTTATCCTCCACGACCTCAGATAAATCCTCCTCCCTAAGAGTCTTCACTCGGGCCTCCATGTTGGTGATCCTTTGTTTGATCTTGCTCTGGCTGGCTGTCCAATCTGCCAAAAGACGAGCGAATTTGGTCTGCATCACATCAAAATTCGTCTCCAGCGTGCTGACCTTTTCCTCCAAGTCCTTCGGGTCCGCGCCAGCAGCGGCCGCAGCCTCATCGATAAGATTGTCTTTCATCAGAATAGCTCTACCTTTCTCCTCTAGAGCCTTCTTGGCTTCTGGGTACTCAGTTAACGCTTCCATCAAGTCATCTTTCGAGAGTGCGAACAGATCGGAGTATCCCACACTGCGTATGTTAGCAGTCCTGCGGTTTCCGGCTTTACTTCCTTTGATGCCGAGGATGCTGATCTCGCCAAAGTAAGCACCATCACCAAGCACCACAAACTGCGTGACGCCATCATCCGCCACCACAGCTAGTTTGCCTTCTTTGATAATATACATCTCCCGCCCGATGTCGCCCTTCTTGCAGATGTAGTCACCAGGACTAAAAACCTGTGGTTGAAGTTTAAGGACAAGCTCGACTAGAAGTCCTGCCTCGCAGTCCTGGAAAATGCGCACCTTCCGAAGGGTTTCCAGATGCACGTTGATCGCGATCTCCGCCTTGAGCTTGTCTGGGAGGTTCTTGAGCACTTCCTTTTCATCGCAGGTCTTCTGTTCGGTCCAAAGGTAGTCGAACCACTTCACGACTCTGGCCTCCAGATCTTTGGTGACCTTTCGGAACTGCATGTACTGCTTGATGGAGTCGATCTTGGCCTGGAACTCTGCACGGGATGCATTCATGTTGGAAATCATGGCACCGACGTTACCGACGATAGTGGCGAAAATGAGCACGCCGATGAGAAAATCAGAAACAACAAATAAATACTCGATGTCTCGGACAGGCGGTGGTGTCTCTCCGATTGTGGTGAGCGTGAGAGTGGACCAGTACAAGCAGTAGATGTACTTCCTGGCAAGACGGCCATACTCAGGGTCACTGATGTTGGGGTACACCCAAGTGTCTGAGCCAAAGCCGATTGTTTTTGAGATGGCGAAAAAGATGCAGCCATTCCAGTGGATGATGATAAGGATGTACAGGACGAGATTGCTGATGCGAAAGATGTTGGGGAAGTTGGTTCTGGTTTCAGTACGGTCAAAGAACTCAAACAGACGAGCCATTTTGAAAAGCCGGTTGAATCTTAGTTCTGGGTTGTTGTAGCCCACTTTCACCATAAATATGTCTGTCGGCATCATGGAGAACATATCAAATTTGAATTGGGGTGACTTTTTGTAGTGTTCCCACAGCTTCTTAGATTCTCTCACCAGTAAGCCTTGCTCCAAGAAACCTGCGAAAACAATTTCAACAAGTTTTGCACATTTTTTATAGTATGTTATTTAGCACTGACAAATAATTTTCCTGTAAAGCAGTCATTTCAGATGTTATGAGCTGCAATCTAGAACTGTATGTTCTTCAATAAAAATAATAGTTATTGAATGAAAATTTCATTTTACACCTCGATTTTATGTGTTTTGTGTAGCATTTTAGATTTTATTACATTATTCAGAATTTATTCATCTAAATACATTTAAGTCAGCCTGCAGCCCCTTAAGCAGTTTGCTGAACCACTGCTTTCGAAGAATTTTCAGTTAATTCACTGTTATAGTTAAATACGACAAAGTGAACACAAACCTGTCCTTGATCTCACAAATGTGTCAATGTAGTAGATGACATCTGATGAATAGTCCAGAACTAGCCATAGGATGGTGTAATCATCCTGCAGCTCATTAAAACAGGCCCTAAAAAAAACAGATCAGAAGAGACGGAATTTAGCATTAAATTAGAGCTATAATCACACAACAGCACCAGAGTATTTGAAGTACAAAATATTATATCTGCTTTGCTTAGTTGAGGACAGTCGATATTCAACAATATTAATGATTTGACTGCACTGACACTTGCAGAACTGCTTTATAGATTAAATGAAGTAATTTAATAATTGATGATCTTTACAACAGAACTGAATCAACACCATTGAAACCAATGACAACTATTCGAGCCGCTGTACAGCCCAAATGAACTCTGTTAAATATATTTTATATTAATATATTTTGATAATTAACATGCAATATAATGGAACTTCTAATATGTAAAATTACCTGGTAACAAGCATCATTAGGTTGTAGAAGACGGGTACTGCTACAATGGTCAGCCAGTGATAATACAAATCTGTTGCTGGATCCATTATCCAAACTTGTTTTCTAAAAAAAAAAAAAAGGTTTATACATTTATACAATATTCAGGACTGAACAAAGGACTACATTTAATTGCATGTAATTGAGATCAAATACTCACGGTTTCTCCTCTTCCTTCTTTTTATCATCCTTTTTCTCATCTTTCTTTTCATCTTTCTTTTCGTCTTTCTTCTCATCTTTCTTCTCATCCTTCTTCTCATCTTTTTTCTCATCTTTTTTCTCATCTTTTTTCTCATCTTTATTCTCATCCTTTTTTGGTTCTTCTTTCTTCTCATCTTTCTTTATCTCCCTGTCATCCTTTTTGCTGCATTAAAATGATAATTGATATTTAGTATGTAGCAATTAGCATAATGTACCTCAACACAACATGTAATATTATTTATCGTTCACATACTCATCTGTGTTGTTGCAGTTGTTCATATTCAGTGTTGCAAGAGGCCAATTATTTGCATTGTTGTTGAAGCTGTTGAGACAAAAATATCATAAATAGTCTTATTCCTGTAATTTGATTAGAGGTAAAACATTATGAAACATGCACTTCATAATAAAAAAAAATTGTTTTTGTAACAATTTCTTTCCTTAACTGTGGTAAAAGCATGGCTGCTTACTGTCGAAATCTACATTGGATTTACAATTGGATTTAAATGGATCCGCTAAATGGATTAAATGGATGTGTTCAACTGCGTTAAATTGAGCTGAGAGTAGCTTTTGGTAGAATTATCAAATTAATCTAAATATTTTATAAATGATCACGCAAGGGGAGAGAGATGTGAAGAACTTGAATGGTGCATTTTTAAATTCTGCATTAATCTTCTGTGAACTTCTGCATTTTCAGATTGTGGGCCTACAGAATGTGTGCTTATAGTTATATGTTATGCAATTCACACTGTTAAATGTGAGCAAATAAGTAGCAGTATCTTCCACTAGACTAGCACACTAGCAGGACCATCATCAGGAAGGGTTGTTCAGGGTTTGAACACCAAGGCCGAAGAAAGTGAAAGTGCAGCAGACAGCAGAGGATTATAAGGTTACTGTCAGCACATCCTCTCTTACTGTCTTGAGAAACACACTTAATCTCACCACAGAGAACATTACATTAGGGCTAATTATGTTTCCTCACCAAGTTTTTTTTTTTTTTTTTGCACAATTAGTGTGTTGAAAATGCAGAATTTATGCATTTAGTCACAACTTCTGCAGATAATATATATATATATATAGATTATTAAAATCTTAAATGGAGGCTGCCTAATTGACCCTTTGCCGGCGGTTATATTGACAGGCAATCTGACTAATCATAACCTCGAGTCCGGCATTTTGTCCGACAAAGCAGTCAGGGGAATAAGTAGATTAGATTAGGTTAGATAGCAACAGTGACTAAAGGGGGTGGGTCTTTGTGAAGGGTCAACTGTTCATTACTTGTCCCTGTCCCTAAGGCCCTCCCCTACAGCCACTCCTAACCCTACCCAATAAACACGTTATTCCCACTATCAAATGAGCATTTCGCACTTTATTTCCACTTTTTCAAATATTTTCAAAATTTGAAATAAATTTTTGAGCTGATATATGATGAAGTATAAGTTTGGAAAAAGACGGAATTGAATTTATTGTGTCAAAAGCTAACACCACCCGCCTTAATCTACACCACTGATTCTGTTATCAGCAGGACTTCTTTTATAACTTTGTTGGGCTCAATCAGACAATGGTGGGCGGAGTTAGTGTAGATAGCATCTGCCAGCAAGGCACTTAGTTAGGGCTGCCTCCTAATAGTCGACAAATCATTAGTCGGTAGACCGAAATTTTTATTACTTGGTTAGTTGCAAAACAAAAAAAAGGGCTGTGAGGGACAGATCGTTAATGGTGGGCTCTTGTGGTAATTACAGTATGTCTGGCAGGGAATTCAAACATTTGCCTATCATCCATTCACCTCAAATATGGCTAATTTTAAACATGTTAGTAGTAGCAACTTTACATGGCCGCTTGCTCAAACATTAACACTAGATAAATGTGTGCTATTATCAGGCGCATATCGTGGTGTTTGTGCGGAGTGTGGGGGCTAATGTATAGCACCCTTACTGCAAGACATGGAGTTGCCAGCTTGATTACTTGCATTGTTTTTGATAACTGTGGTAACAACTTAAAATACTCCAATATTTTGGTCATACAGATAAGAGTGATACATCATTCAGAACGGTTGTACTTTGTGTAAATTCACAAAGCATTGTGCTTTTGTAAAATAAATTTAAAAAACAGGATACACTTTCTGACATCTCCCTAAACTGGAGCGCGTCACAAATATGAACCGAAACTCAGCGTATCCTTGCCTCACAGACATGAGAAAATATATATATAGAAATCTTGAAACATCTACTTCTCAAGTTGAAATACTCTCTGCTTATGTAATTTGTATGAAGGTACATTTCTCTTTAAAAGCGAGTTCACTATACTGCGGAGATGGCAAGTTGTCATCGTCAACTTGCTGACACTTACGCAGAAAACACTAGTTAATTAATAAATAATTAAAAAATTTTCCTTGCTATTTTTTTCCAGATACATTCACAATCATTACTTTTGCCAGAGCTTTGTGGCAAGCTTTGTCTGCACTTGAGCACAACAATTGGCTATATGATGCCTAAACGCTCATTATGGATTGGTAATCTCCTCAGTATATATTTAAATAATTAAATTAATATAAACAAGCGATTAGTCAATTAATCGCTTAAATGAATGACTAATAGTCGAATAGAAAAATCTTTAGAGAAGGGCAGCCCTACGCTCAGTGTAAATAAACACTCTGATATAATATTGTGTCTACTACAAAGAAATGTTGGAAGCTTGTTTCCACCACAGAAAAAATAAATAAATTGCGAGTTATAAAATCAGAATTGTGGGATATAAACCTTGCAATTGCGAGAAAGTCGCAATTACATTTTTCCCCCCATGGCGGAAACATGTTTCCATAAAAATGCATTTTTCAAATTTAGTTTCAACTCCTAATGTGTACAAATATTTTTTGGAGTTCACTTAGTACATGGTTGCATTTTCACTTACTTCCTCCTGCGCAGTTGGTCCTGTCCTCTGTCATCCAACGATCCATCGTCTTCAGACTCCTCTGTTAATGTAACCGGATCACTGGCTTCCGAAACTTTACATTTGGTAGACCTTCCTCCAAATCTGGGAATGAACTGGGACATCCTGAAAGTGAAGGAACAAAAGCTTATTAAAATCACTTATGACGCACAAACAATTTTCAAATCTCCAACCAAGCAAAAGATCAAATCACCTGCCCATTAGTCCACGAGGTGGCTGATCACTGCAAAAGAGACAAATAAACACCGAATGAAATATAAGGACTTACTTTAAATGAGTTCATTGACTGTGAGAATTATTCTAGATGCAAGATTATAATGGATTAGTCTACGTCTGTGGTATCCCCTCTGACCTTTCTCCTCTCTCGATCCATTCGATAGCTGGCTCAGGAGTGAAGGCAGATCTTGGCGACGGGTATGACTGTTCTGTGCAGAGTTTAGCCATTTTCTTTCCTGTTAGGCCATTCACTGCAGTTGGATCACATCTGGAGCATTTGTGTAATCACTCCTATAAACCAAAATCCACTTACATTAGTGAACATATGTACTTTGTGGTTCTTTTGTCACATAAACAATGTTGAAATTCATGAATAAATAGTATTACAGCTAATTTTAGGTGGGTTGATCACATTGCAACACTTTTACAATTTTTGTCTCAAAGCATTAAAAATAAATCCTTGCTCTATTTTAAGAAAGGACAGAAGGATAATGGATTCTATATAAATGCTAAACAGATGCAAGTGTCTGCTCTATAAATACACACTGCAGCTTAAATGCCAAGTGGGATCAGGATCGTCTTCCAGGAAGATAAGCTGTTTTAAGACAAAAAGGACAGGAGATTTCTGATTGAGACAGGGAGGTAATTATGCTAAAACTGGGGATTCCCTTAGCCAAACATGCTAAGGTAAAACCTGCAAATGCTTGAAAAAAATACAAGTAAACAAGTTTTTATTTGGACTGTATGCAGCTGCCATAAAATGCCTTTTATTTCTCTGAGCAAACAGTTTCCATGTCCTGCTAAAATGCCATCTGAGAGAAGTTCTTTGGAGATGAAAGCGTACAAAACCAGCCAAATTCCTTTAGATCTCACATAGCGTCGCCATCGAATACGTTTTACATTATACATTCTAGCTCTGAACAGAAAGGCTATTAAGCTTAATCACAGATCTACTTGAAACATCAAAGCTGTGGACAGAATTATTGTTAAATCCATTTCAATATTCTGAGTTTGAATTCTGTGCAATTCCATAACCATAACTTTTCAAGAAAGCAAACTTAAAGGGATAGTTCACCCAAAATGAAAATTCTGTCATTATTTACTCACTCTCAAGTTATTCCAAACCTGTGTGAATTTCTTTCTTCTGCTAAACACAAAAGAAGATATTTTGAAGAATATCGGTAACCAAACGGTTGATGGGTCCCATTGACCCATAGTTTGATTACCCATATTCAACAAAATATCTTCTTTTTGAGTAAATGATGACGGAATTTTTCCCGCCCCAAACAATAATAAGAGAGATTAGGGGAATGAAAGAGCAAATACATTAAAACATATTAATAACAAATATATAATATTAAATGTAATACAAAAATACATTAAAAAAAAAAAAACATTGAATACATAGCCCAACATTTACAAGTAAAAAATAAATAAACAATTACATTTCATACCAAATTTGTCTAATTTTCTATTTACCCCTCTGCACTAGCTAGTAGCAGTAAAGAGAAACCCTGTTATGAGCAATATTGGAGGAAAAGAAAATGTGGATGCTCTAAAAGCACAGACGCTTTGGCTTTCTTAACAACCAATGGGACAGCACTGTTGTACACCAGCTGAAATTCTCGCCAAAGTATTCCCTCCCAGAACTGTCTGCTTTCCCAAACATCAGGCATCTGCCTCAGAACGCAAGATAATATGACTGTGTTCATTGTTTCGTCTGTGCAC